>CM055441.1:4005573-4343169 GCA_029228465.1 Salix viminalis | reverse complement strand
ACCATCCAAGGCAATTTCTACAGATACGACATGTTTAAAATTTGTTTTTAAAAAAAGAGGGAGAACTCACACGGCAAGCAAGTTAAGAAACTAAGAACAAATATATAAAAATGAGAGTTTAAGTTCTTCTCCAAAACAAACTATAGGATAAAAAGATAAAGGATAAGAATAGGTGAAAAAATAAATTCGAACCAGCGATAAATAGACCAGAAAGCATAAGAAAATGAAGGATACCCTGGCCAAAAAAGAGATAGAGATAAAACCACAGAGAAGACGATGAAAAGTAAGAGAGAAAGTAGGGAGAAAAAGAAGGCACACCCGTAGAAGCATAGAAAATAACAAAAAAAAAAAAAAAACAAATCCCAATAACGATGAACCAGTAGAGAGAGAAAGCAAATCAAACATAGCTTTTCAAGGCTTTATCTCCCACTGTAATAAGCATAAATAATATAATCATAATTGCTTGGTTTTAGTTTATCTTCTTCTTCAATAATGAAAGCTCATAATCATAACGATAAAACTTTTTGTCTTAAGATATAAAGAGAGTTGAGGTCGTCGATTCCCATTCTGCCCGCCGGCCCCGTCTTGTGAAATTTTTGACAAGCCGACGCTTGAGTTTGCCCCACACTTTCTGCTATATCTCATGCAGTCCCCATCGTTCAGTGTTCAATATGTGCGTAGATTGGCATCACTATAAATTAGATTGATATATTTATCTCGAGTTTCTATCGTATTTATTACTGGTTAGTACTGTTAAGTCACATTTCACATTTATTGAGTCATGGTCCTGATGCTGATCCTTTTATTAGTCATAAATTCAATTAATTGTTTATATATTCTGGAATATGAGTGAAAATACTACAATAATCTTTTTTATATATGTTTTTCTTTTCAATTATTATTATTTTTAGTTTTATCATTCTACATTATATTAATTTTATCATTCTACATTATATTAAACATCAATTCCATAGCAGAATATTTCATGGACATTACAGTAATTACGTAAAAATAAACTAAAAGAGATTATTGAGTCCAAGTTTTGATCAATTTATTTAGCATCTATCCGATTAACATCATCCAATTTTTGCCAGTTCCTTTTCAAGACAAAGGGAATGCATTGGCATTCGAATTAGTGTATTGAAGAAATTTCAGATTTAATTCTAATCGTGAATATTGAATGTTCTTAAAGAGTAAAAATTTATATTTCACTATTATTTATCAAATAAAAAATTTATATATTCATAATTGTTTTATCAAATTTTGAGTATCCACTATCTATTATTCTTTATTAATCAACAAAATATTTAATATATTTGTGTGTGTGTGTGTGTGAAGGTATGTTATGTACAAATATCTTTATATAATATAAATATATATTTCGGGTTAGGTTCAAACAGGTTTCAAATCGGATTTAACAATACTAATACTCTATTAATTATTCATCAGGTCTAAGAAAATCCTAATTATTTAAGTCAGGTTAGTATTCATCGAGTTTGGATTAAATTATCATATCTAATCATGAATATTGAATGTTTTACAGAATAAAATAATTATAAATGCATTATCAAGATACATGTTAACAACCATTGGTTTTGAAATTTTCTTAAAACAAAATTTAAATCTACTCTTAGTTGCATATTTAACCTCCACCAAAATAGAAAGTTTTGAAATTACTTCATTCTACATGTAGATTTAAATATACTCTTGAGTGCATATTTATCCTCAACTAAAATACACACTAGGACTATTTTTGTTCAAAGTAGAGTAAATAATACTACAATTTGATTTAAAGGACCTCTCTTCACTCCTATTAAGAAAAACTATAAACCTATTAATGTTTCACAATGGCTCATGATATAGTTTATTATTGCAGATTACTATAGTAAAATTACCATGTTATTTTTAAGTGGAAAAAGATGAAGTCTTGAGGGTGGAAGTATTTTGATCTTTTTTTATTAACATGAGTGTCTAGGCCAGCTTGCATGCACCTCGACAAATCCTAGAGACCATGAAGTAACAACCATGTAAGTTTTCAATAGTCATCATATTATCAACCACATGGCTCAAACCTTAGACTACGGAGGTAACAAACCCCCGAGTCCCAAGTTTGTACCACTCGGCCTCCAGTATTTTGATCTTTCTCACTAGCTTGTTAGTCATTAAAAGATTATGAGAGTGTTTATGCCATTATATATTTTTCAAATAGGTAAAAATACTCATTTACCTTCAAAATCTTCAAAATTTAAAGTTGTTAACCAATGATTTTCTTGACTTTTCATAAGCTTTTTAAGAGTAAAAATACTTATTTTCTCTTTGGGTAAGAATATTGATGGGCTATTGGATAATGGTTTTTTTAGGGTTTTTAAATATCCATGTATAGTGCATATACATATTTAACCTTAGATAAGAGAAAAAAATAACCTTCTCTTTTTTAGGGTGTTTGTGTACTTTCACATTACTATTTTTGTAATTTCAAGGTTTATGGAGAATATTTGGTATTTTAAATGTTTTTGAGTTTCTTAACTAAAAAAGTTATTGGCACATATTCTGTAACAACCCGGTATTTTTTTTTCTTCAATATATATATATATATATTGCTCTACGCGCATGGTTATTAGGATCAACGGAACTAATCGTCCCTTAGCATTTAACACTATATCCACGAGCAATATTTAATTTAAAAGTGAAACATACATAAAGCATAGTCTTGTGGTTGCCTGATTTTCAACATCATATTTAAAATATATAACATAGGCTTGGTTTATAATCCGATCTTACAAATTAGCCATTATAGCATTTACACCAAAAGGATCTAATAAAAGTTAAGCATTCATTACATTACTTCATACAAAATACATTGTGATCAAAATTTCATCTACACGATTCTTTGCAAAAGTAAGCTTCCATGTAACGGGTTCCTTAAATGTCTCGTGGGTGTGGCGTTCCTACAGCAGTATAAACACTTAAAAGAAAGTAATTACCTAAAGCTAATAATACTTTTAATGATCGTTCAGTCTAATACTTGAAGTTTAATATGTTTGTAATTCTACCATTCCTTCATATCAACCATTTCTTAGACTCGGCCATCCCTTCGGATGCCATTAGCCAAAGCTAATCAATCTCTTATCCCGGTCATCCCTTCGGATGCCATTAGCCATAGCTAATCATTGTTTTGTCCCGGCCATCCTTTCGGATGCCATTAGCCGAAGCTAATCAACCTCTTATCCTGGCCATCCATTCAGATGCCATTAGCCGAAGCTAATCATTAGTCTGACCCGGCCATCCCTTCGGATGCCATTAGCCGAAGCTAATCAATCTTTTATCCCGGCCATCCCTTCGGATTCCATTAGCCGAAGCTAATCAATATTTTATCCCGGCCATCCCTTCGGATGTCATTAGCCGAAGCTAATCAATCTTTTATCGACATACAATATTTTTCTGTTTATTATTAACTCCAATACAATATAGCAATATTCACACCACAGTTATTCCTTATGCAAACGAAAGAAAAAGAATGTAAGGGTCACCTACCTGTTCCACTAGTGGGTTGTGCTTGTCTTGCCGATGATCCAGCCCCAACCGCACCACCTGCGACATCAAGGGTCATAAATCAGTACACTTGCATTTCGGCCTACATCCGTCATTGCACTTATTTCAAGAGTTCATATGCAGCTTCGGCAGCGAGTCGCAATTTGCCGCAAAATACATAATTCGGCACACAACTCTTCAACCGAATTCCAGTCCAAACACACATGCAAATTCTCAGAAAAATACCCATGAATTTCAGCATAGATTTTCAGTTCAACACACAAAATCATCCATTATAATTCACAAGCTGAAATCATACATTTTCTACCCGAAATTTTTTCAACAAGTTTCGGCCTAAACCCATGTAAAATTTTCAGCCAAATATACATCAATTCCAGCATAAAAACAGCATGCATTGCTGGTTCAAAACACACAATCTTCCATCATAATTCACAAGCTGAAATCATACATTTTCTACCCGAAAATCTTCAACAAGTTTCGGCCTAAACCCATGTAAAATTTTCAGCCAAATATACATCAATTCCAGCATAAAAACATCATGCATTGCTGGTTCAAAACACACAATCTTCCATCATAATTCACAAGCTGAAATCTTTAAATTTCGGTACACAAATCCCTCAAAATTTTCAGCCGAATTACACATGGAATTTCTACAAAATTACCCATCAATTTTCATCATAAACCCATAATTTTCCAACACAATCCACACATGAAATTCAACAAAATTACTCATAATTTTTTCAACAAAACACACACATATTGCCGGCAGCCCCCCTTCATGATTTGTTAATTTCGTTTTTCACATATTTTATTTGTTCTCTTAATTCATTTTGTTTCCTCTCTTAAGAAGAAAAAGGAAAAAGGTTTTCATGTCTCTTACCTCTCGTATCACACAATTTATTTTTTATTTTGAAAGTTTTGAACTCTTCTTTTTCTTCTCTTTTTGGCTTTACTTCTTCTTCCTCCTTTTTTTTTTCTTCCTCTCGGCAATGACCACACTCTCTCTAGGTCTCAACTTCCACACCCATTTCACTCGGCTGGGAAGAGAGGAGATTCGGCATGAAGAGAAGAAAGGCTCGGCTGTGAAGAGAAGAAGAAGGATGCTTGGCTGTGAAGAGAAGAAATAGGATGCTCGGCTGTGAAGAGAAAATAGGAGATTCGGTTGTGAAGAGAAAAGGAAGAGGCTTGGCTGTGAAGAGAAAATGAAAAGTGATGGAAAGAAAAGAGAAAAATCCCTCCTCCTTGTATTTTATATTCATAAAAATGAGGGGGGTTGTTTGGGGTTTGGGTTAATTGTGTCCTAATTCTTGTTTCACTCTATCTAAAACCGGTTTTGCTCTTTTCCTTTTTTTTTAAAAAACAGAATTTGTCTTCCTTTCCCATATATATATTATGTTTTTTTTTTTTGGGTGTTTACATATTCAATACGATCTAACGAGTGGGTGGTGTCCGAGCTATTCAGGTAGCTTGTATGACACCACCCAGTGCTCAAAATTGGTCTTCTATTGTCTTTCTAGATGTGCCTTAGTGTCCTCTTCCATGTGGAGAGGTGTGTTGCCTCTTACTATGGTTAAATTGTCAGTGATGGACATTTGATTGTTTCCCCTTCTTTTTCTATATTGATAGGTAATATACATAATCCTCCTATTTCTCTCTTACTTTTCAATATAACTCCTCATTCTTATTTCATTTTTTTCCATTTATAGAAGTTTTTTCTTTTCAATTTAGTCCTTCAAATATGATTTCTCATTTTTTTTAAATTTCAATCCTCATTCTTTTAATTTATTATTTTATTGATATTCCTTTTATAGAAGTTTTTCTTTCAATTTAGTCCTTCAATTGCAATTTCTCATATATATTTTTTTTCACTTCAATCATTTTCTTAAAAACAATTTCTTAGCACTTTTGTTGAAGTTTTTTGGCTTTTAGTATCATCATTTAATCATTTTTTTTTGTTTGACCCTCATTCTATTGATTTGTTTTTACTTTTATCAAAGCTATTTTTCAATTCAAATTAACCCTCCAATAAAATTTTGTATCACACCTGTCTCGACAACTGCTTTTTTATCGTGCTTCAGGGAAAAGGGTTTTCTTATAATCATAGAATTACGATTATAGTTTTTAGATTTCACCACCTAGTATTAAGATCACTAGGAAATTTAATGGTCTATGAGAGTTTGAGTAAGGGCACTTATTGTGCAAGGGGAAGATACATCACCTCCAATGCATCTTACCTAAGGTAAATGTGTTATTGTCAGATTATTTTTCTAAGTCATTTTTCTTATTTGTTGTTCTTTTCTAATACTTGAAGTAGATCTCTCTTTGTGAGGGAGTCTCTACCTCATTGGGCAAAAACTTAACCGTTCTAAAATCTTAATTTTAGCATTGCATTTGTTATCTTTTTAATACTTATTGATGTACTTTACAATGTAATTTACCAACACGATAATTAAAATTTCCAAAAAAAGAACAAAATAATTGTTGAAAAGATTTTTGATATTTTGGTCGAACTATAACAGATAATTGTCAACTGGTTACGATATCTCATTTTTCATTTTAAAACATGAGAAAAAGATGCAATTTTTTTATGAAAAATATGCTTAGGAATTTTATAGAATTCAATCGAATACACTATCATAACCCATTTCTAGGTTATTTCCTGATTTCTAGGTTATTTCCTGAAGATTATAAAATAAAAAAAATAAAATTTAAAAGACTGACATTGTAAAAAATCAAGTTGGAAATTTTAAGTGGATTCGAGAGCCTGATCGCCTCTATTATGCCCCAAAAAAACAAAGAAAACGCATATTCAAGGCTAAATAATTTATTATTGGATAAATCTACATAAAAATTAAGTTGGAAAACATAATTATATTTTTTATAGGCCAATTTGATTTAATCATGGGCTAATTTAAAGTATAATTATGTTTAAAAATTAATTTAGGGTCTAATTGAAGGATTTAATTAAGTGCAAGGACTTAATTATACTTTAAATTGGTCAAATTAATTTTACTCAAGTCTGAATTGATGAAAAATCAAGTTCTTGAGCTTAATTCGGAGACCAAAATTGATTTTTACCAAGTTAATTGGATGAAATCGGGGGTGAAATTAAAAACAAATAAGAGTTTGATAGTCAATTAAGGGTGAAATTGCATAAAACTAAAACTAAAGACAAAAGTAAAAAAGGCGTGTAAAGTCAAGTCTGAATTTAAGGACAAAGGCATCGGTAACCTCTCCCTTTGTCAATGTCACCAAAATAGCCAAACTTATAATTAATTAGTATCCATATTAAAAAAAAAGTTATTCATAAAAATTACAATTATAATCTATATATTTAATGTGCATGCTAATTTATATATTTGTATAAAAACAAAATCCCTAAATAATCTTTTGATTGGGGATTTGAAAAAAAATATAATTAGTAAACATATTTAGCATAATTAAAAATTATTGATTGAAATAGATAAAATTTAAAATACAACATATCATCACCATGCAAATATAAATTAGAAGAGTAGCCGAAAATCGATGGGCCAAAAGTGAAGCCCAAATTTTGGTGGGTTGGAAGCCCAATCTGAGAAGAGAGTGGGTTGTCAGACCACCAAAGTGATGGGTCATTCAGCCCATCCAAGCTGGGCAGTCCAGCTCTAAAATGATGGGCCTCTTGGCCCATTTGGGTTAGGCAGGCATCACACACATACAATATATATATATATATATATATATATATATATATATATATATATATATATATATAAATACAAAATACAAAAAAATAAAAAAGTCTACATGAAACAAAAAAAAATCTTTGTACTTTTAAAAAAAATTCAAACAAAAAATATGTTGTTTTCATCCATATGGTCGAATTCCAAGTTTTTTCAATCATATATATATATATATATATATATATATATATATATATATATATATATATTTCATCTTTCTCATGTTTTGAAATGAATATTAGATATCGTAACCAGTTTATGATTAGCCGTTGGAATTTGCCCATAATATAAACAAAATTAGCAATCATTTTGTTTTAGCTACCAGGGTGTAAAATTACATTGTAAAGTACACCCGCAGATGGCAAAAAAAGAGTGGTTTCTATATGTTTTGAAAAAAAAATCAAACCTTAAAACGGTTAGGTTTTCGACCCATTGAGGTGGAGACTCTCTCACAAAGAGAGATCTACTTTAAGTCTTAGAAAAGACCAATGAATAAAATATCTGACTTAGGAAAAACAATCAAACAAAATGCAGCTTTAGGTAGGGTGCACTCAGGGTGATGCGTCTTCTCGTTGCACAACAAGTCCCCTTACTTAGACTCTCGCAGACCATTGGTTTCCTAGTGACCTTAGTACTAGGTGGCGACTCCTAAGATTTATAGTCGTAATTTTACGACTATAAAACCCCCTTTTTTTCGTCGTCATCTCCCCTCTAAGGATGGCAGTGCGCAAAACATGAAAAATACATTGTCACGATAGTTATAGTGCTTATGGTGTTAATAATTATGACTTTGATGATTATAATGACAACTATAATAAATGTGACAATTTAATAATCATGAAAAAAACAATGAGAATAATAATCAAAATAATTCATTAGTCAATGTTGTTCTTGTTAAAAATTGACTTTTGTGGTTTTTTTTATGCATGATATTTCAGATCTAATTTCAGGTAAAAAAAATATGCATAGCCACATGTAGACAAAATGAGTAGAAAAATTAGGCAAAATGATCTACAATGAAAAAATATACGAGTCACTTGTCCTGTGCTTCAATGCAACCAGTACCAAATTTTTTAACATGTAAAAAAAATATTAATGGTGCTAGAAATTTTTTATGATGCTATACATGTGAGCGAAATAATTAACCTAGGCAGATTTTTTATTAGGTAATGTCAAAAAAACTAATTATAGGACAACTTTTTTTATGTTTAGTACTAATATTCAATAACATAATTTTAAAGAAATAAGGTAAGAAATTAAAGACAACATCGAGTTACAGGATTTTTAACAAATGCAACATCAAATGATAAATTATTAGATTTAAACCATTACATAAGAGAAGTTGTAAAAAATTAATTCTTAGTAAATACAATATCAAATGATAAATTATTTCAATTGTTATTGTTATGATTTAAGGAAAAAAAATATTATCAGCATAAGAAACTATTATTTGATTTGAAGAACAAATTAAAATAATTAAAGGACAAAATTATAGGGACAAAAGTAAAATTTATATTATTATCATTATGAATATAATTATTATAATTACTTGTATTATAATAAAATTTGTTGTTTAATATTTTTTCTTTGATACTAATATTAAGTCATACAATTTTAAAGAAATAAGATCATAAATTAAAAACAATACTGATCCACAAATACTTTTCAAATCATTAATCCGTGATTTTAGATTTGAAACATTATATATAGAGAAGTTGCAAAACTTAATTCTTAATAAATACAACATGAAATGATAAATTACTTGAATTATTATTCTCATTGTTATTATTATGTTTGAAATTAAAACAAAAACAATATTAACAGCATTGAAAAAAAAATTAATAAACAAACAAATGGAAATATTTGAACAAAATTAAAGGACAAAAGAAAAATTAGAATTATTATCATTATGAAACATTACCAAACTATCAAATACAATCTAAATTAATGTGTTATTTTCTTTCATGTTTGCCTAAAAAACTTTTGATTATTTAATTTTTTTATATATTCATTTTATTATGGATAAGACGTTGAAAATAATGATAATGATTATTTTTAAGGTATTTTTTATTAAAAATATGTGATGCTAATTATATATTTTGATAATTGTTTAATATTAACATGTTAAAGTGTGTATATATATATATATAAATAAACTAAGTTTTTTTTTAAATCTAAAATTAATTTAATCTGAGTGTTCTGAAATAGCTTTTAATATAATAATATCAGGAATAAATCTTAAAAAATAATAATTTAATTTCTTTTGAAATAAAAACAACTTTAAACCAAAAATATATCAAGCCTCACATAGACAAAACAAGTGAAAAAAAACACAGAGATAACAAATCACTTACAACAGAAGATTCATTGTACATGCATAAGAGAGAGTTTCACTCTCATTTCATGCCACCAAATCTAAACTTACTCTGTTTTTTAATGCAAGTTGCATTTAATACAGAGATAAATAGCAATAAAAATTAAAAGTCAAAACTAAGAATATATAGAAACATAAAAACAAACAAAAACTAAGAATTCTCAGAAGGACCGAAAAAAATAAAACGGATCAAAATTAAACCAAAAAATAAAAAAATAAAAAACAAAATATTATATATATTAAAATAAGAGAAAAAAAATTCTCGATGCGGAGTGCATGGCGGAGTGCATGGCAAATGACTGGTTTACTCTATTTTGTGTAAATCCACACTTATGGACAACCATTACGGAAAAATTGTTGTGCTAATGGATTTTAATGCAACAACAAATAAAAATATTGACACTGACTCAACAAAAATAATTTATTGTGCTACTGGCGCATCTAAAGAAAATAAACTAATTTCTGATCGTCATTATTTTATTTTAAAAAAACACTATAAATCTCACCAACTTGAATTTAGTATGAACCCAGATGGGGCCACTTGGTTTTTTTGGTTCCCACAAGCATAAAAGCAATGTGATGAAATGAGTCCAGAAGTACTCAACAAAGTCATTGAGATTTGGGCGAAAGCAAACGTTGGAAGTTTAAAATTGTAATCCAGTAAGTGAAGAAAGACAACACAATGTGCTTGGTATGGGAAAATCTCACGGTGGAGCTACCTAGCAAGACAAGTGGTTCAGCGAGGAAATTGCTAAGTGATCTATGTGGTTATGCTGAACAGGGGCATATCATGGCCATCATGGGACCTTCTGGGTCCGGAAAATCCACGCTACTTGACTCATTGGCTGGTATAAGTCTCCTGATCAACCCTCAAGAGCATATTTTTGACTGAAAAATAACTTGTGGATGGTTAATGAACATATTGCAACTTGTAGTTCATGGTTCTGCACGTTCAAACTATTTATGAGTTATGAACTTGTTCTCTGTTCTGATTTTCTTCTTGGTCCCATAAACAGGAAGACTTTCTTCAAATGTTAAAATGAGTGGAAAAGTCCTTGTCAATGCCAACAGAAGCAGCACGGACTGCAGAGATATTGTAAGTACTATTGAAAAATATGAGTTAGAAGTACCTCTCCCCTGGTTACTTCTTGCTTACTTTCTCTCTGTTTTCATCTTACCTGGTGTATGTTTCTCCAAATTTCAGTCTTACGTTACTCAATAAGATTTTTTCCTGGGAACCCTCACCGTCAGAGAAACAATCACGTACTCGGCTCAGCTGAGGCTTCCTAGAAAAATGACCAAACAGGAGATACATAGTGTTGTCGACAACATAATAATGGAGATGGGTCTACAAGATTGCGCTGATACTAAGATTGGAAATTGGCATTTAAGGGGCATAAGCACTGGTGAAAAGAAGAGACTTAGCATTGGTGTTGAAACTTTAACAAATCCACATATTCTGTTCCTTGATGAGCCTACAACTGGCCTGGATAGTGCTTCAGCTTTCTTTGTGATTAGAGCTCTTCGAAACATGGCTTATGATGGAAAGGCCGTCATTTGCTCAATTCATCAGCCAAGTAGCGATGTTTTCAGCCTTTTAGATGATTTGCTGCTTCTCTCAGCAGGAGAAACTGTCTATTTCGGAGAAGCGAAAATGGCAGTAAAGGTACATGGATACAAGTTTTATGTTAGTACTCTGACAGGAACCGTTTAAAAAAGCACTTTTTTTTTATACAATACATAGTTTTTCGCTGAAGCCGGATTCCCATGTCCAACAAGAAGAAATCCTTCTGATCACTTCCTGCGTTGTATAAATTTGGATTTTGACATCATTGCTGAAGCTCTTTTGCGATATCAGAACATTTGCGTAAGTTTGAAGTAAGAATTTGTTGATTATTGTTTGTATAGATCCTCTACAGGATAGATTTATGTTTTCTTTCTCTTGTTGTTGCTTACAGGCAATCCCAGAATCGTCAAGTTATCCAGTAAATATTAGAACTGCAGAGATCAGAGAAACACTTATTGAGAAGTACAAGTGTTCTGAGTTTTCAAATAATACAAGAAGAAGAATTCAAGAAATCTCAGTAACTGGATTCGTTAAATTTTGCATATCTTAAGCTGTCTGCAGTTTTTCATTTTTATTATTTTTTTTGACGAATGAATGAATATCATTAGTGTTCTGAGTTTTCAAATAATACAAGAAGAAGAATTCAAGAAATCTCAGTAACTGGATTCGTTAAATTTTGCATATCTTAAGCTGTCTGCAGTTTTTCATTTTTATTATTTTTTTTGACGAATGAATGAATATCATTTACCAAGGAAACAGAAATTTGGGAGCGAATCTAACCCTCAATTGTAGTCAACATCAAACACAGAAGGTTTCCTAATGGTATCTATGCACATGTCACCACTTCACGCACTTTCTAGCTCTTAATGATTATTTTTTAGAGTCCCACCTTTTGTTTCGCACTTTCCATATACTTAGGAGCTTTGCTCAATCAAACTCTTGATCCCCAGCCTCCTATTTGTGTATCGGTATTATAGTTTTGTAGAATCTCACTCCGAACTGTCTTTATAAACTAGTAGTCAAAGAATATGTGATCCCTGCACTCATCTGCCGGGTTATCAAAAAAGGGTCGATAACTCTTCCCATTTCTAATCTACCTGTATTTGAATGAAAGTCTGCTGAGGATTATCAACCAAGCTGCGAAGTTGTGTTTAGAAATATAGAGAGAGTTCCCAGGGAATTTTAACAGTACTGATGAAAGAACCGTGTGGCGTAAGCTTCCATTGTGCACAATCATCTTTAGATTCATCAGGATACATGGAGTTCCGATTTTTATTTTTGAGCATAACGGCCAAATCATTTTGCATCAATCCATTGATGTATGGAATGCTCACTGCAACGCAGGAAGATCCTGCCATTAAACCGAACAAGAGAATCAATGCTAGCTCGTGGAAGCAACTTTCTACGCTAACACACCGATCTTTTGTTAACATGCACAGAGACATAGGCTATTATTGGCTTAGGATGGCTCTCTATGTCTTAATATCAATAAGCATTGGCGTCCTCTTTTTCAACATTGGAACGGATCAAGGCACGATTTTGGAAAGAGCCAAGTGTGTGTGTTTTTCTTATGGATTCATGATTTGTTTGTCCTGTGGAGGCTTACCATTTTTCATTGAAGAAATGAAGGTAAACTAAGCTGTTGTTTCTAATATTTCAATACAGGAATGCCTTCAACTAAGCTCACTTCTTCACTGTCTCATCGCACTACATTTCAGGTGTTTCGTCGAGAAAGGTTCGGTGGAGATTACGGAGAGGCCGTGCTTGTGCTGTCGAACTTCTTCTCATCCTTCCCATACCTGGTTGCCATATCTCTTCTTTCAGGAACAATAATCTATTACATGGTGAAATTTCATCCAGGATTTCCTCACCATGCCTTTTTCTGCATCAATCTCTTTTGCTGTCTCTCTGTCATAGAAACTTGCATGATGATTGTTGCATCACTGGTGCCTAATGTCTTGATGGGCATTGGTGTTGGAACCGGTGTATTTGTAAGTGAAGCTCACACTTTCAGCATTAAGGCTAGTGATTCCAAAAGTTTAATTAATTTGAGATAATGCTTTTCTGTAGGTCGTTATGATGATGGCATCTGAAATCTTCAGACCTGTACCCGACCTTCCAAAAATCTTCTGGCGTTACCCAGTCTCCTACATCAGTTTCGCGACATGGGCAATCCAGGTACATTTTCAGAACAGTAATTTATCCTTGAACTGCATGCAAACAAACCTTCAGCCTGATTCGAAAAACATGTTGAAAACATAGGGTGAGTACAAGAACGAAATGATTGGGCTGGAGTTTGATCCTTTCTTGCCAGGAAACTCGAAGCTCAAGGGAGAAACAGTCCTACAAACAGTTTTCGGGGTTCCCCTCAGTCATTCCAAATGGTGGGATTTGACTGCACTGCTCTTACTATTACTAACCCATAGACTAGTCTTGTACATGGTACTTAAGTACAAGGATAGAATAGCTTCGAAATTTCCAAGACTACATGCCGATAAAACTCTCCACCACCTTGCAATGAGAGTATCGAAAGCGGGAGAAAGGCTTTCTTCCTTCAAGAGACACGATCCTCAGCATCCATTATCTTCTCAAGAAGGTCTCAGGTCTCCAATACCTTAGTCTAGTTGTGTCCGTGAGATTAAGAGAGCTTTCAATTAATTAATTTCAATGTACGCTCAAAACACATATATATAAATATATATACCTATTTTTCTTTCTTTCTTCTTGTTCTTTTAAATAGGTAAACGAAACCTTGTTAGTTCTATTTTTTTTTCTTATATAAATCAAACACAATTGATTAGTTAAGATTTGGCCATTCCAAGTGACCATAAATTTGAGATTTGAGTATTTATAACCTCAAAACTCTTTTATAACCTTTTGTTTACTTTAAATACCCAAAACAAATATACTAAGAATTTTATTAAACTCCTTTCTAATTTAAAAACACTGTTTAAATAGTAAATAAAAACAATTCTTGAGCCTATATTTATTTTCAACAAGATAAAAGTGAAAAACTCCTCAATAGAACGGCTCTCAGCAAGAAGCTATTATTAATACCAAAATTGAGTTATTTTTTTGTGGTTGGAATGTGGTCAACTAACCTTTTTTTCTCTTTTTTTTTTCTTCTAGTAACATTTTCTCTTATCTCAAAATTATTGAGCTGAAACATAAAAATAAAATAAAATTTAGTGACCATGAATTAAAATAGTATGTTTTCTAGCCCTATTTTCCCATCATCGTCGAGTGAGTTTTCCAACCCTTGACCATAAATTAAAATAGTGTGCTTTCCAACCCTATTTTTCCTCATCGTCGAATGTGTTTTCCAACCCTCGACCATCAATTAAGATAGCGTGCTTTGCAGCCCTATCTCTTCCATTCTTGAGTGTATTTTCCAACCCTCGACCATCCATTAGGATAGTGCGCTTCTTAGCCATTTCTTTCCTCTCATTTGAGTGTGTTTTCCAACCTTTAACCACAAGTTAAAATAGTGATTTTTTAACCCTATTTTTCTTCCTCTTTTGAGTGTGTTTCCAACCCTCAATCACTAATTAAAACAGTGCATTGTCTAGCCCTATTTTCGCCTTCTTTAAGTGTGTTTTTCAACAATCAAGTAAGATAGTGCGTTTTCCATCCCTATCCTCTTGTGTTTGGATGTGTTTTTCAGCCTTCAACCACCGACTCAAATAATGCGCTTTCCAGCCCTCAACCATAAATCCTAGACAGCGAGCTTTCTAGCTCTATTTTCTATTCCATGAAATCTTCACCATTCACATGTTTCACCTAGGTAGGTCACCCATTACAATGAAATCGTCTCCATCATTCTTACTTGGACAGGTCGCCCATTGCAATAATATCATCTTTGTGTTCTTACCATCTTCATCATCTTTAGTTGGGTAGGTCACCCATTAATTACAATGAGACCATTTTTTTTGGGTCATTCACAAACATCATCATCTTTCATCCTATATGGATCCTCCTTTGGCCTCAATTCTTAGGTAGTGTGCTTTCTAGCCCTATCTTATCATTCCCTTCTGAGTGCGCTTTATAGCCCCTCATTCTCATTTCTAGATGGATCAACTATTTCTTGGTTTGGTAAATTCACTCTTTTCTTTTCTTTACAAAGCATACTATCTAAAGTCTTTTACAAGACTTTAGTCGTAAGTATTGTAAAGAGGGGGGCAACTGTCATAACCTAATTTCTAGGTTGCTCCCTAAAATCTACCCAAAAAATAACAAAAAAAAAAAAAAAAAAAAAGGGTCGATGTTGGTAGAAAAATTAATGTGAAAATTTTGGTTTTTTTCGAGAGTCTAATTGTATCTCTTTTGTCCCAAAAAATAGAGGAAAGTACAGATTTAAGGCAAAAATAATCATTGGATAAGTCTATGTAAAAATTATGTCGAATGACATAATTATATTTTAATAGGTTGATTTGATTTAATCATCAACCAATTTAAAGTGTAATTATGTTTAGGAATTAATTTAAGGTCCAATTGAAGGATTTAATTAAGTGCAAGGACTTAATTATACTTTAAATTGGTCACATCAAATTAATTAAGGGGTTAATTGATGAAACATTAAGTCTTGAGCTTAATTCAGGCTCAATTGAGAAGATTGGAATTTTCGGAGACACATTTGAATATTTCCAAGCCAATTATGCAAAGTCAGAGGTCAAATTGAACACAATTGAGAGTTTAATGGTCAATTGAGGGTCAAATTGCATAAATCAAAATTCAAGGACCAAAATAAAAAAAAAGCGTGCAAAGCCAAGGTTGTTGAAATTTTGATGGGGATACAATTGCACAAAATTACAAGTTTAAATCCAATTGAGGAGAAAATTAGAACAATTACAAATTGAGGGACCAAATTGCACTTCCACCTCCCAAAAATCAGTCCCTCCGCATGCCTTTACCTATACTGCCTGCCGACAGGCCGCCGCACCAGCACCACCAAGCAACCACTGCAGGCATGCTGTTGCTGACAGCCCCCACCATGTCTCCGACATCCACAGAAGGTTGAGGCACCACTACACGGAAGTTGCCTCCTTCCTTCCCCTATAAATAGCATGATCACAACATGCAAAGGGAGAGGAAAATTTACGTAACAGGGAGACCTAGAAGAATAGGGGAGAAAAACTGAATTTACATAACAAAAGGGAGAAGGAAAGTTGGTACACAGACAACGGGGAGAGCAAAGATTTAAAGCCACCCATCGTCTTCCCCATCTCTGGTGACAGCAACACCAGCCACCAAGGGCATCCCACGGTAGACAGTGAAAGTTCCTCCTCTATCCCCCAGTTCTCTCTCACTCTCTCAGCTAGCAGCTCTCTCTCACTCTCTCAGCAAGCAGCTCTCTCTCTCTCTAAAACCAGCACCTATGTCTCTCTCTCTCTCCTCCAAGAAGCCGACTAGCCACCCTGAATCATCTCCCTCAGCACCGTTGATCTCTCCTCCATGCTAGCATCTCCACCAGCAGGTCCAGCCTTCTTCTCCATCTCCGGTGACGATAGCAACATTAGCCCCTCCATGACCAATTCACTTCCGACAGCTCCTCCGGCCACCATTTCTGACGCCAACACCACAGGGAGAATCACCTTGACCTCCTCTTCCCGGTGATAATAGCAGGTAAGCCTCTCGTCGTGGTTGGCCGACCACTTGTCACTGTTCACGTTACGTGAAAAGCATAATTAATTCGGCTTATATATATATATATATATATATATATATATATATATATATATATATATATATATCTTATTATTATTATTATTTGCTTTTTTCCTTTCTTGGGCTGGACTGCCCTCAACCCAGGCCAGGTGGCTGGGCCGGGTCCAGCCCAAGGCCAGCAGAGTTGGGCCCTTGGCCCACCTTGGCTGGCCGACCCATTTAGCTGGGCTAGGCCCCACCTGTTTTTTTATTATTATTTAAAAAACAAAAAATTGCATTTAAAAAACAAAAAATGTGTTGTTTTCGCGCATAAGATTTTTCAAGCATATTTTTTGTAAAAAATATATGTCGCATATTTCTCATATTTTGAACGAAAATTGGATATCGTAACCCATTAATGATTATCTGTTGGAATTTGGCCAAAATATCAAAAACAACAATTATTATTTTGTTTTAACTATCGAGGTGCAAAATTACATTATAAAGTACACCTGCAGATAAAAAAATATTTTTACTATGGTGTAAAATTATATTATAAAGTACATCCGTAGATAAAAAAAAGTTTTTAACTGCGGTGTAAAATTACATTGTAAAGTACACCCGTAAACAAAAAAATGGATTTTGAAAATGCAATGTAAAAAAAAATTGTAACTTTGAAAAAACAATCAAACAACAATGCCACTTATCGTAGGTAGGGTGCACTGAGGGTAATGTGTCTTCCCCTTGCACAACAAGTCCCTTACCCAGACTCTCGCAGACCAATAGGTTTCCTAGCAACTTTAATACTAGGTGGCGACTCCTAATAATTATAGTCATAATTTTATGACTATAAAACCCATCTCATTTCCACTGGGGGCGTTGTCTCCCCAAACCAAGGGGATGGTGGGGCGCAAAGCGCAAAAAAAAATTGTCGTCACGACACTCATACAATTGCATGTTTCAACATATTTTTTTATTGGATCAAAGCTGGAAAATACCACTCTAGTATATTAATTTAATTCACTTTGAAACATATGCGATTTTTTATTATAAATATTTAAATATATGTTTCAACATATTTCTTTTAAGTACTTCAATGCTCACTATATAAGAGGAAAATGCCCTTCAATTAAAAAACTTTAGAACTAACTCAATCTTAAAAAGTCCTTGCCTCCAAAAACTTTGTTGGAGGTATTTTAAGTAGATTCTGACATCAATGTCTTGCCTTTAATCTGACAGAAAAGGGAATTTAATGTTTATACAAATAATATGGCTTGGGAATGACATCGGATGAGCATATAATTAAATTCCGTACAACATTTGCTGTTATAGTGTCTCATGATTAACACCCCACGAACATGCTTGCGTGATCAGGATATATGTAAATTGTGCAATGTCTTTATGGAAGTATGATTTGTATTTAACAACATATATAGTTTAGGACGTGGAAGAAAACCCTTGATGTCATTGGAATCCAAAGATAACAAAACATGAATTTTAATGAGCAAAAAGAGCTATGCGGATGAACCTAGATTTATAGCTTTATTTTTTTCTAGAATTTCGGTGATAATTTCTATCTACTTTGAATATTTACAAGACTTTAAATATGTTACAAACCTTACATAAACTAGAAAACAAAAATAAGAATATGAGATTTACAAGGAATGAAGCATAAAATCCAAAACAAAATGAAATCCAAGACTAATAAGGAAAAATTACAAAACTATCAAAATCAGGAGTCAGGGCAAGATTTTGAAAGTCTAAAGATGCAACGGTTAAGGCAGCGATTCCAAATGGTCTTATAAAAAGTTATGCTCATTTTGAGTCATTACTCGGGCCTGATGCAAACAAACCACTTCTTGAGCCTAGATATGTCATACTTCTTTATAAATATATCTGCTAAGCCATTTATATAATCTATTTGGAACAAATTCTTATCTGGTTGGGGCAAACCTACACTAGCCTCCTAAAAAAGCACCCAATATGGCAAGCCCAATTACATGAATCCTAGTTCAAGTTTTATTCTTAAGAACCATAAGAGTTTTATTAAATCTTCTAAGCTATCCAACATAGGTTTTTCTAGAAAGGAAAAAATGATACGAAAGAATGTTGGGTTTTATTAATCTAAATACTAGTTTTAAAGTCTTGTATTTATATTGTGTATTGATTCCTTCAAATCAATAAATTTATAAATTTGTTGTCGGATATTCTTATTGGAGCCAACCAATCGTTAGTAGGAAGGATCTTCAATTACCGGAAGAGAGAATCAATTTTCAATTTACGAGGAAATTGTTTTTAATGATTACAGTCTTTGTTATCTATAAATCCATGTATGTTTAAATTTTAAAATAAAGTTTGTGGAATATATATATATATATATATATATATATATATATATAATATTTCAAGAAAACATGCTAAATATAAAAAAGTTTTCAATAACAGTTTAGAGTTCATGCAAATTTAAATTTATAAGAGCATCTCCAATGAAGCATGCATATGAAGAGGCAAATGCAAATTTCAGTACTTTTTGCCTTTTTCTTCAACTTTGTCATCTCAAACAAAACAACCATATCAATAGGTAAAATGGTTGTTTGGTGTTGGATGTCACGACGATGATTTTTTACGCGCTTCGCGCCCCGCCATCCCCCTCTAGATCGAGAGGAGACAACAGCGCGCTGTGAAAATGGGATGTGCTTTATAGCCGTAAAATTTAAGACTATAATTATTAGGAGTCGCCACCTAGTATTAAGGTTACTAGGAACCTATTGGTTTGCGAGAGTCTAGGGTAAGGAGACTTGTTGTGCAAGGGGAAGACGCATCACCCCCAGTTCACCCTACCTAAGGTAAGTTGCATTGTTGTTTGATTGTTTTTTTCCTAAATCAAACTTTTTATATTGCATTTTCAAAAACCATTTTTTTGTCTACGGATGTACTTTACAATGTAAATTTACACCGCAGCTACAAACCTGTTTTTTTATCTACGGATGTATTTTACAATGTAAATTTACACCGTATCTGAAAAATCCTTTTTATTATCTACAGATGTATTTTACAATATAAATTTACATCATAGTTAAAAACCTTTTTTTATCCATGGATGTACTTTACAATGTAAATTTACACCCTAATAGATAAAACAAAAATATTTATAATTATTTTTGATATTTTGGCCAAATTCCAACGGATAATCATAAACCGGTGACGATATCCAATTTTTATCTTAAAACATGAGGAAGATGCAAAATATTTTTTTTTATGAAAAATATGATGGAAAAATTTTTTGGAATCCGACCGTATGCACGAAAACAAAACCTTTTTATGCTTTTTTTATTTTTGTATTTCTATATATATTTTTTAATAAAAAAAAAAACAAATTAGTGGGCTAACAGCCCACTCCTGCGTGGGGTGGGCTGACAGCCTAGGTGGGCTGTCAGCCCACCTCTTTATGCATGTTGGGCCGGGCACAAAGCACGGCCCACCTCAGACCGGCCCGGCCTGCATGACCAGTGGGACGTGAATTATGTCCCACTGCATGCAGCGCCGAGAGGAAGAAGATGAATGAACAGTAATTTTTCAAGTATGATGAAAGGTCTGTTAGTACCGTTGGGTAGAGGAGGTCGAGGTGGTTGTCCCAGTGGTGGTGGCGTCGGCAACGGTGGTCTGTTATGGCCTGAGGAAGCTTCCAAAGTCGTCGGGTTTGTGCTGCAGTTGCTGCAACCATCACCGTTGCTTCGCCTGAGAGTGGGGTTTGGTTTCTGGTATATGGGGAAGTTTTACGGTGATGTTAAGGGTGGTAATGGGTGGTCAAGCTGCCGTCACTGGTGGAGAGAGAGGAGGTGCTGGCGTGCTGGTTTTAGTGAGAAAGAGAGAGAACAGACCGAGAGAGATGAAGGAGAGAGAGTGAGAGCCCAGAAACGAGGGGATGAAGATTAACCGATTTTTAACTTGAATTTTCCTCTGTATTCTCTGGTTTTTTCTGTGCAATTTACGTGATTTTTCTCTCGTCAATCTTCTCTGTTTTCGTGGTTTTTCTCTGTTTTTCTTGCTTCTCTTTGCCTAAATTTTCTGCCAATTTTCTTCTCTTTTCTGTTCGTGCATGTCGCCTGTATTTAAAGACGAGAGGTTGCACTTGCGTGCACCGATAGGTTGCCTCTTCACCTGAAAGTGAAGAGGCAAGGCGTGTCTGCACTTGTTCAGGTGACTGAACAGTGCAGTCACGCGTGATAATTTTGGGAGAGAGTGTAAAATACAATTTGATCCCTCAATGTTTAATTGGTTCAATCGCACCCCTAATTGGTGTCCCCGTGAAAAATTCAATGTTAGCCTTAAATTTGAGCTCCTTTTTTTTATTTTGGTCTCTGGCTTCCAATTTATGCTATTTGACCCTCAATTGACCATTAAACTCTCAATTATTTTCAATTGTGTCGTAACCCAATTTTTGGGTTCCTCCCTGAAATAAAATAAAATAAAAATAACAAAAATAAAATAAAAAGGGTTGGCGTCGGTCAAAATCACAGTGAAAATTTTGAATATTTTCGGAGCTGAATCATATCTCTTTTGTGCCCAAAAATGAGAAAAAATACAAATTCAGGATAAAAATTTAGTCAAAAATTATAATTATATTTTTTATAGGCCAATTTGATTTAATCATGGCCTAATTTAAAATATTATTATGTTTAGGAATTAATTTAGGATCCAATTGAAGAATTTAATTAAGTGCAAGGACGTAATTATCCCTTAATTTGGTTAAATTAATTTTATCAAAGGCTTAATTGATGAAAAATCAAATTCTTGAGTTTAATTCGGGCTCAATTGAGAAGATTGAAATTTTTGGAGACCCAATTGAATTTTTCCAAGCTAATTATGCAAAATTAAGGGTCAAATTGAAGTTTAATGGTCAATTAAGGGTCATATTGCATAAATCAAAAGCCAAGAACCAACATGAAAAAGGCGCTCAAAGTTAAGGATAATGTTGAAATTCAGAAAGAGGTACAATTGCACAAAATTACAAATTTAAATCCAATTGGGGGTTCAATTAGAACAATTGCAAATTAAAGGACCCAAATGCATTTCTACCTTCCCCAAAGCTGCCGCAGCACACATGCTTTCCCGACCAGCCACCACGCTTGCCGACAGCCCAGCACCGACCAGCCACCATTGCAGACGCGCCGTTTCTGACAGCCACCACGCCGCCGACAGTCAGCCACCGTGGCAGGCCAAGTTCTCCTATAAATAAAGCCATGCACGCTGCCTGTGAGAGGGGGGGAGAAAAATTACAGAGAAGAGAAACGGAGGAAAAAACGCAGAAGAAAAGGAGGAGAAAATTGGCAGAAGTTTTGGTGGAGAAAAACAAAGGAAAATCACACGAAATAACACAATCATCGTCATCTTCTTCAGCCCCATCTGTTCTCTCTCTCCCCATTTTCACAGTCCTCCCTCTCTCTCTAAAACCAGCACCGTCGTCCCGCTCTCTCCCCTCGCCAGCAGCCAGCCCTCTTTTCCCTCACCACCGTGAGCTCCTCCTCCACAGAACTGACCCACGGTGACCACCATCAGGTCCAGCTCTCCCTCCAACGCCGGTAACGGCGACGAGCAGCAAAGAGCAGCAGCGACCGGCAGCCCAGACCCGACATTTCAAGAGCTCCCTCCGGCCACCACAGGCCGTCGTTTTTGACGCCACCATGACAGGAAGAACCACCTCGATCTCCTCTACCCGGTGGCAGTGACAGGTGAACCTCTTGTGGTGGTCCGTCGACCACCACTTTACTGTGCACGCTGTAATTCATGCAGCGTGAATATATATATATATATATATATATATATATATATATATATATATATATATTACGGGCTGTGTGTTGGGTGGGCTGGGCTGCTCTCGGCCCAGCTCAGTTAGCTGGGCCGGGTCCAGCCCACCCCAGCCCAAGCTCTCATAGTTGGGCCCTTGGCCCAACTTGACTGGGCCGGCCCAGCCCAGCCCAAAATTTTTATTATTATTTTACTTTTCTTTTATAAAAAAAATACAAAAAAAAATACATTTTAAAAAAAAAAAGACAAAACATATTTTGTTTTCGTGCATACGGCCGAATTCTAAAGTTTTTCCCATCATATTCTTCGTAAAAATATATGTTGCATCTTCCTAATATTTTAAAATGAAAAATTGGATATCGTAACAAGTTTATGATTATTCATTGGAATTTGGCCAGAAATATCAAAAATAATTTAACAATTATTTTGTTTTAGCTTTCACGGTATAAGCTTACATTTTTACTACGGTGTAAAATTACATTGTATAATACATCCGTAAATAAAAAAAAGATTTTTACTACGGTGTAAAATTACATTGTAAAGTACATCCGTAGATAAAAAAAGGTTTGTAACTGCGGTGTAAAATTACAATGTAAAGTACACCCAGACAAAAAAAAATGGTTTTTGAAAATGCAATGCAAAATTTTTAACTTAGAAAAACAATCAAACAACGATGCAGTTTACCTTAGGTAGGGTGCACTGGGGGTGATGCGTCTTCCCCTTGCACAACAAGTCCCCTTACCTAGACTCTCGCAGACCAATAGGTTCCTAGTGACCTTAATACTAGGTGGCGACTCCTAATAATTATAGTCGTAAATTTTGTGACTATAAACAACCAAAAATCATCGTCGCGACAAATTGGACCCCTGATTTCGCACAATTGGCTTGAAAAAATTCAATTCAGTCTCCGAAAATTCTCAACTTCTCAATTGAACCCGAATTAAGCTCCCTAACTTGATTTTTCACTGATTAAGCACTTAATAAAATTAATTTGACCAACTTAAAGTATAATTAAGTCCTTGCACTTAATTAAATCTTTTAATTGGACCCTAAATTAATTCCCAAACAGAATTATACTTTTAAATTGGTCGACGATTAAATCAAATTGACCCATAAAAATATAATTATATCTCTCGACTTAATTTTTACACAGATTTATCCGATGATAAATTATTTTTTCCTTAAATTTGTTTCTTCCTCTATTTTGGGGACAAAAGAGATACCATTGGACTCGGGGAAACAACTAAAATTTCCACATTGATTTTTCTACCAACACCGACCCCTTTTATTTTATTTTTGTTATTTTTGGGTGAATTTTGGAGAGTAATCCAGAAATTGGGTTATGACATTGGTGATGCTATTTGTAGCTAAACAAACAAAAGAACCATATTATTATTCACGTTGAATTAAATCACCAAAATCACTGCACCAAAAAGTGCCTTTGAAAATGTCTTGCTAGGGTTGTAGAACCTAGTCCCCATGCTGGGGAAGTAGAACCTAGTCCCTGGGGGGGCGTAGAGGAGAGAATGAGAGGAAGAGGGATGTTGTGTGGGTGTGGGTGTGTGGTTGTCAAGGAGAGAATGAGGGGAAGAGGGGTGCTGTCTGGGTGTGGGTGTGGGCAAGGTTATCAAACTCGCGAGTCAACTCGCAAACTCGTACAAGTTTGCGAGTTGACTCATCAAAACTGGTTGAATCGGAAAGAAAAATCGAAACCGGTCAAACTCGGTCAAACTCGGCTAAAATCGGGATGACTCGTAAAATCGGACCGAATCGGTCCGATCTTACGAGTTCAAGGGATTCTTATCTGCAGCACAAGCAAAGGCACAAGAAAGGGAGGGAGATGAGCACAAGAAACTGAAGAAAGGGAGATGAGCACAAGAAAAGGGAGGGAGATGAGCACAAGAAAGGGAGATGTTTTATCTGCCTGAAGTCGTGTAAACGAGAAATGAATTAATAAATATGAAGCAAGACCTACTCCCTCCCATCCCAGGAATAATTGAAGAGAGTTATCTCCAGTCACCAAAATTGGCATAAAAAAAGTGAGCAGCGACGGTACAAGGAAAGGATGATGTGGGGAAGTAAGGGAACTAGGGTTGGGGGCTTTTATAATAATAATAATAATAATAATAATAATAATAACCTTGTAGTGTGTGTGTGTCTGTTATAATAATAATAATAATAATAATAATTAATAACTTATTGGGAAATAAGTTATATAATAATAATAATAATAATAATAATATAATTTTAAAAAATAATTTTATTGTTGGAGGGTTTTTTAAAAGCAATTATTTAATTATATAACTTACTCCTATTAATTATATAATTAATTGCATAATTAAAATATATATAAAATAATTGAACTTTATTTAAAATAAGATAAAAAATGGTTCTCCAAAATAGCTTTTACCATTGGAGAACACATTAACAAAAAAACCATATATACACTATTCAACAAAAAAACCTTAACTAATGAAGTTTTATGGCCATGATTATGTTATATTGTATTCGAAAATATTTTACATACGATTTAATAATTTTTCTTCTCACACGATTTTAGCTATGATTTTACGATTTTTGTACGGACAAATTCGGGTACGATCTTACGATTTTACGATCCGATCTTATGATCCGATTTTTCGAAGCCCCTTCCGTTTCGTGTCAAAATCGCGATTTTGACAACCTTGGGTGTGGGTGTGTGGGTGTCGAGGAGAGAATGAGAGGAAGAGGGGTGCTGTGTGGGGGCGAGGGGGCATGGAGGAGAGAATGAGAGGAAGAGCTGAAGGGGGTGGGGGTGTTGAGGGGTTTTAGATATATATATATATATATATATATATATCAAAAATATTTGTTTTTGTTTTTATTCAAAAATACCTCAACAAAAGAGTAAAATATTATATATAAAATTAATAATTATATTGTTAGAGGGTTTTTTAAAAGCAATTATTTTATTATATAACTTGCTCCTATTAATTGTATAATTAATTTCATAATTAAACTATATACAAAATAATTGCATTATATTAAAAATAATATAAAAAATAGCTCTCCAAAATGGCGTTTAACATTGGAGTGCACATCAATAAAAAAAAATCATATATTCAAAAAGTTATTTTAGAGATTTGGCTCTCCAAAATGGCTTTTGCCATTGAACTTGCTCTATAAAAGTATAACAAATGACAAATATATTTTCAGCACAAATAATAATAGAATATTAGCATGCATTACTAAGTATATATTAAAATTTGTAATTGATATAAAACCAAACAAATCTAGCATGAATGCTAATAATAAAAGTAGTTATGTTTAAATTAAAATAAAAGAGTATTTACTTATGGAAGCATTTTAAAATAATGAATCTCTTATTATTGTCAAGAATGAATCCCTTGTCCATAAGACTTTATTGCACCTTACTTATGTAACTAAGATATTTGAAGTATGTTTGTAAGATTCTAACAACATCACATTGGTTTAGATACACTTCTAAACAAGATCTTTAAACCAAAATATTATGTCACTCAAATATATCTCAACAAGATGAACATAGATTTAGGAGGAAAATCAAACTATATATATATATATATATATATATATATATATATATATTAAAACATTATATATTAGGTGATGAAGAGTGTAAAATCTAAAAAAAACTCAGGTTAGAAGAATTTTGAAAGATAAAATGTTGAATAATTAATAAGAATTAATTCTAATCTTTATCAACCTTTAATCACCATAAATCAAGAATTAAATCTAGAAAAAACAAGAATTCTTTGAGATTAACTTCTCATTCACCCATAATTTGTTTAACTAAAATAAACTTTCAACGATCCCCCACATAATTAAAGATTGCCTCACTAGTTTGAAAACAAAATAAAGCTCTACTAAGAAATATGGATTTATTAAATTACTACATCATGATAAATATTTTTTTGGTTTTAAACCTTCCTTAGTGAAATACTATTGAATTTACTCGGTTAAATAATAAATATAATGTCCTAAAATATTTAACCTTTTATGTAAACCAAAACAATAATACTCACATATTTTTCACCTAGATTTTTTTTTATTATTATTTTTATTATTATTATTATTATTATTATTATTATTATTATTATTATTATTATTATTATTATTATAGTGTTTATTTCTAGCCCTAGACAACTTTTAAGTTCATGAATGCTTTAGAGAATTCATTTTTTTTTATCAAAATTCTCAAAGAAACAATTATATTTCTCATTATATAGGGGATCTTTCATTAAAATTAATATTCTATAATCCATTTGGTATACCAAGATTGAAAAACCATTATGTAAATTTCATCCTTCTTTTCTTGTAAATTTCATCTTTCTTTTCTTGATTTCATCATCAAACTTTTTTAATCAGCCAATCAAGTTACTTTTAAATTAGCCAAGTTGTCTAGGTCTCATTAAAACAACTCTCATGTTTTTTTAATTTTAAACTCGGATTAGGCAAGAAGTTTAGTTAGAAGTTTTTTTTGTAGTCAATTCCAACCTTTTTTTTTCAAATTCATCCTGGAACTTTTTTATATTGACTAATCTAGTTAGTATATTTTTAGATCGGTTAAGTCGATTTGTTACATCAAACCAACTTGAATACATATTAATTTTAAATTCAGTTTAAGTAAGGAGTTGAAACGAAAGATGTTAAGGTTAATATGTCAAGTTAGTTCTACCAATAATTCTATATTATTTTAATTTTTATACAATGTTAAAAATATTTGTCATCCATCATATTCAATGCATGTAAACTAATGATCTCTAATGCTTTTGAGCAGGCTCTAGTCACAATAATCTTCATCATCTTTGCAAGAGAAGTCTTTGTTGTTCATGTACTCAAATGCCATGTCTTCTCGTCATGTCTCTTTTCAGAATAGAAAAAACAGATCACGTTACTACATTACAATTTGACATGTTATCAATGTGAGAATCACCAATATGTCAAGGCATTTATTGGTTCAGCCTACATATACAACATCAAGAGTTACCATTTTTTTTTAATTTTAGAAAATCTCATTCTCTGAAAAACGTATTTTGTGAGCCCAGGTACACGAGTAAAACTCATGTTGTCCAAAAGTTTTACAAGAGATGCATGTCCTGACTTGAATTTAAGACCTGTTGTGAAGATCTTAAGCTTTTTTGTCATCACACTACGCCTCTTGGGGGAGTTACATAACCATCCAAGGCAATTTCTCAAATATATTTTTTTCAATATATCTTGAACCTCAATTTATTTTTCTTTCCATCCTTTCATGAGCTTCCACTATGTTTTTTTGTTCTCGGTTATCCTGATTTTTTTTTTCTTTATTTTTTAGTTTACTCTAAAAATTTTATTATTATTTTTCTATCTTATCACAAAATGAATTACAGAATAATAGAAATTCACTAAATTTCATTGAAAATATTTTTTTAAAGATATATATTTTTAAATGAAAAAAATATATGAAAAGCAGTTTCGAGTGTTGAAGTGTTTGGTTAAAAAATATATGAAAAGCTGTTGTGGTTGAGGTTGAAAAAAAACTAGTTTCATGAAAAGCGTTTTTAGCTGCGGTTCAAAACTGAAATTGAAGTGTTTGGTTAAAACTGTGGTTGAGTTTGAGGTTTAATGAAAAGAAGTTTCGAGTGTTTGGTTACCATGCTTTTCATATTGTTGTCAACTTGTGAAATGACTTTAAAGGACACACACATATATTTTTTTAAATATTGTAGATTTAATTATCATAATAATCAAAATATAATTAATAATTCAAGTAAATTACAAACTATATCCAATTTTTGTTTTAAAATATGAGAAAGATTGCAACATATTTTTTATGAAAAATATGATAGGGAAACACCTTGGAATTCAACTGTATGCATGAAAACAACAACTTTTTATGTTTTTTTTTATTTTTTATTTTTATATGTTTTTAATAAAATAAACAAAAAAAAATCGATGGAGTTGATTATCCGACTACGATGGGATGAGCGCATGGGACGGGGATCGACAACCCAATGTGCATGGGCTGGGCCTCCAGCCCACCTCCTTTATGCATTTGTGCCCGACCCACTTCACGCAAGCCTGCATGAACAATGAAATGTGAATTACATCTCATTACATGCAGGCGACGAGGAGAAGAAGATGATGAATATTTAATTTTTCAAGTGTGACGAAAGGTGTACCTGTTAGTATCATTGGGTAGAGGAGGTCGAGGTGATGATTCCTGTTGTGGTGGCATCGGAAATGGTGGCTGGATGAGGCTTCCAAAGGTGACGGGGCACACGTTGCAGTTGCTGCAACCGTGATTGTTGCCTCGCTGGAGAGTGTGGTTAGGTTGCTAGTGTGTAGGGGAAGTTCACGGTGGTGATAAAGGTAATGTTGGGTGGCCTCTAACGGTGGAGAGAGAAAGAGCTCGACAGAGCTGATTTTAGAGAGAGAGAGCACCTGCAAATCGAGAGAGAGAGAGAAGGAGTTGGTTGTCGAGGGGAATGATGGATGATGGTGTGATTTTTGTGTGATATTTCCTTGTTTTTTTTTCTTTTTTTTCTTTGCTAAAATTTATGTAAATTTCCCCAGAATTTCTCGTTTCTTCCCTAGTTTTTTCTCCTCTCTTTTAAGTGAAAATTTTGACCCTCTTCCCCTGTTACATAGATTTTTTTTTCTCTCGTCCCCCCTCTCTCTTTGCGTAAAACTCCTCGTTTTTTATCTTCTTTTTTGTTCAATTCCCCTCTCTCTCTCTCTCTCGTGACAGCAACGATGAACATGATGGACCATGTTCATTATGTCTGCGTTCATTTTGAAAAGCATCAAAAAGATTGTTTTCAAAACGCGAGTCGAACCGCAGGAATTTAGTGGGACCCACAGAAAAAATCTGGGGTCCTGTTTGGTATTAGCAGCGTTTGGCTCTGCTGTTCAACGCAAACGCAGCATGAACCGCAGGAGCCAAACGGCATCTAAGTATTGGTTGATGTTTAAGCTAATCCATGAATATTCCTTATTGTTTAAAAAAGAAAAAAAAAACTATCAAGTGATTATAATTTAATCAGCCAAGAATTAATTTTTAAGTGTCACGCGAGTTATTATAATCTATATTTTAAGAAATAAAATAGTAATTGGACTGAATATCATTCAACTAAAAACTCATTCAATTTATAAATGTAAATAATTTATTAAAGAATGATAATAAAACTGTCCTGTAATCGTTCTTTAATTCAATTTAGGGTGGGACTGCAAATGTTTTTAAAAAAACTTAAAAAAATTATTTTTATGTTTTACTTTAAATTAAAAAAAAATGGTGTTTTTAAATCATTTTCATGTGCTGATGTAAAAAATAATTTAAAATAAATAAAATAAAAATTATTTTAATTAATTTTTGAACAAATATTACTTTCAAAATCAACCACAACCACGCTTTCAATCATCACTTACCCGTAACATTCCATTATTGAGCATTATTTTAATAATAAAGTCTGTCATAATTCCATTTACCCATGTTTAAAATGTGTTTTAAAAAAGAGAGGGAGTACTCAGACGGCAAGCAAGTTAAGAAACTAAGAACAAATATAAAAAATTGAGAGTTTAAGTTCTTCTCCAAAACAAACTATAGGATAAAATATAAGGGGATAAAAAGATAAAGGATAAGAATAGGTGAAAAAATAAGTACGGGTCAGCGATTAATAGACCAGAAAGCATAAGAACACGAAGGAAACCCTAGCCAGAAGAGATAGAGATAATAAAACCACAGAGAAGACAATGAAAAGTAAGAGAAAAAGAAAGAAAAGGCACACCCGTCGAAGCATAGAAAATAAAATAAAAAATTAAGGCAAACGACCCCCAATAACGATGAACCAGTAGAGAGAGAAAGCAAATCGACGATAGCTTTTCAAGGCTTTATCTCCCACCATAATAAGTACAACTAATATAATCATAATTGCTTCATTTTAGTTTATCTTCTTCTTCAACAATGAAAGCTCATATATTGCCGCTTGTTAGGGCCTGTTTGGTATTGCGGTTGCTGTTGTGGTTGAGGTTGAAAAAAAGCAATTTAAAAAAAAGCGCTTTTTCTGCGGTTCAAAATAAGTAGTGAGTGTTTGGTTAAAAACGATTGGTTGAGTCCCAGCGGTTGAAAAAAAATCAGTTTTGTGTGTTTGGTTACCAACCTTTTCATATTGCTTTTTAACTTGTGAAATTATTTTAAAGGGCATATATATATATATATATATATATATATATATATATATATATATATATAATTTTTTACATATTGTAGATTTAATAATTATAATAATATAATGTAATTAATAATTCAAGTAAATTAGATATTTTTTTTTTATTCTCTTACTAAATTACTTGCAATGTCATCATGAATAATATCTATACGTGAATATTTTTAATATGATTATATTAAGATTATTAAAAAACATACGTGTATATATGTAATCAATTTAATTAAGTTTATTAATATTTTAATTAAGTTTTTAGATTTTTATATTATTTTAATATAAAAAATATAATATAATATAATATAATATAATATAATATAATATATTCTGCTTCTTTCTCTCCCACGCCCCTCCCTTCTCCTCTCAGCATATTTTTGGGACAATGAAACGCATGAAAAGCAGGAATTTCCTGCTTTTCATAAAACGGAGTTTTGACCGGTTTTCATGATGGGGTCCACAATTTATCATCAACTTTTTATCTATAGCCAAACACTCAATTCATAGCTTTTTTTCAACCATTCTTAACCGGAGGTCTAGCCACAATACCAAACGAGCACTTAAACGGTTGGTTGTAGCAGGTATTAATGTAATTAATTAAAATTATTTAAAATCAAATAATTAATTGAATTTCTGATATGATCACTCAATTCATATTAACATTGTAAAAAACAAAACAAAAAAAACAGTAAGCATGACACATGCCATGTTTCAAATTCATTACATATCACTACATCGATTTTTCAAAACGAAAAGAAGGTGACGAAGAAGTCTCTCTTATGCTACATGAGGCCAATTTTTGTGCGGATGGTAGAGGTAATTTTGGCGTAACCTAGAAAAAGAGATTACTAAAATAAATGCAAATTATTTTTCTTTTTAGAGATTTAAAGGGTTTTAGGCTATAAATGTGAAATATGACTAGTCCCCTTTTATCATTAATTTCAACTGGACTTTAATATTATTTCAATAAAACTGATTGTTTTAAGATATAAAGAGAGTTGAGGTCGTTGATTCCCATTATGGCCGCCGGCCCCGTCTGGTGAAATTTTTTACAAACCAATGCTGGAGTTTGCCCGACACTTTCTGCTATATCTCATGCAGTCCCCACTCATTCAGTGTTCGATATGTGCGTAGATTGGCATCACTACAAATTAGATAGATATATTTATCTCGAGTTTCTATCGTATTTATTACTGGTTAGTACTGTTAAGTCACATTTCACATTTACTGAGTCATGATCCTGATGCTGATCCTATTATTAGTCATAAATTTATATTCTGGAATATGAGTGAAAATACTGCAATAATCTTTTTTCTATATGTTTTTCTTTTCAATTATTATTATTTTTAGTTTTATCATTCTACATTATATTAATTTTATCATTCTACATTATATTAAACATCAATTCCATAGCAGAATATTTCATAGACATTACAGTAATTACGTAAAAATAAACTAAAAGAGATTATTGAGTCCAGGGTTTGATCAATTTATTTAGCATCTATCCGATTAACATCATCCAATTTTTGCCAGTTCCTTCTCAAGACAAAGGGAATGCGTTGGCATTCGAATTAGTGTATTGAAGAAATTTGTGATTTAATTCTAATCGTGAATATTGAATGTTCTTAAAAAATAAAAATTTATATTTTATTATTATTTATCAAATAAAAAATTTATATATTCATAATTGTTTTATCAAATTTTGAGTATCCACTATCTATTATTCTTTATTAATCAACAAAATATTTAATATATTTGTGTGTGTGTGTGTGAAGGTATGTTATGTACAAATATCTTTATATAATATAAATATATATTTCGGGTTAGGTTCAAACAGGTTTCAGATCGGATTTAACAATATTAATACTCTATTAATTATTCATCAAGTTTAAGAAAATCCTAATTATTTAAGTCAGGTTAGTATCCATTGAGTTTGGATTCAATTATCATATCTAATCATGAATATTGAATGTTTTAAAGAATAAAATAATTATAAATGCATTATCAAATACATGTTAACAACCATTTGTTTTGAAATTTTCTTAAAACAAAAATTAAATCTACTCTTAGTTGCATATTTAACCTCCACTGAAATAGAAAATTTTGAAATTACTTCATTCTACATGTAGATTTAAATATACTCTTGAGTGCATATTTATCCTCAACTAAACTACACACTAGGCCTATTTTTATTCAAAGTACTCTTAGTTGCATATTTAACCTCCACCGAAATAGAAAATTTTGAAATTACTTCATTCTACATGTAGATTTAAATATACTCTTGAGTGCATATTTATCCTCAACTAAAATACACACTAGGCCTATTTTTATTCAAAGTAGAGTAGATAAAACTATAATTTGATTTAAAGGGACCTCTCTTCACTCCTATTAAGAAAAACTATAAACCTATTAAAGTTTCACAATGGTTCATGATATAGTTTTTTTATTGCAGATTACTATAGTAAAATTACCATGTTATTTTTAAGTGGAAAAAGATGAAGTCTTGAGGGTGGAAGTATTTTGATCTTTTTTTATTAACGTAGGTGTTCGGGCCAGCTTGCACGCACCTTGACAAATACCACGGACCTTGAAGTAACGACCATGTAGGTCTTCAATTGTCATCATATTATCAACCACATGGCTCGAACCTTAGACTACGGGGGTAACAAACCCCCGAGTCCCAAGTTTGTACCACTCGGCCTCCAGTATTTTGATCTTTCTCACTAGCTTGTTAGTCATTAAAAGATTATGAGAGTGTTTATGCCATTATATATTTTTCAAATAGGTAAAAATACTCATTTACCTTCAAAATCAGCAAAATTTAAAGTTGTTAACCAATGATTTTCTTTACTTTTCATAAGCTTTTTAAGAGTAAAAATACTTATTTTCTCTTCGGGTAAGAATATTGATGGGCTATTGGATAATGGTTTTTTTAGGGTTTTCAAATATCCATGTATAGTGCATATACATATTTAACCTTAGATAAGAGAAAAAAATAACCTTCTCATTTTTAGGGTGTTTGTGTACTTTCACATTACTATTTTTGTAATTTCAAGGTTTATGGAGAATATTTGGTATTTTAAATGTTTTTGAATTTCTTAACTAAAAAAGTTATTGGCACATATTCAATACGATCTAACGAGTGGGTGGTGTCCGAGCTATTCAAGTAGCTTGTATGACACCACCTAGTGCCCAAAATTGGTCTTCTATTGTCTTTCTAGATGTGCCTTAGTGTCCTCTTCCATGAGGAGAGGTATGTTGCCTCTTACAATGGTCAAATTGTTAATGATGGACATTTGATTGTTTCCCCTTCTTTTTCTATCTTCATAGTTAATGTACATCCTCCTCCTCTTTGTTTCTTACTTTTCAATATAACTCCTCATTCTTATTTCATTTTTTTCCATTTATAGAAGTTTTTTCTTTTCAATTTAGTCCTTCAAATATGATTTCTCATTTTTTTTAAAATTTCAATCCTCATTCTTTTAATTTATTATTTTATTCATATTCCTTTTATAGAAGTTTTTCTTTCAATTTAGTCCTTCAATTGCAATTTATTCCTTTTATAGGGGGTTTCTATATGTTTTGAAAAAAAATTCAAACCTTAAAACGGTTAGGTTTTCGACTCATTGAGGTGGAGACTCTCTCACAAAGAGAGATCTACTTTAAGTCTTAGAAAATACCAATGAATAAAAATTCTGACTTAGTAAAATCAATCAAACAACAATGCAGCCTTAGGTAAGGTGCACTGGGGGTGATATGTTTTTCCTTGCACAACAAGTCTCCTTGCTCAGACTCTCATAGACCATTAGGCTTACTAGTGACCTTAATACTAGGTGGCGACTCCTAAGATTTATAATCATAATTTTACGACTATACAACCACTTTTTTTCTGTGCGTCGTCTCCCCTCCAAGGATGGCAGATCGTGAAATGTGAAAAAAACATCATCATGACGGTTACAGTGCTTATGATGTTAATAATTATGACTTTGATGATAATAATAACAATAACTCATAAAATAATATGAAGAATATCAATAATGACAAAAACAATTATAATAATGATAATAATACTAATTATAAATTAAATGATATTAATAAAAATAACGGTATTGATTATCGTAATTATTATTGTCGTAATAATGATAACGATTAAAATAATAATGATTGTGACAGATAGTATTGCTAATAATAATTACAATATTGATTATTTACAATAATGATTATTTACAATAATGATTATAATGACAACTAATAATAAATTCGACAATTTAATAATCATTAAAAAAACAATGAGCATAATAATAATCAAAATAACTCATTTGTCAATGTTGTTCTTGTTAAAAATTGACTTTTATGGTTTTTTTTATGCATAATATTTCAGATCTAATTTCATGTAAAAAAAATATACAAGCCACATGTAGACAAAACGAGTTGTAAAATTAGGCAAAATGATCTACAATGAAAAAATATACGAGTCACTTGTCCTGTGCTTCAATGCAACTATAACCAATTTTTTTAACATGTAAAAAAAATATTAATGGTACTAAATTTTTTTTATGATGCTATACATGTGAGCAAAATAATCAACCTAGGCAGATTTTTTATTAGGTAATGTCAAAAAACTTAATTACAGGACAACTTTTTTTATGTTTAGTACTAATAATCAATAACATAATTTTAAAGAAATAAGGTAAGAAATTAAAGACAACATTGAGTTACAGGATTTTTAACAGACGCAACATCAAATGATAAATTATTAGATTTAAACTATTACATATAGAGAAGTTGTAAAAATTAATTCTTAGTAAATACAACATCAAATGATAAATTATTTCAATTGTTATTGTTATGATTTAAGGAAAAAAAATATTATCAGCATAAGAAACTATTATTTGATTTGAAGAACAAATTAAAATAGTTAAAGGACAAAATTATAGGACAAAAGTAAAATTATATTATTATCATAATGAATATAATTATTATAATCACTTGGATTATAATAAAATTTGTTGTTTAATATTTTTTCTTTGATACTAATATTAAGTCATACAATTTTAAATAAATAAGATCATAAATTAAAAACAATACTGATCCACAAAAAGTTTTTAAATCATTAATCCGTAATTTTAGATTTGAAACATTATATGTAGAGAAGTTGCAAAACTTAATTCTTAATAAATACAACACAAAATAATAAATTACTTGAATTATTATTCTCCTTGTTATTATTATGATTGAAAGTAAAACAAAAATAATATTAACAACATTGAAAAAATTTTAATAAAAAACAAATGGAAATATTTGAACAAAATTAAAGGACAAAAGCAAAAATAGTATTATTATCATTATGAAACATTACCAAACTATCAAATACAATCTAAGTTAATGTGTTATTTTCTTTCATGTTTGCCTAAAAAACTTTTGATTATTTAATTTTTTTATATATTTATTTTATAATGGATAAGACGTTGAAAATAATGATAATGATTATTTTTAAGGTATTTTTTTATTAAAAATATGTGATGCTAATTATATATTTTGATAATTGTTTAATATTAACGCTTTAAAGTATATATATATATATATATATATATATATATATATATATATATATATATATATATATATATATATATAAATCAACTAAGTTTTTTTTTTAAATCTCAAATTAATTTAATTTGAGTGTTCTGAAATACTTTTAATATAATAATATTAGGAATAAATCTTAAAAATAATAATTTAATTTCTTTTGAAATAAAAATGACTTTAAACCAAAAACATATCAAGTCACACGTAGACAAAATAAGTGAAAAAAACACAGAGATAACAAATCACTTACAACAAAAAATTCATTGTACATGCATAAGAGAGAGTTTCACTTTCATTTCACGCCACCAAATCTAAACTTACTTTGTTTTTTAATATAAGTTGCATTTAATACAGAGATAAATAGCAATAAAAATTAAAAGTCAAAACTAAGAATATATAAAAACATAAAAACAAACAAAAACTAAGAAATCTCAGAAGGACCGAAAAAAATAAAAAGGATCAAAATTAAACCAAAAAATAAAAGAGTAAGAAATAAAATAAAAAAATAAAAAATTATATATATTAAAATGAGAGAAAAAAATAGTCTCGCTGCGGCGGAATGCATGGCAAATGACTAGTTTACATTATTTTGTGAAAATCCACACTTATGGACAACCATTACGGAAAAGTTGTTGTGCTAATGGATTTAATGCAAAAACAAATAAAAATATTTACACTGACTCAACAAAAATAATTTATTGTGCTACTGGCGCATCTAAAGAAAATGTACTAATTTCTGATCGTCATTATTTTATTTTTAAAAAGCACTATAAATCTCACCAACTTTAATTTAGTATGAACCCAGATGGGGCCACTTGGTTTTTTTGGTTCCCACAAGCATAAAAGCGATGTGATGAAATGAGACCAGAACTACTCAACAAAGTAGATAGATATATTTATCTCGAGTTTCTATCGTATTTATTACTGGTTAGTGTAATGTCACCTTTCACATTTATTGAGTCATGGCCTTTTTATATATTACTGCTGGTTAGTGTTATGTCACATTTCACATTTCACATTTCTCTTTTATTTCACATTTTTGTAATAATCTTTTTATATATGTTTTTCTTTTCAATTTTTTATTTTATTTTATCATTCTACACTATATTAGACATCAATTCCATAGCAGAATATTTCATAGACATTACAGTAATTACGTAAAACTAAACTAAAAGAGATTATTGAGTTCAGTTTTTGATTTATTGCTAAAACAAATTCTACTATATTGATCTCAAAAGAAATAAAAAGGACTGGGTCGAAATTAACAGTGAGACAGAACTGAATATATTGTTTTTTGAATATCCGATGTAAGGCATTTTCATTTGTGTTAACATTAAAAATTGACTAAAATAAATTAAAACATGTAAAACAAAATGGACAATTATGTTTATACAAATCTTTTGCTTTTTACTAAAAACAATTAGCTTCCTGTTTTATTATTTACTTAGTATTAACTTTTTTATTTTTTATTTTTCCTTACATTTATTTTTTAATTTATATCATTCCATATTAAAAAAAACTTATCGTCGTTTGAAACACATTTATAACATGGAGATTTCGAAAGTAACTTAAAACATTACATCAGCGTAACGGGGGTACATAGTTAGCTATGAATACAAGATCTTGCGTATATATAATTAAATATCTTGCTGCATGAAAGTGGGTCCCCTTAATATCTAATAATAATAATAAATAAATAAAAAGTGTTTTTTTCACAGGTAGAATAGCACGACACCTGCCACATGGTCCCCAATAATCAGTGGTCGGTGGAAGTCGTGAGGGGGCAGGATGGGTTCTGTATCAATTTATTTAGCATCTATCCGATCAACAGGCATTGCATTTTTGCCAGTTCCTCTTTCAAGATAAAAGGGGAATGCATTGGCATTCGTGAATATTGAATGTTCTTAAGGAATTAAAAAATTATATTTTATTATTATTTATCAAATAAAAAAATTATATATCCATAAATTAGTTATCATATTTCGAGTATCCATTATCTATTAGTATTTATTAATAAAAAAAGATATTAATATGTGTGTATATCAAGGTATTTTATGTACAAATATATTTATATAATATAAATATATTTTTCGGGTTAGGTTTAAGAAGGTTTCAAATCGGATTTAACAATATTCATACTCTATTAATTATTCACTGGGTCTAAAAAAATCATAATTATTTAAGTTGGGTTAGTTTCCATCTAGTTTAGATTAAATTATCATATCTAATCGTGAATATTGAATGTTTTCATGAATAAAATAATTATAAATGCATTATCAAGAAACATCTTAACAGCCATTGGTTTTGAAATTTTCTTAAAAGAAAACTTATATCTACTCTTAGTTGCATATTTAACCGCCACCAAAATAGAAAGTTTTCAAATTACATCATTCTACATGTAGATTTAAATATACTCTTGAGTTCATATTTAACCTAAACTAAAATACACGCTATTACTATTTTTAATCAAAGTAGCGTAAATAATACGCCAATTTGATTCAAAGGACCTCTCTTCGCTCATATTAAGAAACCTATAAACCTATTGGAGTTTCACAATGGCTCATGATACAGTTTATTATTGTAGATTATTATAGTAAAATTATCATGTTGTTTTTAAGTGGAAAAAGATGAAGTCTTGAGGGTGGAAGTATTTTGATATTTTTTATTAATGTGGGTGTTTATGTGAACTTGTGCGCACCTCGACTAATCTCACGGGCCCTGAAGTTAACGATCATGTAAGTCTCTAGTGGTCATCATATTAGCAATAAACCTCGAACCTGAGACCACAAGGGGAGCAAACGTCTGAGTATCAACCTTTTACCACTAGGCCTCCAGTATTTTGATCTTTCTCACTAGCTTGGTAGTCATTAAAAGATTAACTCCTCATTCTTATTTCATTTTTTTCCATTTATAGAAGTATTTTTTTTTCAATTTAGTCCTTCAATTACAATTTACCATTTGTTTTTAATTTCAATCCTCATTTTTATAATTTATTATTTAATTCATATTCCTTTTATAGAAGTTTTTCTGTCAATTTAGTCCTTCAATTGCGATATCTCATATATATTTTTTTCATTTCAGCCATTTTCTTAAAAACAATTTCTTGGCACTTTTGTTAAAGTTTTTTTGGCTTTCAATTTCATCATTCAATCATTTTTTTTGTTTGACCCTCATTCTTTTGATTTGCTTTTACTTTTATTAAAACTATTTTTCATTTCAACTAAACCCTCCAATTAAAAATTTGTATCCCACCAATTAAAAAAATTTATCCCACCAATTAATGTGTTTTTTCACCCTTATTTTTATATCTTTTTGTGTAATTCATTTTTTTTATTTCATCTTTGACATTTAAGTTGATGGGATTTGGTTTCGTAGTTCTATATTAGGTTTTCTTTAATAGTAGTTTCATGACCATCTTCAAGTTTCTTTTATGGATTTATCTTAGTTTTATGAGTTAAATCACTAGTTTTTTTTGTCTTTTTTAATACAAGTATTTTTTTAGTTGTTTTCTTTTTCAAGATATTGTTCTTATTTGTTGTAATATTTTTCTACAAATGAAGTTTATTTTTAAAAAATAAGAAATATTTGTTTTTAAGTAATATTGCTGATGTCTTAGGCTTCGCGGAGTATTTTTTGACGTGAGTCTATTCAATCAATGTCATTTGTATTTAACTTTTAAATCACATGGTTTGGATTTTTATCTTTTATTGATTTAAATAAATTAATTTAGTAAACCTGATGGGATAAATGTCTTATTTTACATGATTAAAAATATATTGATTTGCATTCATCTCTCAAATGTTTTTAGTTTTTTCCTTAGTTATTGTTAATAACTGTTTTTTATTTATATAAATAGTAATTTATTTATTTAATTAGATGCTTGCCTAGGTTTTCCAATTTACACTTTGATTTTTGTATATAGAAAAAATACATTGAAACAACTTATTTAAATGGTATCCTGTCAATAATGGTGTCGGTAAAAGACAAAAAAATAAATACCCGTTGATAAAGTTTAGTTTCCGATAGTGATATATATCTATATATATTTGTATTTCACCGGCTGTTAAATGGCTAGTGTGTCTTATGATTCCACGTCCGTCAAACTCAGCTCGCATTTTTTTCTTCCAGAAAACTATATTTGTGACTGTAACAAACGGTTGGACGTCAAATAATTAATTCAATTGTTTGTGACTTTTGACGATATATATATACAAGGGCCAGTGCTTTGCACAAATAAAAACGCAGTATTAATAAAGATGAAGATAGAAGAGAATGAGCATGAAGAGCAGCTGGAGTGCAGCACTGTGGTGAGAGAAAAGAAGGCAATATATCTGAGCTGGGAAGATGTCACGGCAGTGGTGGTTCGGAAAGGTGCAACCAGGAAGTTGCTAAATCGGTTAAGTGGTTCATGCTTTGCCTGACCGGATCATGGCTATTATGGGGCCATCTGGCTCAGGAAAATCCACCTTGCTTGATGCATTGGCTGGTACCTCTCCCTCCCCCTCCATGCATATGCTTCTCATTAAGTTTAATTGCTTTTGTAAAATCATTCTCAAGTTGTGGTAGAAATATTACTTGGTGATCTATTATAGTATCAAGCAAAAATAAAATGAAAAGTGGAGATGCGGGGTATCGATCCCCGTACCTCTCGCATGCTAAGCGAGCGCTCTACCATCTGAGCTACATCCCCTTGTTGTCACGTCTTTTCTTTTATCCTTATATATATATGTATATATAATACAATTGTTTCCTCTGGGAGAAAAATATATCCTTATATTAACTATATATATTTCTATTGAGATGATATGAGAAGATTCGAATTTAATTATTGGCATATTTTTTATTTTTTGCTATTATTTTAATAGTCGAATACATGAGAGGAAATGAACTTTGATTTCCTTGATCGATCCACAACACAGGGAGGCTGTCGTCAAATGTAATAATGTCAGGCAATATTTTGTTGAATGGGAAGCAGAGAAAGGTCGGCGACGGAAGTATTGTAAGTATTATTCATCAATTGAGGAGAGAATATTTATATATGTGGCTGGAAAATATATAAAGTACAAAGAGGAAAACAAAAATATATATATATAAGTACAAAGAGGAAAATATAAAAGTACAAAGAGGAAAATATACAAAATAGGCCGTAAAAGAAGAGAGGAATCCAATCTTCGATCATTTTGAAACATGTCGCTAGATTGAAAATCTGAATTTTCTATATAAATGCTTTTTGCTGGAAAAATAAACCAATCTTTACAGGGTTAAAAGCGCTCTTTTTAAGGTTTATTCATCACAAATTAGAAAGCAAATGCAATTTTAAAAATTATATCTTTTATAAATAAATATCCTTTCTATCATGCATGAAGACATCTAAGAAATTAATATTTTAATACAAAAAGTGAAAGATAAAATGGTGTGTATTTCAAGTAACTTTGAATTCTGATTTATAGTTTTAATCCATTCTTTTTCAACCAATTTCGATTAAAGAATAATATAAATCATCTTCTGAAGTTTCAACTAAGAATTATATAAATTATATCTTGGTATCTCATCTAAAAGCTTGAACTTTTAGGTGAAATGATTACTTAACATGTTATCAAAGCCTTGTTGACCCGACAGTCACAAGTTCGAATATCACCAACCTCATTCTATTTGATAAAAAATTAAGCACAAGGTAGTGTGTATCTGTGCAAGTTTCAAACCCAAAAACCTTTCCACTTGAGGGGGGTGTTAAAAAATAATATAAATCATATTTTTAGATCTCACCTAATAACTTAAGTTTTTAGAAGAGATGGTTCCTTGATAGTTTCGATTAGTATTTCAAAATAATACTCATAAGAAATCATATTTTGTTGCATGAAATTAAAACCCATCAAATAAATAATAAACACCTCTCGTCAATGTGGGTGGCCGAAGGAGCATAACCATTGAACACGGGCAAATTTTCATTAGAGTAGGGCCATTTGGTAGCATTTGGTAGCCTTATTGTTCTCAATGTGGGTGGCCGAAGGAGCATAACCATTGAACACGGGCAAATTTTCATTAGAGTAGGGCCATTTGGTAGCCTTATTGTTCTCAAAAACAATAAGGCCATTTGGTAGCCTTATTGTTCTCAATGTGGGTGGCCGAAGGAGCATAACCATTGAACACGGGCAAATTTTCATTAGAGTAGGGCCATTTGGTAGCCTTATTGTTCTCAAAAACGTTCATAAAAGCCCTTATTTGTTTTAGTAGTTCAAATTCGTCCTTATTTTAATACAATTCCCCCCATGTTTCTTTAATGTCACCAAAAACTTATGCTTTATCTTTTTTCTTCGTTCACGATCGAACTAAATTTGCAGTCTTATACTACTCAAGAAGATTTCCTCTTTGGAACTCTTACTGTCAAAGAAACTCTCACGTACTCTGCTCATTTGAGGCTACCTAATACAATGACCAAAGATGAAATCAATTCTGTTATAGAAAACACAATCATGAATATGGGACTTCAGGATTGTGCTGACAATAAGGTTGGGAACTGGCATTTGAGAGGCTTAAGCGGTGGCGAAAAGAGGCGACTAAGCATTAGTCTTGAAATATTAACGCAGCCTTCTGTAATGTTTCTTGACGAGCCAACCACTGGACTAGATAGTGCTTCAGCATTATTTGTCATTCAAGCTCTAAAGAATATTGCTCTTGATGGAAGAATAGTTGTTTGCTCTATTCACCAACCAAGTAGTTATATCTTTGATTTGTTTGATGACTTGTGCCTCCTCTCAAGTGGAGAGACTATCTATTTTGGAGAAGCAAAGCTAGCTGTTAAGGTAAGTAGGATTTGAGGAAAGAAAGAAATTACAGAAACTGTTAAAATGAGTGATTGATTGCTAATTTTATAATCTGGTCGTGCAGTTCTTTGCTGAAGCAGGGTTTCCCTGTCCGACGAGAAGAAATCCTTCAGATCACTTCCTTCGATGTATAAATTCAGACTTTGACAAGATAGCCCCAACGCCGCTGCCATCGCTGAGAGATTCTGTACGTAGTCATGCATGCTTTTTCTCTTCTTCTTTTTCTGTAAACAACTTGTTCTGTTTGCTTTCCATCCTATCTTATTGTGAATTGATCCTTGTGTGATAATGCAGGTAGTCTCAGTGTCATCAAAATTTGAAACAAGTTTTACTACAAAAGACATTAAAGCAAGGCTTATTGAAAAATACAAGAGTTCTGAGTATTCCATAAACACAAGGAAAAATATCCGACAAATTGCACTCTTCAATGTAAGTTATTTACACTCAAGATACCTTACTTCATTCGTGATTGTTAAGGAACCATCTTATCTAAGAACTTAAACTGTTAAGTAAGGCTAAAAATATGATTTATATTATTCTCTAACACACACCTTCAAGTGAAAGCTCTTTGAACTTGAAACTTGTACACAAACTCACTCTATTTTGTGCTTGATTTTTATCAAATAGAATGAAAGTAGTGAAATATGAACTCGTGATCTCTGGGTCAACAAGTCTCTGAAACCATGTTAAGGAACCATCTCACCTAAAAGCTTAAGCTATTAGGTGAGACCCCAAAATATAATTTATATTATTCTCTAACGGTGATTATCTTATCTTATTATCTTTGCCTGTAATTAACTTCTTGAGCATGAGCTGTTACGAGTCTTACGACTGTGGATAAATAAACCTTCAAAAGAACGCCACTCTTCCATAGAATCAAGCAAAATCCCTTTGACTAACAAAATATTAGTTGATTGTAGGAAGAACTTATGAGTGGATTGATTGAGCGCAGAAACAATTGGCGGAACCAGCTCTACACACTGACTATTCGCTGTTTTGTGAACATGATTAGAGATTTGGGGTATTTTTGGGTACGGACCGTATTCTATATTCTAATATCACTAGGTGCTGGAATTATGTACTTTGATATTGGCTTGTCAAACTCGGCATTCGTCACAAGAACAAAATTCTACACATACGTTTATAACTTCTTGATGTGCTTGTCTGTTGGAGTATTACCCTCTTTTTTTGAAGAATGGAAGGTATCCTACCATGAATTACACAACGGGCACTACGGAGAGGCTGTGTTTATGCTTTCTAACTTCTTCGCATCATTCATTTTCTTAGTGATCATGTCTCTTTCTTCTGGCACGATAGTATTTTACACGGTGAAATTCCATCTGGGATTTTCCCACTATTGCTATCTCTGTATGAATTTCTTCCTCTGCTTTGCCACCATGGAAAGTGTGGCAATGATTGTTGCGCTGCTTGTCCCGAACTTTCTGATGGGTGTAGGAGTTTCAGCTCTTGCAATTGTAAGCAAAATCCTCAACCACCGTTTCTCAATTCTCATTATTTTTATGATATCTCTAAAAGAAGCTGATAGGTTATATGATTTATCTGCCAATGTAGATGTTTTTGTCGTTGGCATCTGGACTCTATAGGCCACTGCCTGATCTTCCCAAGTTCTTTTGGCGCTACCCAATGGCCTACATCAGTTTCACTTCATGGGCTGCCCAGGTGAAGTGTTACAAGTTTATCTAGCTATGAACTTCAACATTTCTAACAATGGTATTGCATCACTTAAAAAGTAATTTTGCATGTCAATTCTTCCCTATGAAACCTTCTAACCCATAGACCTGCATAGAACTTTCAGATAATCACGCACGTTAAGCTGTGTGTGCATTGATTTGCATAGCCAAACTATCGACATGCAATAAATTTATCATGCCAATTGGAAACAGGGTCAATACAAAAATGACATGCTTGGACTGGAGTTCGATCCGTTCGTTCAGGGAGAGCCTAAAATCCAAGGCAAGCAAATCCTTCAGAAATATTTTGGTGTTCGTGTGAGCTATTCGAAGTGGTGGGATTTGGCTGCTCTCTTGTTCTTGTTACTTTGTCACAAACTAGTATTTTTATCGATACTAAAATACAAAGAGAGATTAGTGTTGTTGCTGAGAAGGTTTTGCGCGAAAACAACTTTGAAAGACCTTGCCTTGAGACCTTCTTTCAGGAAGGAAAAATATGGCTCCTCAAGGAGAAACCAACCTCTCCATCCATTATCTGCTCAAGAGGGTCTTGCATCTCCTTTGTCTTAGCTTGTATACAGTCTTCAAGATTTTATTTTAGTTGTGTTTACTAGCTGAAGCTAGTTCAAATAAGACATCCATTAACGCGATTTTTAGTGTTTTAAACATATAATTTTCATCTTTAATCTTGTTCAATTAGATTCATTAACTTCTTCAAAAAGGCTTACAGCTTATGTTTTTTTTTGTTGTACGTTAAGTTGTATCCTCGAGCTATCTTGTATATATCTAAACTGAGATTAAATCACCTTTTCACATTTTTTTTTTTAAAGATGCATCCCCAATATTGGTTTAAGTGTATTAAGAAGAAGTTAATAATTCTTTTTAGATATTAGCTAGAATCCACAAAGTCAAAAAAAGGAATCATATGTTTTCACTTAACAAGATAAAAATATATGCGTGGTTTTCCTAAGCCATAAGGACCTAAATGGACAAATTAAAAATGCATGAACCCTTATTTTAAAGACAATTACTAGACATGGTTTGTACGCGTTTATATTATTTTTCCATAAAAAATTATGCAAGATATTGAAATAGTGTTTAAAACAAATAACAAAAACTAATCACTCGAGTTATAGTCATGAATAGCTTTAATAAGTTAATTGTATTTTAGTTAGATGATAAAAAAAAATAGACAGCAATTGTAAATTGACAAAAAAAAAACTAATATTTAAAAACCATGATTACCTAGAAAAAACGCTTGGAAGTACAAAATTAGATAAACACAAAAAACAAAACTAGTCCAATTCAATCTGAGATATTATGATGAACATGTAACCCCATGATAAAAGAAGAGTCAATCTATGTTAACCTATAAAACCGTAAGATTTATTTTTAAAAAATCATGATAGTTTGAAAAAAAAAGTTTGAAAGTACAAAGTTTGATAAATAAATAAAAAAGACTAAGTCAACACCCTTAGATGGATGTTTTAATTTCTTTATATTCAAATGGTTTATTTGTTATTTTATTATTTAGAAAAATGAAAATACAAAAATACCAATCTCAGAATAATTAGTTTTAAAAACTCTTTTTTTCCCTTGATTTAACTCAACTAGAGTTGGATCAAGTATGATTGAGTCAACTAGGTTTTGTTTCATCAATGTCTTATTTGATTTAACTAAAAACTTAGTCTAGGTTAGGTTATAGATTTTAAGTTTACCAAGTTAACCCATTAAATTACATCAAGTTTAACAACTATGATTTTTTTATTTGATACTTTACAATACTAAAAATGTAACACTTTAATACTCTTAGATACATACAATTTCAATTACAAACTGTATTAAAGTTACATCCACATAAACTATTTATAGGTTTTCTTTTTTCTAAAATACATGTATTCTTCTTGTATAAAACTGGTAGCTTAATGACTTGGAGAAATTGACATCCTTAGAGTAGTTTACTTGTGATATACATAAAATCTCAAAATAAAATATATTAAACATTTGCATCATCTCATTTGCTAATGATTAACAATTTTATGATCAAAACTCATTTTATATTTTTTTTTTGTTAAGAATATGAGTCTTATATCACTTTTCAATTTTTTGTGCTTTTCATCATTTCCATATAACTTTTCTTCCCAAATTTTTCTTTCAGTCTTTTTAAGGCATCACATCATCATTTTTTTTTATCATAATGACTATTTCATTCATAACTTAATTTAACTCATCCCTTTATGAAGTATTTCTTCCATCTTTGAAATCAATTAGTCGTGTACAAACACTTTCATATAGTATTTATTTTATATTGAATTCATATCACAACTCTTTCCACTTCATGGATATATATTCAATTTATATTAACATTATTATTTCGTAACTCATCGAATTTACCCTACAATTTATTTCCTCAACAAATATAGATTATATGATATTTTCCTCTCTCAACTACCTTTGATCCCTATCGTAACTCATTCACTCTAATATCAGTGATTTAAAGATTATACAAACTAGAGGTGAAAAAAAAATATTACATTACTTTTATATATAATTGCATATGATATTGTTATACCCATTTGTTTATGAACAAGTATTAGACTCTTGAAATTTTTAAATATTATAAGAATAAAGTTGAAAATAATCTGATAAGAAAATAAAGGTAATGAAAAGAGATAAAAGTGAAAAACATGAAGCATTATTTGGTGAATTTTATTCTAAAAAATGGTATTATCTAATAAACTATCACTCTTTTTCTATCTTAATTTAATGGCATTTCAGAATGTAGGAACTGAACTTTAAAACACAAGATGAATGTCATGTTGATAAGTGTAGGAGCACCTCATAACCTGTTAGGGGAGACAGTTATAATTGTCAATTATATATGTAATAACGTATCCCAGGAAAAGCTAGAGATGACATTATTATTATTACTACATAAAGGTAAAATATTGTCCTATAAATATCTCGTAGTGTGGGGGTGTGTTAAAAAAATGCTAGTATCTAATCTTAAGTAGATCATAATAAGACCTACAGCTATGGATTGTGTTTTTTATCAAATATACTTACAATAGTATTACATATCAATTTCTTGTACATAAATCAAGTATTAAGAATACAGATCTTAATATTGTTATGGAATTAACAAATATTAGATTCCTTAATGATGCCTTTTTTTTTAAGGAAGCATAAGAAAATTAAAAGAATGATTACGGTTATCTAATATAATAATCATCAATCATAAGATAATGAGGTTAAGTCTAGAAGAAGTAAATGGGAAAAAACAACCCAAACATTTGGTCTAGATTTTTTAACATACTAGTTAGTAAATCAATCTTAGACATACTCTAATTCAATGTCTTATCTTAAAGTCTTTTATTAGAAGAAGGCAATTAATAGTGAAATAGAGTCCATTATGAAGAATCATACATAAAACTAATAGATCTTCCTAGTATAAGTTAACTATTCAGACATACATTAATCTTTAAAATAAAAAATAAAAATTGATGGTACTATTGATAAATATAAAGCTAGACTTGTTTTTAAAGCATTTATTCAACAAGAAGGTTTGAATTATTTTGACAGATTTTTACATGTTTTAGAAATAACTTCCATGCATACATTAATATCCATCACAATTACTAGCAAGTTTAAAATATATGTAAGAACAACTTTCTAAATGACAACCTTGATTAAACTACCTATATGGAATAACCTAATGGGTTTGTTGGTGGAGGAAGAGAAAAAAGCCAGTAAGTTTGTCAAATTATTAAATGGATTAGAATAAGCTCCTAAACAATAATTAAAAAAATTGACAAGGTCAAATTGTGAACGAGGTCAAAATCAACAAAGTTGATAAATGTGTTCATATGAAAAACACTAATAAAGGTTATGTCATTGTATTTTTCTATATGGATGACACACTTATTTTTTATAAGAATAATTATATTATAAAGTCTACTAAGAAAATATTAACTAATAAGTTTAACATGAAAAACTTTGGTGTTGTAGGTGTTATAATAGGAATAAATATATATAAGACATTAAATGACTGATATTATCCCAACCTTTATAAAAAATTTAAAGGTGATAATAATATTGGCAACCGATGGATATAAGTGTTTATCTATGAAAAAATAAAGGCAAAGAAATAGGAAATTTAAATATTCTAAAATAATTAGGAGCTTGGTTTATGTTATGAATTGCACAAAGATTGATATTTCTTACTTGGTAAAGAAGTTAATTAAATTTATAGTAATGCAAGTATGGATTATTAAAAAGAAATTTAGAGGGTACTCTAGTATTTAAAGTGCACTTTTGACTATAGGCTATACTATATTGATTATCTAGCATTACATGAAGGGTATAATGATGGCAATTAAATATCCAATATTGAGGGTTTAAATTTCACTAGTAGATATGTCTTCATACTTAGTTGAGTAACTGTATCATATTAATCTTTTATAAAAACATGTATTGCATGATCCACATTAAAAACAAAGTTTATTGTTTTTGTTATAGCTAGAGAGGAAGTTGAATGGCTTAAGAATTTCCTAGAGGATATCTCATACTAGCCAAAACTAGTGCAACAATTTATGCTCATTATAATTGTCATTCTATAATTAGAGGAGCACAAAGTAATATGTATAACAATAAGTCTAAACATATACATTATAGATATAATATTATTAAAAACTTAGTCTCAAGTAGAATAATTTTCATTGACTATGTAATGTCAAAGAAAAATATTGTGCATCCATTAACCAAATATTTATTAAGAGATTTTATGTATAGTCTATAAGCTTAATGTCTTTAAAAAATTGTAATGATAATAACAATACCCAATTGATTGAATATCTTAAGATCTTGGTTCAAATAAAAAACTAAGTCATATAACATTCTTAGTAGCATGTGAAAATTATTGTTTCCTGCTAATTTATATGTTGAAAGTGGTGTTTCTCACAGCATGATAAAGGATTTGTTATGATATTAATTATTTTAATATCTTGATATACTCTTAGTAAAATATCATATATATGAGTGAAAAATATTTTTATTTCCTTGAGAGTATAAAAAATATAAATTTTCTAACACACTTATAAAGTCAAGAGTTGTTCATAGCTAAAATAAACACAATTGTGAGAACTAAAAGAAACTCTTGGTATAATCTATATGAATATTATGGTTTTCGCTTATTTAAAAACTTGAATAGTTCAGGATGTCATGTCTACTAATTAGCGAGTAAATCTAATACTATTTTGCTAAGAAAAGCTTAAAGCCAAAAGTTAACTCTCCTAAAGTAGTGATCTATGAAATGAGTACTTCTACATAAATTCTTTGATTTTTTGTATTGGTCAAACAATTTCCAAACATGTTGGGGATTATTGGAATAGGTTTTATAAAAAATGTAAAATGATTTTTCAAGTCAAATTGAATATGAGGTCTACTTATGTTTGGGGTTAAAACCATATTAGACTCTATGACCAACCTGAGTATTTCAACATTGAATATTACCATGATCTTAAATTCAATAAAAGATGAATAAGAAATTATTCTCAATGAATATTTGGATATAAAAAGTTTCAAGCCTAAAATAGCTTTATGAATTGAGAAGTGGACTTGTAGGCTTGCGAGTTTAGGCTTGAGTTTAGATAATTAAAAATATTATACTATTAAATATTTTTTTGACCAATAAGTTCTTTTAGTCTCTAAATTTCTTAGTACATGAACCAATACATTATTTATATTGTAAGAATAAATTCTTTATAAGTAATTCATGAACTATAAAATTTATAAGCAATTAACAATCATCATAATTAATAAATATTCATGAATTATAAGTTACTAATGTTTTGGTTTCTGTATTTTAAAAATAGGTATCTCAGATGGGTGGAAATAGATTTAAAGTTTTGTTGAGTTATTACTATCCTTTGTTGTTTTTTCTTAGACTTGTTCTTTTACTCATTCTTTATACCTTAGAGCTTAGATTCGATATTTGTAGAGAGATAATGAATATAGTTCTTTTGACTTTGTTAGATCTTATTTAAGACTATACTTAAACAATGAGGTGTTGATGAAATCGTAAAATGCTTATTGGAGTTAGTCTAATGCATTGAGTAAGAATAAAAGTTTAAGGATAAATGATTAATCATTGACAATTCCAAAAACTTTAGATTGGAATTTTTAAGGACATAAACAAGTAACTATTTTAAACTAGTTTGTTTAAGTATAATTTCAATTTAGTTTGCATCCTATTATTGCTTTATATATTATTACAAATTACCATATTTTTATATTTTTTCAAGATTATAAATTAAACAAATAAGACCACTTATTTAAACATCTAATTATTTTTCAATTATTATACAACATAATTAATTGACTTTAACATTGAAATATGTAGATAAACCTATATTGAATGTCTTTATTAGGTGGTTATATTATTTGTTAAACTATGGTATAAACTTTTCTATTTAGAAATTATGTTGCACAAACAAACATGAACTAACTTAGATGATGGAAATAATGAACAAAGAGGTCAAGAAGAGTTGGAGATATAGTTAAAAAACAAAGAAGTCAAGAAGAGCTAGCGATATAGTTAACTTTACAATAAAAAAGAAGTTGCCTATATATCGATATCTTATTTAAGATATTTATAGAGTAATGAAAAAGTTTATCTTAATATATATATTGTGAGAGTTAGCTATATATTTATAAAGTTTGTTGTTCTCGTTTGTCCAAATTATGGTTCCTATAAAAAAAGAAAAAGTAAAAAATAGTGGTTTTTTTTCTTCAATCACATAATTACGATAAAGGAAAATGATTGAAGCACAATAAATAGTGCCAACTATTTTAAAACATAATAGTGATTCTTCGCAAAGACAAAGACAATAAGATATGAGTTGTACATGTTTTTATTTCTTAAAAGGGTAGCATAGTGTTGTAAGTTAAAAAATCCAACATGAATGAGATGGAATGGTGTGAAAAAATGTTAAGCATAATATGAATGGTTAGAGATCATACCTTTTAAAACAATGATATATGTATTTTTGTTTCTTCTTTACAAATGTTGATTCTTCAATGTTTGATGGTGAAACATCATATGCAAGATCCTCCAATGAATCTACGAGTTAATTGGAAAGTTTACAATGTAACTAGAGACATACATGTTATATTTGTTTCAAAATCTATCCATTTGTCATATTGGATCTAACTATATAAGAATTCTTATCCTGATACATATTTCATTTATGCTAACACTTAGGTGCAAAAAAGATATAGTGCCATATAAATTAAAATTAAATAAATGTTTACTTAAACAAGGATGCACAACTAAGCTTTAAAAATTGGTCAAAGATCAAGTCCTTTTGGATTATAAATGGTCATAATGTGTCACACTTTACATATCTAGATAAACCATATAGACATAATTTTTCCTAATTTAAAGAACATTAACATGTCTAATTTATAAAAAAAAGCTTATTAATTGATTAATGGAATGCCACATATCCTAGTTTCTTCACAATCAACGATAAAGATTACACATAAAAAGAAATTCATTTGCATGGAAAACAAAAGCTTCTAAAAAGCACAAAATTAAAATAAGTTGTCAAACTCCCCCATAACCTCTGCAAATTATATGAGAACCTCTTAATAAAACCCAATAATCAAAGAACCAATAAAGGCATAAAATAGTCATTAATGCAAATCTACCATTAAAATTAGAAAGATTTAAGAGTTCAGGGGAGAGGGTATTTCAAGAGAGACGCCATAAAAAACAATTGACATAAAAAGTTTCCATATTTACATAACTAACATGCTCTTAAAAAAGTTATTGCAACCATTATTCTCATCAAAGTTTAGCCTCATCATCAACCAAACAAGTAATTATAATTAGCTAGGTCATACTACGAAACTCTTTTACTAATTCACGATACACCCCAACTCGTATTTTATTTATAATCATCGATAAATATTACATATAAAGAAGCAATTTACTTGTATTGGAAACCAAAGCTTGCAAAAAGTAAAAAAATTGAAATAGGTTGCCAAACTTGACCCTATAACCTCTCAAAATCATACGAGAACATCCTAATAAAACTCGACAATTTAACAACCATTAAAGGCATAAAATAGCCCTAATATAATGCTTATTACAACAAAAATCCAACATAAAATAAAAGAATAGTGTATTTACTTAGTTTACCTTCAAGAAGATATTGTAAATATACCATTAATAATATAGGAAAATCTAAGAGTTCAAGGGAGATGATATTACAATACATACCACAACAAAACAAATACCATCAAAATTTGTCATATTTACCTAACTAACTTACTCTCATTGGCTATAAATACAACTCTTCCATGTTAAAAAATTAAGGAGTTGTTTAATTGTTTATTTGAGCAATAATAAAACATATTTTTTTTCTAATTTATTAGGTAATAATAATGATTTGAAAGAATTATTAAAAAAAATTAAATGCCATTAGTGATTCATTGCGGTTTGTAAGAGGAATTACTATGGATTTCAACTTTGCTCTTTTTATTTTTTAGTTCCTTTTATTTTTTATTTTGATCCCTCAAATTGTTTTCTTTTAATTTGATCCTTTAACATTGTGTTGATTTGAGATTGGTCTTTGTGATTTAGTGTTTATGGTGATAGGGAAATATCCCATCGCTTGGTCAATAACCGACTTGGAAAAAATAAATTAAATTTCATTGATTTAAAATAAATAGAGCTTCTCATAATGAATTTAAGATTACATAAATCTTTAGTCCTTTTTTTGCTATAATCAAGGGAAAATTCATGTCTTTTTTGTGTTTTGATCACTCAATTTTGTTTTTTCAATTTAATCTTTTGTCATTGTCTATATTTGGGATTTTACTTGGTAGTTTGTTTTAGTTTCTTAAATATAGAGATCCTGCAATATCAAGAGAAAACTTTGGCATTTGGTTAATGTTTGGTATGATAAAATAAAATAATTTTTTGTTGATATAAAACAATTATGGCTTGATGGAATAAAATTAAAACTAAAACAAATATGGAGGCCTGAAGTCAACAGGTAGGACAACTTGAATGAGGCGAGCATCATATGTGCTAACATGTGAAGGAAGCCTACTACATTTTAGTACTACATACAACTTCCTCCAACAATAAAAAAAAAATGGCTTCTTTGGTGGTATTATAAGCAACACAATGAGGTGGTTCAATAGAGGTGGTGTGTGTCTGTGTAAGGGCGATAATGAGGACCTAAAAACATTGTTTTCTACTCCTTTTTTAATCTCTCCTCTCTTTGGGATTTGAGCTAGCTTAGCCAAAATCAAAAGGTGCCCAGTCATTTTGTTTTTATATCAAATTTGGTCGTCATTCTTTTAATTACTATTTTTTACTTTAGGTTCCCTTTTAAAATTATTATTTTTCTCAATTTTATCTTTCGATATTAGTTTAATTGAGAATTTTACTTCGTGAATATTCTTGATTATGAGTCAGGTTTATGAAAGGTTAACTCGGGTTTACATTAGTTTTTTTAGATCCTTTTTTCTACACTAATCTTGTTTTATTCAATTTCATCCTTAAACATAGGGTTTGTTGAAATTGAGTTTTCATTATTTTGTTGCTTTTCTTTTTTTATATGGTTATCTCATACTTATGATATAGGTTGCAAGCTTAGCTAGTTAACCTAAGTTGACTTAGATTGTTTTGGGTTTTTTTTTTAAGATTAAATGTTTTTTATTTCATTTTATTGATCAACATTTGGGTTTTTTAACAGTTAAACTATGTAAATTTTTATGTTCTTCTTTCTATTAGGTTATCTTGTTCACATGAACCAACTAATTGGATTGGTTATCTTACATGACTAACAAAGTTTGAAAACTTACTTGACTTTGCTAGTTAGGTTTTTTTAAGGTCTTTTGTTGGTTGATTTTTATTTTCTTTTATTGTTCTACATTTGAATTATTAAGAATTGGACATTGTCAATTTTTTATTAGATTTCTATAAGGTAATCATGATACCATGATGTAGATCACAAGTTTGAGATATTAACTCAAGTTGACGAAGGTCTTTTTTTCACCGTATCCAAAACATTTCCTTATTATTTCACTCTTTGGTTTAAGGTTGTTTTATAATTTAGTGTTGTAATTTTTTTTCTTTTGGAAATTACTTTTTTTAGGTATCGTGATTCCAATCATGATTTTTTTATATTTATAAAATATATTAACAAAGGTTGAATATTATTTTCTTACCCATAATCACCGCTTCCTTTCAAATGTGGTGTGCGGAATGTTGGTGCAAGGTTAACTTTTATTGCCTAACTTGCTTCGAAGTGTTCAAGCCAAGGTCCAGCTTGTGTATAGTGCAAGTTTTTAACATGTATAAATAAATGAATTATGCATAAGCTCCAACGACATGCCAAAATCAACATTCCTATTCTATTTTTAGTTTTTGAACCATAATTAATAATTAATTCTCGTATATTCTATGATTTAAAATACAAAAAACAATTATTCCGTGTATAAAGTACTGTTTATTAAGTAACAAATGTATCCAGACAGAACCATAATGCTCTTATGAAAAAAAGAAAAACATCTAGAAACACATGCCACCTATTTTCTAAAGAAAATTTGTATCCCGAAAGGTCAACTCAAAATTCTTCCCTTCGCTGTAAAATTGTAGCAAAATATGTTGAACATGGCCCAGACTCCAGAGCTGTGCTGATGCCATATATACGAGGGCACAGATCACACTACTCTAATCAGTTCCCTGGTGTGAGCAAATGGGAAAGGAAAAGCTGTGGTTGGTGAGGGTCCTGTGTGACAAAACTAGCACACGATTTGAGTTAAGTATAAAATTGATATATATATAGATAGAGAGAGAGAGAGAGAGAGAGAGATCAAGTCGAGAAAGCTCAGCCCTCCCAATCAAAATAAGAACCTTCTTATATGTCCAAATTCCTTGAATATCCACTTTTCTTTATCAATACGCCGAGCGCGTTTACACACGCGCCAATCTCATTGGACCATGTAAGAGAATGAATTCCAAGTTCGAGAATCTATAATTTAAGCTCAAAATAAAAAAAGAAGGAAATATATTATTGCATTAGAAAATTTTACTAATATTGCTCATTGTAATTGAACCTGCAAATCTAAACATTTACTAGAATCACGCCTAAAAAAGTTCTATCCTCCGATTTATGATAATCACTCCATCGTCAAAACTAACGATTATAATGAAGAGTCTTGGAAGAAACTCTTCTTTGTTGATAGAGAGCTCATAATAACCAAAGTACCAAACCCTTCCTCACAATAAATTAAAGTTACAATTCATAATTGAGAGGTTGAGAGAGAAGAAAAAAAGGATTTTAAAATGAATTTAATATTCGCTGCTGTTCTAAAGAGATATAACTTTAATGGTAAAAAACTTGTGATGTACATAATAAATTTTAAATTTACTTTTTTTTCTAGCTCCTCGAAAGTAAACATGATTAAGCTATCATTATCCTTCCTCATGCTTTTACAAAAAAAAGTCTCCCGAAAAAAAGAATTCCTCCTAAAATTGAACCTCATTGGTCCTCAATCAGATGGCAAACACGTTTTGGGTGCACGCTCTCTTTCTGGAAGGTAACTTTGACATCTCCCAGATACCAAGTTTAAGATATGAAATAGTAACCTAAAAAGTCAGAAAAGGGTCACTTCATCCCCTCCAAAAATTCCACAAGAGGAACTAAATCAAATGCTTTATTGATAGGATAACGAAACCCACGAATGACAGAAATCCATCTAGAGGAAATTGTACGTTAGATAGAGAATAAAGAATGTGGAAAGTCTCATCACACCTAAAGGAACTAAAATATTATTTATATATATTTACAAGGAAACCCTCTTGCCCCTAATCTCAACCCTTCATTTGAAAGCTCCACTCATCCAAGGGTTGTAATCTAAGCATTCATATAGTTAATTTTTCTTATGAGTAGATCCAGGAAATCTCATATCTTATTATACTTTCTAGACCATCTTATTAAACAATCACAACCCATCTCACCCCTCAATTAATCAAGAAATTTTAGCAAGATCCATTAGTCTTGGTTTATACAGATTATTAGAAACAATTAAATTGATTTTTTTGAAACATTAAATAAAATTCATATAATAATAAAGATTAAGCTGGTTATTGCACTGACAAGCATAATATAGATAAGATTTTTTTTTATCAAATGTGAACTATGTTTATTTTTTCTACAACTAAAAATCTATATATGCCAAATTAAAAGCGGAAATTTTTTGTTGTTGTCTTTCTTTGACCAGTCAAACTGATCACTGTAACCATTAAGAAATCAGCGATATGATCCTAAGGTCCACAAGATGGATTCCTTTATAGTGAAATTTGGACCGATATTGATCACATCATGAAACTAAAAGTCACCCTATAAAACAATGTTAATTATAATGAAGTGTATGTGACATGATTTATATATTCTGACTATATATAACAAGAGTTTAGCCTTAGACGATACGTTTCATCATTTCTTTCTTCTTGAAAAGAGAGAAAAGAGAAGGGAAAAGCCCTTGCATTTCTCATGAACTGTGGAGTCGTGCTGGGTTTCTATTGTTGGGGTTGGGAGTTCTTAACTGCCCTTCTTCTCTTCTCTGCCTCTTCTCCTTAAAAATCTTGTATCTCTCAATAATCTCTCTTTTTTTCCATTTTTCCAATTTTTCCTTCTCTTTTATTCTTTTTCTTTGAAAAAAATTGATGGCAGATGACAAGGGTTTATTAGAACATGTTAGAAAATCAACCCCGCCACCATTTTTATTGAAAACCTACATGTTGGTGGAGGATCCGGCCACCGATGAGGTAATATCATGGAGCGAGGAAGGGACCGGGTTTGTGGTGTGGCAACCGGCCGAGTTTGCTCGTGATCTCTTACCGACACTCTTCAAGCATAGCAATTTCTCTAGCTTTGTCCGGCAACTCAATACTTATGTATGTATATATGATTAATCATTGAATTTTATAACTTTTTTCTAGTTATTTATCTGCATGGTATTTTATATATGTTAGGTTTTTTTTGGGCTGGTTTAGTTGACTTAGTTATTAATGATTCATCTTCTTGTTTATTTTTTCCCCTTAAAATTCTAGCTAGGTTGTTGAATGAAAGAATATAAGGTTAAATGGTCCTATCTGACCTAACCTGCTCAGCAGTGACATGGTCTTAATTAAGTAATTAATTTTCGTAAATATAGACTTTAGAGCTTGGTAATTCAAAGTACAGTGCGATCGTCAGAAGTTTCATGGCTTGTTCTTACATATATTATTATTATATATTATTAGTATATATATATATATTATTATATATTATATATATATTCTATATATTATAAGGAAAAACAATATCGATTTGTTCAACATCGTGAGGATGATTGAGCTAAGAAAATTTTCTATTTATTTGTTTAATCTTTAATTGTTTTTTCATGAAGAAGCCTATAACTTAAATGATATTAATACCTTCTCCTATCTAATGTTCTAGTAATCGAATTTAACTTCTTTGTTTTTTCTAAAAACTATTCTCTAAGGCCCTAATTAATCAAGGAATCAATGGATCGCTACTAATAAAAACTGGTAATTAAATATCTTTGTTTATGCACGTTTTGTTTTGCCTTCCTTAAGTCGGGGAACAGATTCCCTATGTTCATTTCGTGTTCTTTTTATGAATAGGGTTTCCGAAAAGTTGCAACAAGCCGGTGGGAGTTTTGCAATGACATGTTTCGGAAAGGTGATAGAGAGCTACTACGCCAAATTCGTCGAAGAAAAGCATGGTCTAACAAGCAACAACCAATTGCACCAATCCAAGCCACCCCACAAGAATTTGAAGAAGATCAAAGATCATCATCCACTTCATCATCATCCGAATTCACTACCCTAGTTGATGAAAATAAACGACTAAAGAAAGAAAATGGGATCTTGAGCACTGAGCTTAGTAGCATGAAAAGGAAGTGCAGGGACCTTCTTGATTTAGTGGCCAAATATGCAAATTTGGAGAAAGAAGAGGAAGATGAGAGGCCGAAGTTGTTTGGTGTGAGATTGGAAGTCGAAGGAGACAGTGAGAGGAAGAGAAAGAGAGCAGAGATTAGTGAAAGCGCAAACATTTTACTATCTCAATCATGCAAATAAAATGTGTGCCGTGTAGAAACAATCGAGGGTCATCAGCTAATTCGCAAAACAAAACAAAAAACAGTAGATAGCTCAGATACCACAAATCTTTTAAGTTATATTTGACTGCTGTAGTAGTAATGAACAAGATCTGTGTATTGTCATGTATTTCATAGGGATTCAAAATGGGCTCAAGCCCCCCTTATGTTAGCTACATGACTGCCTAAAGTCACACATATGTTTCTCTTCATTCTTGTCGAAAATGTAAAATATATACAGTACATGGTTTGCTATGGCAAGCCAGTTGCGTACAATTCTTCTCTATATATTTAGTTTTTCTTCGATAGCATTTGGCGCGCGTGCGCACACACATATTCTTCTCCCATTTTTTACTTTATCGATTCCAGTAATTATCATATTAGCAACTACAAGATTTGAATTTAAAAACATAGACCATTAGGTCATCTACTAGATAATTCGTATATACAATTCTTCTCTATATATTTGGTTTTTCTTCGATAGCATTTGACAGTAGTCATTATATTAGTAACTACGAGATTCGAACTTGAAATCATACACCACTAGATCATTTACTAGATGGTTCGTATATACAATTCTTCTATATATATTTAGTTTTTCTTCCATAGCATTTGACAGTAATTATTATATTAACAACTATAAGATTCGAACTTGAAATCATAAACCAGTCATCCACTAAATGGTTCATATATACAATTCTTCTTTATATATTTAGTTTTTCTTCGATAGCATGTGACACACACAAATTCTTCTCCCATTTTTACTCTATCGATCCCATCTGTTCACCAAAAGATAACTATTGATGTGATGTGTATCTTCTATGAACGAAACTATATGCTCGCAAGGTGGCAATGGAGGCTAGTACTTCATCAAATTCCTCATTCATGCTTGACTTGAAATAAAACTATTAATATAAGAAGGAGACATTTAAACCTGCAATCTTTCCTTTTTATTTTTAGTCTATATTTTATACAACTCATTATGATTAGTTTCATGAAATTATAAGCAAACTGCTATACGGTATTGTAGCTCAGTCTAAACTGAAACTGTATGCTGCTTATCATGATCTGAAACTTAGAGATGAAAGTTTGATTACAAATCATTTTCTATTGATGTCAATGCGTCCCACTCAATTAGGAGAACTGCAACTTGTGTAGGTATTAACATTTTATTTGACCTGGTGTGTTTTATAAAATGGTTTTGAAATAAATTAAGAAAACAATCTGTTTTTATTTTTTATTTTAAATTAATTTTTATATTATTTTGATATATGATATTGAAAATATTTTTTAATAAATAAGAAAAAAAAATATCATACCCACGAACACTACCTTTACTGAGATATTGAAAAACTACAACCACCCAGAAAGAAATTAACAAAGAAGAAAAAGGTTAGTAGCGTTGACGGAAAGATAAAAAAATTATCTTCACCAAATTAAAAAATTACAAGTCTAGTATCCTACAGTGCACTAAAAGAAATTCTAATAATGAAATCAAACCAAACAAAAAAAAAACGACTTATTATTGATTAAAGACTTGTCAAATCAAAATTTGTGAAAAATAACACAACATAAGTTCAATTAATTCAAATTAAACGTCTGAGCAAGAGGCATTGCGTGATGGTAGAGAACTTGCGATCTGCACAGGAAGATCTTAAAGTTCGAGTCAGAACGTATATCCCTTGTAAAAACTTGGAACAATCAGGGTTTTACTCGTATATCTAGACTTATAAAATATGTTTTTCAATAGATAAGGCTTTCGCATCCAAAAAAAATAAAAAAAAATAAAACTGAAACTATGAATTTAGTTTTTTCATTCAATTTAAAATCTTGAAAAGAAAAAATCTTGTTTGATTGGTTTCTCTAATTCAAAATAACGTAGTTGTAGTCATCTCTCAAATAAACCCATCACTCGATTCCACAAAGGACAAAGTACTAACTTGACAATACTTAGCAGCTAATTTTTGGAAGAAAATTTCTCAATGGTTTGAAAAATCGACTTGTCGGCAACAACTTCATACTTTGAACCATGTATATTACAGATTCCCAATCCTTAAAAAATTGAAATGGACAATCATAAGACATAAAAATATTGTTTAGGAAATCAAGCCCTAGCCGGTTGGCCAATTCACATTCTACTTGATCCAGATTCATTCCCCATGGAATTTGTCAAGAAAGACCTAACCCGACATTCAAATAAGTCACCCAAAGCAATCGGAAATATTAAATATTGCTGTAGTAATTGTAAGGCATCAAACATAAAGTTGGCTAAGAGATTTCCACTGGATAAAAAAACAGTCACCTGTATGAAACTTGTAAATGTTATTAATCAACTATGGAATTTCTATTCAAGAAACTGGTATATATCGCTCTCTTTACTTATATGTGGGGTCTGTAAAATGATATATTACTTTCGGTATTTGTCCATTTCCCCTTGACGAACTTCCTCCACTAATTCTAGATCATGAACTAAGGAGAAAACAATGTCTAAATAATTGGCAATTTCAAATTCAGCGGCTTCTTACTTTCACACATTGAATTCAAGGTGCTTTCACTTTCAATTAAGAGTATAAGATTAACTAATGCTGTCTTGCGGGTACGATTATATTTTTATCGGAGTGTAAAAGATTTAAAATGTATTATATATTGAATGATTTTTTAAAAAATATTGATACATCGATATATTAAATAAAATTATTTAAAAAAAAATATTAAAACTATGATATATTGGATCGACCAGAGTTAACCTATCAAATATATAAAATAGGGTCATGAGACTCTTATAATACTATAAGAAAACATATTAAAATAAATTATAAAAGGTTGATTCCTAATCAATTCAATGCTAAAAAATAAAATTAAAAAAGGATAAAAAAAACATATCCCAGTCGACCCTTTTCAACCCATCAAACTCATGATCTAAGTAATTGAGATGACCTTATAAAAAAAAACTATGAAACCTAATTTTTAATCAACACAATATTAAAGGGTGAAGTAAAGAAAATTAGTTGAAAAAAAAACAATTTAAGTTAGCATGACTAACATGTTAAACTCATAACCCAAGTTATGAGAATGTTTTAACTTCATAACAAAAAAATTAAAAAAGAAGTTTCAAAGCTTTATCTCCAACAAATCCAATGTTGAAGAATAAAAACAAGAGAAGAATAGATAAATCTATGAGACTATGATAACTTAAAAGAATGCAAATTTAAAAAAATAAAGAAACTCAATGTTCAATTTTTTTAAAAATAAATAAAATTATAGTGGAGATTAAATTTTAAAATAAAATAATATTACAAAACATCAAATGAACTAGATTGATCCTCTGGTGTACTGCAAAACAATGTCCTCTCTATAACTTAATTTTTGTTCTGTGATTGTGTAGATTAATAATACAAATGATGCATGTTAAAATACCTTTTTAAAATGTCTTCTCCTTGAGAATAATGACTTGAGCATTCAGACATAGCCGTAGGAACCACTGCTGGTGTAGCTTTCCCTTCCAGTTGTAACTGTGAGTTAAATTATTTGATTAAGAATCCGTGTCCAATTGATCACGGTATCACCCAATGAGAGAAGATAACGTTGCAATATTTTAAGATGATTGTTTAACAGCTATGCATTATTCCATGTGCCCTTAATTTATTTATTTTGTGTGCCATTGTGTAGAAAAAGAGGGTGCATGGAAAAAAGTTTCAAAGTTTAGGGATCAAAATTGCCAATTTAAGCCTTAAAACCGGCTAAGAAAATTCTAGCCACTTGGGCACGGCTGAAGCTGCCGAAGCCCTGTGCTTAAGGAGCTGGAAGCAAATATTTCTAGTCGCTCGGGCTTGGCTAAACAGCTTAAAACCAGAGAAATCATTTTTTCAGCCTGTTGCCAAGCCTCAGCTAGAATTTTTAACATAAACCAAAAAAAATTATTACAAAAGAAAAAAAAAAAAACTCCATGCAGTTCACCTGTTTCGTTCAATCTGTCCTCCGCAAGCAACATGCCCACTCAGTATACGAACTGTCATAAAAAAAAAATTGAGTATATTGTGTTTTTTAAGGATCCTAGAACAGCTTAAGTCAATCAGCTCACCCCCACCATCATGTGAGGAGCTGGATCCTAGAATAAAGAGAATCTATTAAACTGATGTATGCATATTTTGAGGGCTCATTAAGCATTTCAAAGAGTATATTAATAAAGGAATCTATTAAAATTCTAAATTTTGTACTTAATTCTCTTGGTTAGTGTTTTTTTAAGGTCAAGTAGTGGAATTTTTTTATTTTTTTATTTTTTCAATTTCTCTCTTGAGATTTCTTCTTGGTTGGGGACTATAAGCAATTTTTGGCTCAAAAAGTTTTGTTTTACCTTTCTTGGTTTTTATTTGGTCCATTTGGTTACATTTTTTTCTCTCCAAACAATTACTAGGCTTGTTGTACTTCTTGTATTTATTGACTTTTAGTTAATTGAGAAAGTACAAGCATACCTCAACCCTTCATTTCATCTTACATGAAAGATCTTGGTCTAGTGCAATATTTTCATAGTTTAAGGTATTTTGCTATCTTATTAGCACACTTCTACATCAACAAAAGTATACTCAAGAGCTTTTCACCTTAGTTGGTCTTCAGTCCAACAACTCGGCCCTTACTTGAAGCTATAAGAAGAAGATGAAAGCTACTATATGATTTCTTATCATATAATTAGATGGTAGGGAGTTTGAATTAATTCGTCTATGCACGTTACTTATCATTCTTATTTGGTCATTGTATGACATATTATTTCTTGTCTCAAAGGTGTTTTTGGTGGCAAGCTATCTCTTTTATTATGACCTATTTATAGTTAATAAGTTTTAGTGATGTGGATCATTCAGATATTGGTCAATATATGTTTCTTGGTAATGATACTAAATCCTCAATCAAATCTTAATCCCATGTTATTTCATTTGTATGCTTTGAGATTGTTTGGCTTAAGAGTCTACTAGGTGAATTTTGTATTTTTCAACTTACCCTTACTCTCTTTGATGTAGATAACACCAATATTATTTAAACTGTTGTCAGTTTGGTTTTTCATGCGTGTGCCAAGCACATTGGAGTAGAAGAAGCACTAGATAAGCATGTAATTACTCTCTTTTATACTTCCACTGAGTTTCAGATAGTTGATGTATTTTCAAAGGCTTTGTTTGTAATCGACTTCAATTCATAGTTAACAAAATGGTGTTTAATGCCTCATAACCTACTAGATCAATTTAAGGTGGCATGATAAGATTGTCAAAGCAATTGCTTAATTTAGGAAATTTGATTGATAGGAAATAGTAGCATATAGTTTTTTTATTTAGAGAGATTAAGATTATGGTACAAAGTGATAATAGCCTATAATTATTGTACTTGTTATTACCCAATTTATGGCCTTACATAAGCAAAAAAAAATATAAAAAAAAATAATGAATGAATGTTGAAAATAAATAAAAACAAAAATATATTAGTGAGAAGAATATACTAAAACGCTTAGGAAATTTCAAAACAGTGGTCGAGAAAGATAAAAATATACAAGCTTAAAATTTTTTTGACTTTGATTGCATTGTTACTACTAGTGAAAGCCCTATTTGCAAGAAATATCAAATTTAAGGAGGAAAAATAAAAATTGAATGTTTGAGGATTCAATTATCATTTTTCAAATTTTATTCGAGTTTATTGAGGGCTTAATTGAAATATAAAAAAAATAGCTTTTAAAGTCAATTTAGGCTTTAATTTGAAGAAATTAAAGTTTGGGGGTCCAATTGTAATTGAACCTTAAGTTAATTTTGACAAATCAAGGACTTAATTGCATAAATATTCAAGTTTGATAGGCAATTAGAGACTTGATTGAAGAAATCCAAAAACCACGAACCAAATCAAAAATACTCATGAATGTATGGGCTGCAATTGACCAAATAAGAAGCCAAATTGAAAAAAAAATGAAAGTTTGGTGGTCAATTGAGTGTCAGATTTTGCAAATTTAAAACTCAGGGCTAAAATTGAAAAGGCATTAAACTTTAAAATTGATTGTGGAGTTTCACAGGGGATGTAATTAAAAGTTGGAAGGCGATTAAGGGTGCAATTAAAAACAATTAGAAGAACATGGATGAAATTGAATTTTGTCAATCCTAAAATTAAAACCCTTAAATGACACATCATTGAAACTTAACGAAAAGAAGGTGAATAACATGTCATTCGACACCTAGGCATCCATATTTTAACATTTTTTTGTTGATTAAGTTATCAACTTCAAATGCATGAATATGGAGTTAAAGAAGCTTCAAATTAGACAAGATTAGATTCAAGTAAAAGGTGTGCATATCCTCTACCAACGTTTTGTGGTTTCAAGTGATGATGATGTCAGAATTGTTTTGACAAAAACTCGAAGTGGACAACATAGTCAACCTGGACAATGAAAACATTAGGTAAAACTAACATGTTCTTTATTTGTCCATACTCAAAGACTAATCAAAAGGTTTCTATTAAGAGTCTACAACACGTCTATTAAGAACAAGATGTCAGAAATGGATTGAAAACCTCTCAAACCCTAGAAAATCCATATATTATACCACCTTAAGTTTCCTAATGGAAAGGAAGTGATATAATGAAAGGAGAAAAGGAAAGAAAATACTAACTTAGAACAGTAATGTGAGAGGTTTAGGGACTTAAGTTTCCTAAGCTTAGAACGAGCTTGAGTAAGCTAGAGAGTTGTAAAATCTTCCAAAAGATATGAAAGAGAGAGTAGTTGTTCTAGGTATATTTACTTATCCAAAAACAAGTTCTTTATGGCTTATTGTTTTGTATATATTTTTTTTATATTTATGTTTAAAAGTATACAAAAGAGGTTTCGGTGCTCAATAAATGATGTTGCATTCACAATAGATTTTTATTTAATGATGTTATTTTTAAGTTATTTTAATGTTTTTTATATTTTAAAGTTGTTGTTTTAAGTTTGTTTTTAATGTATAATATTGTTTTAAAGCTATGTATGTTAAAGCAAAGGTGTTTACCCTTATGCTTCTTATGCTTGTTAATGTAGAAAATATTTTAAAGTAGTTGTTTTAAGTTTGTTTTTAATGTATAATATTGTTTAAAGTTTTGGTCTAGTTTAAGCTATGTATGTTAAAGCAAAGGTGTTTACCCCTATGCTTCTTATGCTTGTTAATGTAGAAAATAGGTTTAAAAAACCCCATTAAAGTTCATATAACTCAAAAAAAAAACATTGGGTTAAAAAGTATTAAATTATTAATTAACCTGAAAAATAACTTAAATCCAAGTAGTTCAAGTAACTTCAAATGGAATGTCCTGATTGGTTATTAAATGACAAGTTCAAGTAACTTAAATAGTTCAAAACAGAAATGCTTGAGGGATTTGGACCCGATAACTTGTTTTTAGACAAATCTGATTCCAACATTTTTAAAATTGTCAATGTTCGAAGGGATTCTGCCCTGCAACTTGTTTCCAGACAAATCCAAATTTTGTAGCCCTACAATGCTCATCAACTCTTTTGGAATCTCTCTAAATAAGTTGTTGCTGCAAATGTCAATAGAAAAGAAATGAAGTGACTTGGTAAATTCAAGCTCCCTCACTTTTAATGAAACCAAAGCATTGAGATCAACTTATTTGGAGAGCCTAAAAAATAAAATCAACTTAATTCAACTTGTTAAACTCGTGAATTAGATCATGAAATTGAGATAATTCTATAAAAATAAAAAATAAATAATGAATTAGAAAAATTAATTTTTAACCAATCCAAACTTAAAGTATGAATCTTCTAACAAATTTACTAATGAAGGTTAAAATTAAAAAACAAAACTATGAGATTGGTATATAGAAAAAAAAATTATAAAAAACAATTCCCAAAATAATCTAATTGAATGATGATTTTTATTATAAAAATAAAAAGGATTGAGTTGTCGAAGTGTGAAATTGAAAAGAAAAAAAAAATCTATTCTGGCAAGTAGTGTTTTGTGGGAATTTTTGGGTGAAAAAAACGTCAGTTTTCCCCGTGTCCTAGATAATTAAATTCTGCTCTTAAGTTTCCAACTTTAAGGCACAAGTTTAATTTACATATTATGGAACTTCGTGTGATACATCTTCAGAAACTCTACGTGTAATTAACGTATATACATTAGTTTGTTTTGTATATTTTCTGGAACGTATAAGAAACCTGCTGAAAAGAAGTAGAAGCCTCATCTCAAAAGGAAAAGAGGACACTTTTCCTTGGATTTGCCACCCTGAAATCTTCCAAATATCTGCATTTTTATCAACTTACAAGGAGCCTCTGGCTTTCTCAAGGATCTGATGCTAAAATCTCCCAAATTTCTGCTCCTTTTTTTCCCGACTAGAAGGAAAATATGTCTTCTTTCGGTAAAATGCGGAATGAAAAGGGTAGACACCATCACTCCTCTGGCCGAAAGAAGCTATGGGTTGAACTGGTCTCAGTCTTTTTTACCTGCACCACAACATTTAAGGCTTTTATGATGCCAGTGCACAGGCGATGATAAATCATGGTAGAGCTTTACTATGTACTGACTATTAGGTTCATTAAAGAAATAAGAATTTGAGTTCAACATAACCTGTGCTCCTGGTACTGATGATAGGTGAGGTTGTTGATTAGTGTTAGTGTATAATAAAAGCTGTAGATGAGCACCCTGTCATATGATTCCGTGGTTTACCAAGAGAAATCTCACTACTTTAATTCTTCCCATAACATGGGAAACTACATTACCAAAATTTTTGGGATCAAATTTCTGACAAAGATATTAGTTCAAGGTGATGCTTCTCAGACCTGTGAAACTGTTTCATGATTGCTCATAAATTTATAGCAAGTTTTTATAAGAATTTATCTTCCAAGTGCTTTAAGAAAAAATTCTTGTAATCTCGCAAAAAAGCTGGTGCAATAAAAGCAGAGAATTACAGATTGGAAAAAAACAAGAAAGAAATATTGACAAGCTTTAAGTAAGAATAAACCTGCCTCGGGATTTCGAGAAAGTCCAGTGGGAAGAGCAGGAACAAGAGATGTCCAAAGAATGGGGTCGACTAAGGGATCCATTGTGTTGTAGTTGGTCAGAAGAGGAGCAGACAAGAAAGGAGTCAATGGGTACACATTTCTTTGAAGAGACAATCCCCCAGTCATTCCTAATGTAGCTCCTCCCAGCCTCTCACTACTGCCATCGTGACACGTGGACTTCTCTACCGCTTTGCCACGGTCCATTTTGTTAACAGTATTTTTGTTTTCATTCTCATCATTTTCAGTGCTAGTTTCTTGCTTTTTTGACGCCTTCTCTTGTAAGCTCTTGTAAGCAGCTGATTGTGACAAAATGCTCAGGGCAGATATTGTAGAACTTTTTTGCCTTTTTCCTTCAACAGATAAGCCTAAATGAGGCATCTGGTATGGCTGGGTACACTTTACTTCTCGTTCTGATGTTTTAAGTTCACTGCCAATATCGTCAGGACAGCCATGTTTAGTATCTTCTGATGACTTCGTGATGGATTCCACTTGACGAGTGCTATGGGAATTCCACCATTTAATATAGCCTGTCAGATCTATCTTTCTTTCACTACAAAAGCTGCCACCATATCCACTTTCAGCTGCTCGATCATCACCTGCACCTTATAATGAAATATGGCCCTTAGATAGCCAGCAGTAATTCTGGAGGTGACCAATTTATTGTCAAAAGGCGATGTTTGTGATGCAACATGACACTGCAGAATTCTTTGATACAATTTGGTGATCTTGATTAATGGTAAAAAGAAAATCCGTGAATTAAGAAAATCGGACCTTACCATAATTTACACTACTGCAGTATTCAGATCCAGGCATACGACTGCAAGATGAGTCCCATCGACTACATTATGAAAGCCAAAAATGCAGAGGATAGGCAGGGGGAAAATTTGTTAATATTTTACACGTATTTTAAAAGACAATCAAAATACCTAAAGAAAGCTTTGGGGAGAAACAAACAAGTATCATAAATGAACAGATACTTTGCACTAAAAAAAAATAGAATTGTTCCAGTAATTTACCTAGATAGTGCTCGGTACTTCGAGAGCCCTCTTGAAAAACCACTACTCTTTCTGCAGAAACTATACACCATTGGAAACAGCATGATTACAGAAAACAGGATATTTTTCAAACTCGATAATTACCTCCGAAGAGATGCCAGATACTCTTCTCTTGAGACATTTTGCATTTCTTCAAGATCTCTCTTATAATCAGTAACCTGCAGGAGACAGTACAGAAACCTAATCATTTAACAAATAAAGATGAATGAGCTCTGTGCAACAAATGAAGAAAGGTCCAAGTGGAGTATTTATCTTACTGGAAAATTAATAAGTGTTCCAGGGCCCCAATATTTTAAAGCAGCAAGATCGTATGCCCTAGCTGCAGCTTCCTCATCATCATATGCCCCTGCAAATGGGTAAGACCTAATGAATCCAACAAATATGAAGAACACCACCATAAGCATATTTCATGAAAGAAATAGTATAAAGCCAGGAGCATATACCCAAGTATACTGGAAGAACAAGCCAAGTCAATCATTCCATGCACAATAACAAGAAAAAACCAGTGTCAGCTTGCACAATATACCCATCATGACTGCATTGCAAAGATAGAGGGGGGTGGGGGAAGGGGGTAGACCTTGCTTTCCCTTCTTATTCTGATTATGGTTCCATGTACTCTTATCCCAAAGATGAGCTTCATATCGACCAGTCCATCTATGCCTATTGACCAAAATAAACGATAAAAATGTGAGCAAGTATCAAATGACATTTCTGTGTTGCTGTTGATTACTGTTAAATTATTAATGCACTTAACGAAGAGTCTAGAGATCAATTCTATAAAACACTACAAACTACAAGTTAGTGCTTTGCTAAGTTAGGAAAGTTATAGAGAAATCAAACAAACAGTAGGAATGTTCTAGGAAAAAAAAAATGCTTGTCCAAAATTCAAAGAACTCTAGAATTTTCTAGTGTATTGGATAAATTTCCAGCAAGTTCTATGGCTAGAATGTTTGCCTAGATTATTCCGTATAGGTTGGTTAAGAAGGCAATATAAATAGCCCTACAACTATCACTTGTAAGGCAAGCCAAAAAACTATGCTAAGGTTAAAACCTTTGTCCTAAAACTCTTCTTGTATTATACGTCTTAACAACAAAGTTTTTTCTTTGTATCCCAAATTCTTCAACCATTTTCATACTATAAACCAAGTCTTTCTTACTACACTACTACAACTAAAAACCTTAACTATCAAACTACTTTCATTTCAATCCCTAATAACTAAAACCTCTTAGCTACCCCCTAAATTACCATCATTCTCTAACAATTGTATCAGAGCTCAATTGATCATAAGTGGTCATTATGGTCACAACAGATTCATCGCAATCTATCTCTATGCCACTTTCTGTTTTTTATGGGAGCAACTATGATTTATGAACAATAAAAATGTTGGCACTCTTCAAGTCTCAATAGCTTTGGGACATTGATGTGAAGGGACTTGACATCCCAGAAAATATCTATACTCTAGAAGAAGCACAACGGAAGGAGTTAAGAGGAAAAAGAGCAAACGGATACTAATGTTTTTTTATTTGATTCAATAGTTACTAGCTAATACATTTTTTTCAAGGATTAAAAGAGCTTTAACAACAAAGCAAGTGTGGTATATGTAACAAGAGGAGTTTCTCGGTGATTCTAAGGTACGCACCATTAGACTCCAAACACTATGAAGAGAGTTGGAAAATATTAAAATGAAAGATTCTGATACCATTAAAGATTATCATGGAAGAATTAAAGTAGTGATAATTCAAATGAGATCTCTAGGAGAAAATACTATTGATAAAAGGATTGTTAAAAAAATTATAGTCGGTCTTACAAGAATATGACTATAATTACTATTATAGAACAATCAAAAGATTGCTACCTAGTCAGCAGTTGAAATAATAGGTTCTTTGAAAGCATATGAAAAATAGACTCAAGCAAGCGTTAAGATTGAAGAAAGCATTGTATGGACTCAAGCAAGCACCAAGAGCTTGGTAGAGCAGAATTGACAACTACTTCAGCAAACAATTATTCAAGGGGAGTAAGAGTGAGTCAACACTCTACATCAAGACACAAGGTAACTCCAAAACCCTCATTTGTCTCTCTATATGTTGATGATCTTATCTACATGGGAAACAACAAGGGGATGATTCATGAGTTCAAAGAAGATATAATGAATACTTTTGTAATGATAGATTTGGGTTGAATGCATTTTATTTTTTTTCAGATTGAGATAAGTCAAGAAAATGAAGGAATATTTATCTCACAAAAAGAAAAATTGAGAGCCTCCTAAAGAAATACAAGACGATAGGATGCAAAGCAATTGCTAGTCCACTCGTGACTAATGAAAAATTATAGAAGCAAGATGGATCAAAAAAAGGTAGACGCGTCAACATTCATAAGTTTAATTGATACCTTACTATATCTAACAACAACAAGACCAAATATAATGTATACAACAAGTCTACTATCGAGGTTTATGCAAAGTCCACACCAAATCCACTTAGGAGATGCTAAATAAATACTTAAATACTTGCAAGGAACAAAGAAGTATGATATATGGTATAAACCAACTACTTGAATCCACATAAGTGATTGAGATGGATCGATTGATAGTATGATAAGCCTTTTAGGCTACACATTTTCACTCAATTGTGGAATATTTTCTTAGGCATCTAAAAAGAAAGAATATGTAACACAATCATCAGTTGAAGCAGAGTATATGGCAACCACAAGAGCAACAATTCAAACTATATGGCTTAGAAGAATAATAGAAGATATGGGAGAGCACCAACAAGGATCTACAATGCAATTATGTGATAAAAAAATAAATAAAAAATAAAAAAACCATTGATTGCTATTGTGAAAAATCATATATTCCTTAACAAGACTAAGCACATATTAATCAAATATCACTTCTACGAGAATCAATCAGTTAGTGACAAAGAAATTGAGATCAAGTATTGCAATATTGAAGAAAAATTAACACATATTTTCGTGAAAGTTCTTCCACAAGTCAAGTTCGAGTTACTATGAGATCAACTTAGAGTATCAATTAAGTGCATTACGAAGGAGTGTTATATTATTAATGCGCTTGAAACAAGATTCTAGAGATCAATTCTAGAAAATACTACAAGTTACAAGTAAGTGCTAAGCTAAATTAGGAAAGTTAGAGAGAAATCAAACAAACAGTTGAAATGTTCTAGGTAAAAAAAAATTGTATGTCCACAGTTAAAAAAAAAACTCTAGAATTTTCTAGTGAATTGGATAGATTTGAAACAAGTTCTATGGCTAAAAAATATGTCTAGATTATCGTTCCATATAGGTTGGTTAAGAAAGATATAAATTGCCATGCAACCATCATTTATAAGACATGCCAAAAAACTATACTAAGCTTAAAATCGTTTGTCCCAAAACTCTCCTCGTATTATATTTTCTATCAACAGTTTTTGCTTTGTGTATCCCACATTCTTCAACCATTTCCATACTTCAAACTAAATCCTTAGTTTACTAAAACTACTACAAATAACAAGCTTAACTATCAAATTACTTTCATTTCAATTTCTAATCACTAAAACCTGTATGCTATCTCCTAAACGATCATCATTCTCTAACAATTACTATGTTATCTTCTTCAAATCACAAAGTTACAAGCTTCTAAGAACATTCCAACTTCTTATTTGTATCACTTAAACAAAAACTCCATTTTTCTTTTCCAGTAACCCAATTCTACAACTATTGATCCACAAAAACACTCACTTACACACATCATCAAACACGTAATCCACAGAGCACGAATAACTAGCTTTCTACCTTCCATTTTATGCCTATACAATCACACTAATTTAAACCAAACACAAAAGGCTCCAAACTTTAAACCTAAATCCTAAATAAGAACCCTGTGCAAACTTATACAGGTCAAAATACACCAAACAATAAGGATGTTTATACCTGGTGACACCACGGTAGATGGAGCTACGTTTACCAGCAGTGCAAGGAGGCATCTTGCTAATACGTTCTTTTCGCAGTGCATCCTCTCTCTTTCTTTGGCTTCTTTAGTCCTCTGCACAGTAATAACTGATCGTTCGCTATCACTGCCGCCTCTGAACTCTCTCCACCACCACCTCCACCGCTTCCGCCGCCGCATACAACGCCTCCGACTTCTGGTTTCAGGACCGGATCAGAGGAAGAAGACGCCATGATTTGATCCAAATAAAAAACCAAACAAATTGAGAGTTGCAAAGGAAGCACCTTTTCGACTGTTGGTATTTACCAGAAGTAGAGAGGGGGTTATAGTTAAATGACGACAATGTCCTTAATCGGTTTGGAAATGACGACGCTGTTTGGGGGCTGTTGCAGGGTGAAAAGGGTATAACGGCTAGGAGGGGACGAGGGGTAATTGGGTAACCTCATAATTTTGAAAGAGCATGGATGCTTGTTGGGTATGCGGAGACCAGCTGCCACTTGTCTTGTTTTGGAGGAGCTTCTTGTCATAATCGAAAACGACGTCGTCGTTGTTATCATCGCTTTCGTTGAACTATATGTTATCTTCTGCCTGCTTTTACTGGGTGACGTGGCATGCAAAATGAGCACCAACTGTTTTACATTGGATACTGATTTTTTCGGGTTTTTTTTTCTTTAAGAGAAAATTACTGTGGCTTTTCTGTAATTTAGATGTTTGTTTACTTTGCTTTTATTTAAGAAAAAATTACAATATATATCATTACATTTATAAACTCATAACATTTTACCTTGTATATTTTTCGTATAAAACAATTATCAAAAATATCAATTATATTTATATAATTATCATAATATTTTAAATCATAACTAAAAGCCCTTGTTAAATAAATAAACTTTTTCCTTGATGATGATGATTTTGACCGGTCTAATTAGAGAAAAATAAATGAGTCTTTGTAAGGTTTGAAAGATATAAACGGTGGAGATGGGATGTTTAAGAGAAAAATAAATAATTATAGGAGAAAGAAGAGAAAAATCTTACATTTGATTTTAGTTATTTTTAAAATGTTTTAGTCTTACCACCACTACCATTTAAAAAATAACTCAGAAGAATCATCTTGAAAATAAGGAGGACAATATAAATAAATAAAAAATATAAATCCGAATCCACCATTATCAATGAGAAGTCTAGATCTGATAATCAATAAAATTATTTGTTATATTATGACAACGATTTATATATTATGATCATGGTTTAGTTTATATTATGACTGAGTCCAAATCTTTTTTATTCTTGCTGATTATGCTTGTTAGTAACCTTCCACCAAACTTCCAAGTCAAATTTGAGCAATTCTTGGAGCAACTCATCACAAACCATTCATTCCTGTAACAAAATTATATAAAAAAAAAAACATGCAACAAGTTGAGGAGAGTCGAGGCTTAGCTTTGACTGAGTCTTGATCATGGGGTTTTTGGGTTTCAACCAAAGAAGTCATCCATTTAGCATCCATACAGCAATTGAAGAATTATTTTGGTTATTTTAGGGTTCATGAAATTAGAGAATCATGTTGAGAAATTCAATTTTGGGTTGAAATGATTAAACAATTCAATTTGGATTGCGTTTATGGTGAGAAGAGAGGAATCTTGTTTTAGTTTCAGGTTCAAATTTTAAAAATAAATGTAATTTCCTACTCCAAAGTTCCATTCCTCATCATGTCAGAAGTGATCATCTTCCACAGTTTGGATACATAAGACTGCAAATATCTTAGAAAACTCTACCAGGCCATGGATCGATAATTTTTCCAGTTTGAATACAGGAAGGAAGGCTCACGCCCTGCTTTTCGAGACTTCATTCCCAGATTTTATTCTCTGGGATTCTGCAAAACATCAACGGCAAGAATAAGAGTCAGAAACCCAATGGATGAGCAATGAAGGTAGCCTCGTAGATGATGAGATGGCTAGGTCGAAATATATCTTCACTTATATTAGATAGAAGCATGTGTTCCAAAACACAATTTTTTATGCGAGTAAACCCTATTTTCCGAAAACGCATTTTGAAGTCCAGATAAATAAGTAAAACTCCGGCTGTTTCAGACTCTTACAAAAAATACACGTCCTAACTCGAACTTGAGACTTGCTGTACAGATCATAAATTCTCTTGCACAGGAGACGAGAATTTGCATACCAACTCTTTCGCACATTGATTTTCAAAGCTGCTAAAACAGACATCCTGCGGTGCCCCTGGTCCCATCTTCAGATGAGTGTAAGAAGGTCCCGAGGAAAGCCCAGGTTGATGTCTGCCATATCTTACAGTAAGAAATTGATGAAACGAACACCATCCACAGCATTTAATGTCTTTAAAGTTGTGAAATTCCATTACAAGTTACCCTCGATATATTTCCTCCAATTCCCAGCAGCCAAATGATTCTTCAACATGATCGAGTAAGTGCTGTAATTAATATCAGCACCTGATTCTATAAATCTTGTATAATAAAATTAGCTCCAACTACTGATATCCACCAAGACTTGGGATATATACTATATAAGATGCTCAAACAAAGGAATAATCTGGGCAAACACAACTATCATAACATCAGATCGACATGTGAAAATATTCGAATATCTTCACCATAGACTCAATTTTTCCACTTTTCATCAGAAGATGCGGAAGCAGATTCAGAAGTCCAATTGAAACAGCAGAGAATGAAGGCTCCACTAAATTTAATCAAGTCAGTCGCTGTTCTCCAATCTCGTAATCTATACCCAAATTTTCTTGTGCTAGGTATTAAGGAAACGTGAGCATAATGTTTATTATCAAGAGAGCAGGGTATCTATCATGTCTTATCAAGGAAATTTGCAGAAAAGGAGAGGAACCTTACAGGCTACATGATGAGAAGCTTTGATGGATCGCCTCCTTTGCTGAAAGCTCTCATCAGCGCTGAACATCCAATAGTGTCTGGTTGGATATTTGCTTTATTTTTAAAAATTATTTTCAATTTCAATACATAAAAATAATCTAAAAAAAATACTAAAAAAATTAATTTAAAATAATAAAAAAAATATTTTTTTTATTCAAAAATACTTTTGGAATGTACTGCCAAACAGGGCCTTTGGAGGTGTTTGACAATATGTTCCAAAAGTATTTAAAAAAAATATTATTTATTTTAAATTAATATTTTTGTTATTTTTAAATTATTTTCATGTATTAATATCAAAAACAATTTAAAAAATCATTTTAATAAATTTCTAAATAAAAAAAACATTTTTAAAATGAACTTTTATCACATTTTTAAAATGAGATTTTTATCAATTTGCTATAGATTAGTAACAGGCATACCTTCCAAAGCACTTGCCTGCTTGCAGTAGGCATTGATTGTTTAAAAAAATTGTTAAAACGAATTGAAGGCCAAATTAAAATTTATTTTTTGGGTTAAAGTTTTGTTGGAATTTAATTTCAATTTAAATTATTTAACCTGAAATATTAATATATTTTAAATAAATTTTAGATTAATGAAAAATTGATATAAAAATATCCTCTTTAAAATGTTTTGGTAAAAAAAAACATGTATTCTATATAAAGAAACCAAAAAAAATCTATGTTTATAAAATGTAAAGTTTAAAAGTTCAAATTACATCTAAAAAAAATTAAAACTTCTCGAAAAAAAAGGTTCTGGAAATAATTAAACTCACACACGCGCTCATCTAGCTTAGGCCAAGATATGGGTATGAGCTTATTGTAAAATAATATTTTAAACTTATGACTATTAAAAATCTTTGCCAAAAGCATTTATGACCGTTGTATCCAGAGATAATATGTGATTTATAATTGTTGATTAAAGGTTGATAACAATGGGAATTAATTATTCAACATTTTAGCTTCCATAATTTACTATAAGAAATCGGGTGAAGGAAGAGTTTGATACAATGTTTTTTTATATTTTCACACAATCTTTCTTATCTTATTTTTTTTTATCTCATTAAGAGATATTTGAGTCACATAATTTTTTTTGTTCAAATACCTTGTTTAGAAGTGAATATGAATAATGTTTGTTCTTTGTTCTATTTTTCTTCTAAATCTACTTCTTCTTTCTAATATTATCATCATAATTAAATTAAATACTAAAAGTTAAATTGAGTTGAAAATATAATTTTAAAAAACACAAAGAAGAATTTTAGGTAAAAAAAAAATAGGTTATATTGTATGCCCCTTATTTTCCATCATCATTATCAATCGCAAGATAATGTTGTTGAAATTTTGAGAGGCTTATAGCAAATATCTTTTGCATTAAGATATAAGCAATAAAATTTTAAGAACAAATAATTCATCCGGTGACATGGTGGAAAAATTAAGTTGGAGACGTTGGATGGATTTGAAAGTTTGCTCGTACCTCTATCGGGCTAAAAAATAGAAAAAAATGCAGATTCAAATCTAAAATAAATTATTATCAGATAAATCTGTATAAAAATTAAGTTGAAATGCATAATTAAATTTTTAATATGCCAACTTGATTTCATCATGGACCAAATTAAAGTTTAATTATGATTATGAATTAATTTAGGATCCAATTGAAAGATTTAATTAAGTGAAAAGACTTAATTATACTTTAAATGGATCAAATTAATTTTATTATGGGTTGAATTGGTGGAAATTAAGTTTGGAAGTCTAATTGGGGTTAAATTGAGAAGACTAGAATTTTAAGAGATGAAATTTAATTTTCTACCAAGTCAGTTGGTTGAATTTAGAGGGAATTGCAATAAAATCAGAGTCATCATAAGATAAAAGATGAAATTAAACTTTGGTACAAAAAAGGGGGTTAGACGATGTGTCGTGTAGTTCATTTTTTTCCCCAAATTTTTTGTTTTAGTATCAACTTTGCAGGCACATTTAATGCTTTTATTCTTCATCAAATTTGACAAAACTTGCGAGAAAATGATCCTTTTATTCTTGACTATACTAGTGTATGGTCAGTTTTGGTTGATTGACACCACACACGCATTGGTTCAGCCCCAAAAACAACAACTCGTGCAGCCTTCTGTTACTGTCTAATTTGATAGTTCATGAAATCTGCTTCGAGCCAATGGTTGGGATAGTTCTACTTTGAATAAAAATATAAAATTTTACTTTAGTATAGACAAGATTATCCTCTTCCACGGGCTATAAAGAGAGGGAAATCCATCGCCTATGGAGGGAGAAATAAGAAGCCAAAGTTGAAGAATAAACAACTTTCTTCACAATTTTCCAGGCGAAATACTCCAAATTATCCTAACTTGATTCTTTTACTCTCGAATGTTTAATACTCTTGCATCATTTTTTTTGTATTTTAAATGTCGTCTCAAAATTAAAAGAAAAAACCTCATATGTCGATGCCTTACCAATAATCATATTGTGCCTTACCTAACTCATGCCCTGCAACACACCATGCCTTACCCATTTCTTTTCATTAGCAGCTACACCTCTTGTGTGACAGCACCACCAGTACCTCCTTGGCAGCTCCAATAGCTCATTCTTCCCCTTCGACGATAGTAGCGATAGCAGTAACGGCAGTGTCACTCCTCTTCATTGTAGCAAACTTTGCCTCCCTTTATTGATCATCCTCGATCACCATTCTCATCGCCAAAGCCACCCCCAGCACCGGTTTGATCTCCTCTACACGGAGGCAGCAACAGGTGTTCATTTTCTCCTCCGATTGTACTATACTTTGAAAGTGAATAGTAGGAAGAGATAGACATTACATCCAGCCTAACCCGAGAAGCTTGTTGGGTTAAAATGGCCCAACATTGCTGGGGTGGCTCACTTCGTTGGGTCAGACCATGTCTGATTTTTAAAAAATAATATAAAAAATATAAAAAAATGCATTTAAAAAAACTAAAATGTTTTTTTTTTTGTTTATACGATCGAATTCTAAAATTTCTCTAAGCATATTTTCACAAAAACAATAAAAAAAAATGCATCTTTTCTCATTTTTAAAATGAAAAATAGGATATTGTAACCAAGTTATAATTATTCGTTACAGTTTAGCCAAAATGTCAATAATCTTTCAACAATGATTTTGCTGTTTTTTAGCTGTAAACTTTAATTATTGGGGTGTAAAATTACATTGTAAATTTAAAGTATAATACACGATTAGGTTTTCAACCCAATAAGATAGAGATTCTCTCATGAATAGAGATTTACTTCAAGACTTAGAAAAAGACCAACAAATAAAAATCTAGCCTAGAAAAAAACAATCAGATAACTATACAACTTATCTTAGATAGGATATACTGAGGGTGATGCGTCATCTCCTTGCATAACAAGTTCCTCTTATATTGAATCTTATAAACCATTAGATTTTCTAGTAATCTTAATACTAGATGGTGACTCCTAATAATTATAATTATACTTTTACGATTATATAAAAATAAAAAAAAACCTCTTTCCATGCACCTCCCCTCATGTGCGAAAAGCAAGAAAAAAGGTTGTCGCGATAATACCATAAAATTCAATGATATTTAAGGTGACCACATAGGTAAGGCTTTAATAAGGCATTATACCTTATCAATGGATTTATTGTACATTATGAGCTGGGATTTGCTTAAATTTAGGAGCCTAAGATATTTTAGAAATGAATTACTCTAATGTTATGCATATTTAAAAGAAAATGACTTCTTCACCTAGTAATGGAATTATTTGAAATAGTTGGTTGAATTAGTGAGAGGGTAAGCCTCAATCTATTGGATAAGCATTTAAACTCTTTTATAATTATGATGTTGATTCGAGTTATGATGTAGTTATTTATCACTAATTTCTTTGACAACAACACAAAATGATTTAAGTGTCTACATATCTCTAATTAAGAGAGGCACTCTTAACTTTAGCACATAAGTTTGCTTAATAATTCCATCTATGTGTAACAAATAAGTCCTATTCTTGTGGGCTCTTTAAAATTTAAATGAGAACAAGCTTCTAGGCAATTCATATCCATTGACGTCTAAACTATTCTTTGGCAATACAATAATATGGTTGTTTTTATAAAGACTTTTAAATTTAAAAATATATTAAAATGATATTTTTAAATTAAAAAACTTGTTTTTTATATCAATAATTTTTTTTTAAAAAAAAAAACACTGTATAGCTGCAAGAACTAAACGCGGTCACGGATCATGAAGTGCATGGGGTCATTAGTCACCAACCATTACTGTAGTTGGTAGGTGAATGTGGGAGACTTGAAGCCACGGAGAGCTCTTTCTTCTTTTTTTTTTTTTTTTCAGGGGGGGTGGCTGAACATGTCCTACAACTATACATTCATTGTCCACTGCAGCCCTTTCTGAATTTTTTGCATCAAATTTCAAAGTTTTTGAAGTCATATGCTGACTATGACCAATCAATAAAGTTAAATCGTGATTTGAATGTAATAATATGTTTATACTTTGATATACATAAAGTTTATAAATCAAGTGATTCTCATAACTAAATTATGTGATTGATTTTTGTGAAATGACCTTAGAATATAATCAAAATATTCTAATATATTCAAGGGACGTAATGTGATGATAGAAAGTTTGTTATCTACACAGTAGGTCTCGAGTTTGAGTTAAAATATATATTTTCATATAAAAACTTGGAACAAACAGGTTTTTACTCATTCATCTTGACCTATACAATATATTTTTGAGGAAATAGAATTTTATTAAGTAATAAATTCCACCTACGTAACTCCAGTCTCATAATGAACAAGGAACCTTGGGGATCACGTGTATGTTTGTTTCGTGGAAAATTCCACTTGAGATCCACCGTCAAAATATTGTTTCTCTTCTCACAAGCATGGGGACCCTTCATTCAACTCTACGACTTGATTGACCCCAGACGATCTTCACTCGTTAGATCTTGTTTTCTGTTAGGTCAACTTGCATGTCCATACCTCAAATGGATTATATATTAGATTATAAGAAGTTATAATTATTTAAGATTGAGTCTTGCATAAATTTTAGGTTAAATAATATATAAAAAAATTGAAAAATGTTGATGTGAATAGATAACAAAATACCATCATCGAGAACTTGATTGTTGGGATTGGAAAGAGTATTATGTCAGCATATACATTTATATGTACATCGGGGTTGTTATAAATTCTCAATAAAAAAAATTGTCAAGGTATGAAACTTATGAGAAAAAAATCTAAAAAAAACCAACAATAAAAAAAATATTTAAATCAATCAGGGTTAACTCATAAACCTTATGACCATAGAAACAAGATTACAATAACCCATAGAAAGAAAAGTGAGGAAAAAAAAACAAAAAGATTAAACTCTCAAAAAAAAATTAGGATAAAATTGAAAAAAAAATGTATATATAATAAACATGTAAAAGAGACTAAAGTCAATCAATATTAACCTTTAAAATCCATGATCGTTGTCACGCGGCCAAGACTAACCGTGTAGAAAAAAAATGAAAAACTTATAACAGAGTAAAATTCTCAATAAAAAAAATGAGGCATGAAACTTGAAAAAAAAACGATAAAGAAAATTCAAATCAACTCAAGTTAACTCATTAACCCCGCGATCATGGACATAAGATTTGTATAGCCTCATATAAAAGCAAGAAAAAAACATGAAGACCAGTTCCATCAAATTCAAATATTGAATGTTGAAATTTAAAACAATATATAAAAAGACCTAAAATCAGCATTTATTAACCTTTGAAACTCGTGGCTCAATAAAAAAAATATCAAGTTATAAGATTTAAAAAATGATGCATTAAAATAAAGATTCCCAAACAAAATAAACATCAGTAAAAACAATGGGCGTCAAATTCATCCCTGAAAAAAAAATCAAATGAAGATGGGATGAAATTGAAATAAAATTTAATTATACTTAAAAAATAAAAATCTCTGGAAAACCCCTAGATACAAGTTAATGGTTTTTTTTTTCATATAAGGTTAATTAAGTTATTTAACTATTTATAATGGAAGTGAAAAGTCAAGTTTACCTCTAAGCAATTTGCCAAGGGAGTCATGTGTCCCTGTATTACAGACTGATTATCCTTTAATTACAAGGCTAATGGATTTTTTTAGGGTCAAAATAGGAAAAGTAGTTTTTTTTTCACAAGTTTTAGTGCATTGTTAATAAATCTCCGAAAAAATTATAACAGAATAAATATAAAATGAAAAATACAATACCTAAGCCAACCGATGAACAGCATGGATAAAAGCATGAATTATCTGCTTTCACTGCTCATAATTGAAGCCACAGAGCTGACCATGCTTTTTCTTCAAGTTGACATTAATTAAAGAAAGGGTAAGGCACGCATTACAAATTAATATTTAAGGAAACAAGAAAGAATATTAAGAGTCAGTAATCTTCCTTAAATAATAAGAGAGTATTATTTTCTTGATCGGGAAGATTTCTTAATTACATTCTCAAAAAAATAAAAAAATAAAAACAATACATTGAATCGAACAGACAAAATAATCATTAATTAGAAAAAGGGTAAGAACAATTTAAATGGAATTTATTCTTTAAAAGCATTTTTGAAAGAAAAAAAATATATTTTTATTTTTATTTTAAATTAATTGTTTTATTGTTTTTAAAATTATTTTTCATATGTTAATATTAAAAAATAATTTTTTAAAAATATAAAAATATTATTTTAATAAATTTTTAAATAAAAAATATTTTCAAAAAATAACTTTAATTTCAAAGTATTCAATAGTCACTTAATTGAAACCTTTTGAAGCTCAGTCTACTTGGAGGATACGATTGACATAAAATTTTATTTAGATACAACATTAGACTAAATAAATAGGCTGAGGGCATTTTCGAGGTTTGCCATTAGAAATTAGCAAAATTAAGAGCTAAAAAGGTGTTAAAAAGCATGTGAGGCAAAGTCATCAAAACCGCACAGAGAGAGGGGAGGGATCAAGAGAGAGAAACGAAAATGGGAATCATGGCGAAGGCCAAAAGCAGCAAAAACAGCAGTGAAAATTGGGGCATGGGCTTACTCCTAGTCTTCTTCCCCGAGGACACCTCCTCCGCCACCACCGCCGCCGACGCCACTGTTCCATTCTGCCCCTCCTCTTCACCAACCTCATCACTGGCTACTGAAAGCCCCAACTGCAACTCATCAAAAATGATTAAAAGGACCAACTCAAACAACCCCATAATCACGAAGACTCAATCCACCATCTCAATTTGTGCCCTTTTACTCTTCCTCAGTCTCCTTCTCTTCACTCTCTCAACTTTTGAACCCGCAATCCCCAACCCTTCCACCACCATTATCAACAAAACCCCGCGTAGATTGTTTTCTCAAAAGCCTCAAAACAAGCTTAAGCCCGCCAATACCAGTTGCTTCTCTCTGTTTTCAAGAACATTTTGGCCAAAAGATGACAAAAGAAGTGAAAAGTTTCGTTCTTTATTTGCTTTACAGGGAATGGGCAAGCTTTACAGGCGTGGGACAAGAGCAATGAGTGATCTTGTTGTTGCTCATGTAATTGAAGAGACTAATGAAGCTGAATTCAGACTCTTTTTAAGAGTCTTGCATCGGTCAGGCCTCACAGCAAGAGCTGATGTTGTCTTCGTCTTTCCTTCCTCTTTATTTGCTGCGAAATTTGAATCATTGATTCAAGAAGAGAATGACTCGTTCTGGAAACTTGTTAATTACTACAGACAATTGAATAGAACGAGTCATGACTCAGTGTCGGCGTCGAATTTTGACGTGAATCAGTTTTTGAAGAGCGGGAAAAAGCAGATGGGTGAGCCTCTGTGGGGAAAGAGAATTAGAGTTGACGGCAATGGCAATTCCAGTGAGTCGGGGGAGGGCGAGGGAGAGTTGAATCTGCTGAGTTATGGCTCCGTGGTGGGTTTTGAAGCGAGTGAGCTTGACCCGGAAAATTCACTTGCAGGGTTCTTAGACCATGTGCCAATGAGTTTGAGAAGATGGGCTTGTTATCCAATGTTACTCGGTCGAGTTAGGAGAAACTTCAAGCATGTAATGTTAGTGGACGTGAAAAAAGTGGTTTTTCTCAGAGACCCACTCGGCCGAGTCAGGAACCGGAGTCCGGAGTCGGTGTATATTGGAATAAAACAAGAAAGCTGTTCAAACAAGCATAGCAGGAAAAACTCGGAGAAAACTCAGTCTAATTGTCAAGTTAACTCAGCGATGTTGATGGGTGGAACAAGGGGAATTCGGAGATTGTCTAGCGCAATGTTGACCGAGATTGCTCGAGCTGCCATGCAACACAAGAAGAAGAGCTCAGTTACCGAGTCAGGGATCTTAACTCAACTCGTCGGCAAGGTGCACATGCTGAAGAATATTGACTTGATTACATCGACCGAGTCAATCCCGGGTATGAGTTCACTCACTGCCTCAAACTCGTCTTTGTGGAATAATTTTAGTATAATCCAACTTGGTGGTAATGGTAATGGTAATGGTAATTATGATATGATTAATTCAATCATTATAAAGCAGATATGTTCATGGGAAGTAGAATCCTCTGTTTATAGAGACTGTTAATTAGCAATTACATAGAAGAAATATATATATATTTTTTTTATTTCTTAGAAAAGAAATTCCACAATCATCCCTGTGGTTGTGCTTCTTCAATCCACTTGTGGGTTTGTTTATTACGTGTAAATGATATTGTTGAAAATATTATTGAATTTCTGGAATGGGAATGTTAATTGTATATTATATCAGAAGGATGCCAAATTAATCATTCATGATTTTGTCTTGTACAAGCCAAATAACATTAGATAATAAACGTAGAGGGCGATTGATTCCTCTTCATCCTTTCCAATTTGATTACCGTAATCAAGTTTACCCATAATCTTAATCTCTAACCCTACTTTAGTAATTAATTCAAGTTAATCCCTTGAGCTCATGCTTATCCAATCAATTGCAAGTGAACGAAATTCGAGTTTGACCACCTAGAAATCTTGTGAGGAAAGATTGGTCAATGGTTAGAATCGTGGGTCTTGATGGGAATTTCATACCATTCAATATATGGTACGAACAAGCAATGAAGAGCCCGTTTGGCACAGTGTTTCAACCGCCGTGTCACAGAAATTCATTTTTTTTTATTTTAAATGAATATATTTTGATATTTTTAGATCATTTTGATGTGTTGATGTCAAAAATAATTTTTAAAAAATAAAAAAATATTATTTTAATGTATTTCAGCACGAAATGCATTTTAAAAAGCTACCGTAACCGCTCTCTCAAACAGGCCCTAAAAAGTTGATAAACTAGGGTTGGGGAAACCATAACGTAGCTTTGATTTATTTCATTGTGGTTAAAGTTACTCTACGATGCAATAACTTATATCGGAGGTAAAGCTAAGATGACAATTGAGTTTGGTTTTTTCAATACTTTACCGAAAAGTAAAATGATATCCATGATCAACCTTATTATATTCCTATTTTTTTATTAACGGGCCTGATTGTTAATTACCCAAAAAGGATGCAATAAATAACCCTTAATTGTACGCTAATAATGTCTCCTCCGAAATTGACCCGTTTGTAAAGAATGGATCTTCGTACCCACAAATGGGGGGAGCGAGGGCTGGACACCAGATTTGTTGCTTATTTATTTCTAGATAAATAAATTAAAGCTTAAGATAATGTTTGAGAGCGAGAGAGTCACGGAGAGAATGTGAAGCAACTACGCGTATGGAGATGTGAACACATTGATTTGTAAGGCAGGAAAAGCAATTTAAAAAAAATAAAAATATATATTTTTTAATATATTTTTAAACAATTTTAATCACATTTTCAAACTTTCAATATTTTTTTTTCTTCTAAGGCAGGAAAAGCATTTAAACGTATCCTTGGCTTTCACTTTTGCCAGCTCTTGCCTGACCCCCACAAACCCTAGCGAGATCAAACCCTAGCCAGTAGCTAGCAGGTAAAATGTGCTCACATGGCGTTACTTACATGTGTGAAAAGAAAGATAGGGTGGAAGAGTTAAATAAGGTTGTGAACTCTGGTAGTAGTAAAAAAGTGTGTGCAATATGCTAGACCCAATACTGATCTTTTTCTTTTCCATTTTTAAAGGCTGACATGCTAACGACCTGGCTTCCTTCACTTCCCTTTACTAATTTTATTACTCCAATTTTATATTAATTCCCTTCAAAAGTTTTAATTTAAAGATTTTTCAAAGCCGCAATAATAAAAAAAACAAAAAAAAAACTACAAATTACAGGTTATCTCTAAGATAACCTAAGTGAAGATCTCTAAGGTTGTCAAGGCCATGTTGTCTAGGTTTCCATGTGCAGACACTCTTGCACAAGGGGTGTTTCTTTGCAGCTGTCTGAAGTGCTGTCAGGTTGAGTATTTTAGTTTTTAGGGTTTACAAATTCTATGGTGCCCCAATTATGGAATATTTTACTCGGACTTTTCTTGCTGGACGGCATGGCCGACCTGCCCACATTGTTTGAATAGCCTAATCGTGACATTTTCTTAGTAAAAGAAGAGGGTTGTGCAAATTCTATTCTTTAAACTCGAGATTTATTGTACAAATCACAAATCATTTATCATCGTGTTATGTTTTTTTAGAAACTTATTCGTACCATCCCAAGTAGAATTCACTTTCATAAAAATGACCAATAAAACAAAGCACCTTTCTTTCCTTAATTGAGTGGTTAGTAAAATTAGCAATCATTGTAGGGTTTAATTTAATTACCAAAAAAACAAAAAAACTTTTATGAGATAAAAAAAAAAATTACGTAATCAAGAGCATTATGGAAAGGGAATTCGTAAGCTGCATATTAATTCAAACTAGGCAAGATTGTTGAAGTCCATAAAGGTGAGCTTGATGTAATAAGGTCAATTCTCATTCCATTGGATGCTTCTTTTGTGTTATTTCTCTCACTTTATTATTTTTTATTTAATCTGTCTTTTGAAGAGAAAGAGGACGCTCTATTTTCATGCTTTCATTATAAATTGAAATTGAAATTTATAGTTTATTTGGAAATATAGTAGATATTGTTTATTAAAGTTTTTTTTATTTGAAAATATATTAAAATAATAATATTATTTTTATCTTTTAAAATGTATTGTTAATATCAGTATATTAAGATGATTAATAAATAAATAATTTAAAGCTAAATACAATTTAATATATATATATATATGTGTATAATTTAACCGCAAAGTTGAACATGCTCTTAATAATAAATAAATGAAAGCCACAATCTTGTCTTACATGGATGAATAATTCCCCTTTGGATTTTAAAAAAGAAGAAGAGTACTTTAATTATAATTATGGTGACATATATGAAGAAAAAAAACGTGAAAATAGTATTTTTAATTATCTCTCCGATCCTGACATGGGTAATTTAATAGATGAAATCAAGAGAAGAAGATCATCAAAACAATAAAACCAACAGAGACTGCATATATAAAAGGTTTCCAGAGAGGACCAAATTGGTATTAAAATTCTTGCCCTAGGATGCTTATCATCATCATCTACAAGGCTCAAAGTCCTTGTCAATTCTTATTCACCCATTACAAGGTCACCGACAAACCATAACAATGCCACGTGTCTTCACAGAATTCACACAATGGCATCGCTGTCACCAACCTTTCTTTGGTTGGATGCGAGACGGGAATTTTGGTGGACCCAATTGAGGAAATTGCTCAACGGGGGACTTAAAAGCATATATGTTTAGTGTGGAAAGAGAGATGCTATAACTATAAGTGAATCCCAACAACACCTTCATCGACATGATTTCCAAGAAATCATACGTACATCTCCGAGTAATTTAGTGTTCACTAATTTCTTATTTGTTGTTGTGTTTTAAAAACAATTTAAAAAAAATTAATGGGAGGATTTAAATTTTTTTAATGTTTTTAGATTATTTTTATGTGCTAGTGTCAAAATTTATTTTAAAAAAAAATATTATTTTAATTTTTTTTTTTAATAAACACTTTCAAAAACAACTTTAACTATATTTTCAAACAAACACTTAAAAATTATATTTTATTTTTATGTGGTGTTATCCTTAAAAAAAATCATCATATTATTTTTCTCTGATTCTCTAATAAAATAGAAGTAATAAATGAATCGTAACGTAGTAGACAAGGAGGAAAAGTCAATGGTGTAAAAATATCTAATTTTGAACTGTTGCAGTTATGGAGAAGATAAGTAATAAATTTTATAAAAAAAATGTAAAAACTTGCGTCAAGCATTGAAAATGAATGAAGTTTGGACAAAATTATAAATTAAATATATTAAATATTAAAATATTTTAATTATGTAAGTTTGACAAGTAATATCATGAATACTCTTTATTTTAAAATATTTATTTAATAAAATACAATTAATAAACATATTTTATTTATTCTGTATATCTTCTCGAATCCTTGTGCAAATATCTCTGTGCTTGCATGGCTCCAGTGTGTGTTTGGACAGCTGCACGCGATGTCTTTTGTCGAACAAAACTCAAGACAGAAGATTCTGTAGAAGATGAAGACAAGTGAGCAAAAAATCATTTTGTAATCTATACTCTTAAATTCTAGACAAATCGGTCCCTCTACTTCGTGTTTTGGGTTCGGAATAAACTTTTGAGGCATTTTAACGCTTTCATCTATTAATTGATCAAAATTTTACTTATCAAATTCAAATATATAAGGCTTCCACATGTAAGATTATGAATAAAGAATATAAAAAATCGAAAAAAAATTAAGATTATTTTGAAGAAAAATGATGGAATAGAGATTAAACTTATCCTGCTGGTTAAAAAAATTTAAAAGTTTAATATGGACATGCTTAATTTAAAGTTTAAACGGGTCATATTTAAACCAACCAATAATATCTTATTATTATTGAAAAAAAAGTATAGGATAGTTTTGATAGCTTTTTTATTAAAAAATAATCTTATTATTATTGTTTTATTATTTATAATTTTTGGTGTAGAAAGCCACTGGCAATATTGTTAAGTTAAACTAGCAAATCTTTGCGACAAATGGGATGAAGGGATTAGAATGTCTTAAAAGTTGAAGTAAAAGGATTGATGTGAACAAAAACAATAGAGGGTGAATATGACTTAAACTTATAGGAGCAGGGACACAAGGTGATTTTTTTTTTTTTTATTTTTGGGGGCAAAAGTATTGTGTTGTGAGAGGAGAAAATGAACACAAATTCTAAACTTGTAGTTATGACTCACGAATACAAGCAGTTGTCTCAGGCTCCACCTTCCTCCTTGACATTGACATGAAAGATTTGAATGCACGATGCATTGCTTAGCTGTGATTTCTTCTTTATCATTTTAGAAATTATTTTTTGAAAAAAAATTAAAAAATATATATATTTTTTTTTATTTTTATTTTTTAGTGTTTTTAAATTATTTTTTATATGTTATTCTAAAGTAAAAAATAATTTTTAAAAAATAAAAAAATATTATTTTAAAATATTTTTAAACAGAAAATAGTTTCATCTAAAATCAAAAAATATTTTCTTTATTTAGTAAGGTAGACGATTCATGTAAAAGAAATTCCCTAGATATTTCCCTTATCAATGACCTAGCCTCTCAGAGGGTTTAGCGTTGGATCTGATCCATGTCGACCATTGCTTTCTCAATTTGAATTCGACTCCAGCACATGTTTCAGCGACGACTTGAATCTTTTAACCTTGTTTTAAACAAGTCATTTGCAATATTTGTTTTATCTCTTTATTTTTAAAGTTTAAACGTGAAGATACAAACTAATTATAAAAGTAAAAAGAACATATTGAAGATCGAGCCGATTTAAGTTAAGGGTTATTTGTGCAATGATTCAAGACTACTGTTTAGTAAAATATATCTATTTTTTTAGAGGCAAGGAAACACTATCCTGGAAAACGAAATTTATAGGCTCAGATAAATGAATAAAATCTCGGTTGTTCCAGACTCTTGTAGGTCACAAGTTCTTTATCATTACGTCACATCTCTTGAATACCTGTTTAGTAAAATAGCTATAACATGAAAATTGCTATCATTTGACTCAAAGAACAAAATGAAAATTATATATATATAAAATTTCTCATTAATAATTTTGTGGAAAATACTAGATTCAACTTAAGCAGGCTATAGTTAAAGGCTACAGACTCTTACAAAGTATACACGTCCTGACTTGAATTCAAAATCCATTATGCAAGTCACAAGTTTTTGTCATCACGTCACATCCCTTTGAAGATTTGTTTAATAAAATAGCTATAACATGAAAATTGCTATCATTTAACTCAAAGAACAAAAATGAAAATTATTGAAAACCCTACTTGTCATATATATATATATATAATTTCATATAATTTCTCATTAATAATTTTGTGGAAAATACTACATTCAACTTAAGCTGGCTATATTGAAAGGCTACTTCATTGGAGGGTTTGGTATGAGACTACAAGAGAAGGGTGTTGACTTGTAGCCGGCTCCACAAACAACGATGTTTGAAATTAATTTAAGACGACTAAAGATGGCCTAGTAGCATGAGCTTAAGAACGTGCTACATTCTTTTTTTTACCCACCACCATTAATCTACTATAGATGTTATCTAGAACATCCCATCATCCATCAGAAAACATTTTTTTTTTTACGAATGAAGATTAAATAATCAAACCACAAAAAAAAACATCTCTATATACTTTATCTATCTACATCAAAATGTGAATCAACTTTGCAGTGTGTGATTGTTTGCTAGGGTTGTAATTGTTTTTTAAAGTATTTTTTCATTTAAAAATATATTAAAATAATATTTTTTTATATATCATTTTTAATATCAACACATCAAAATAATCTAAAAAACAAACAAAAAAAAACTTAATTTAGTGTTAAACAGTCACATAGTTTGACAGAACTTTCCTGGTTTCATAATGCAACATGTGAAACCTGATAAGATAAGCATCATGAGGTAACATGCATGCAGGGGTACACTTGTAACTGACACCCAACCCTTGCTGCTAATCCCAATTAATAGAAAACTATGTTCATAATAATGGGTTTCAATAGAAAAATATTTACATCATTACCCACGATTGTGTAAAATAAATATGGTGATGCTAATTGGTCACACTAGGACCAGTGAAACCAATAAGAACAGTGGGTGAAGAAGTAAGTTAATGAGAAAAATTCGTGGGGGGAAGTTTTTAAAGGAGAGATTTCACGCATGTGGACCTGCAAAACTCTTGGTCACATACAAAAGATTAGGCAGAATAATTTATGTGTATATAAATAATCGCACTCCCTCGTCACCCTATGGTCCATTCCATATATTAAGTAGAAAACACCAAGAGCCCCCCCTTTTCTTGTCCTCTCTGAATTTCATAAGATCTTTCCAAAGGGTTCGAGAACTAGTTCTTGAAAAAAATAATTTTGTGGGAAAACCAGGAGATTAGACGAAGGCCGGTGCAATAATTTAAGAGTATACGACCATGGAAAAAGGTATTATAAAGCATCCCCACCATGTTAGCAAACACAGGCTATGGATTATCTCATTTTATAATACCTAAGTGTACATGGCGCATCTCTTGTCACGATCATTCCTCTGATGTAGAAGGCTTAATTATTTATCCACACAGCAAAACAATCCAACATTAGCTGGTGATTGAGAGTTTAAGATTAAAAAATTTGTTTATCTATAATTTTAAGATCTAAGTTTTATAGTTATTAATATGATAATCATTAAAGATTTATATTATTATTGACTTTAAAATTCACAGAATTAGTCAAAGATGTACGCAATTTTATCTGGATACTAATGTTAATAATAATTAAAAAAATATCCAACATGTGTAATGGTGACCATGAAAGATCATTTTATACGAAGTGATGGTTTTTGTCTTCTGAACAATGTTACCAAAGGTCTGTGTTAGGTAGAACGTCATGCAATCAAAATAATTTATCAAGCTCTATGAATTCGAGGTGGAATTCTAGGTTTTAGATGTTCTGCTAATGGAGCTGTCCATTCTCCCATGAGTACATCTCATTCTGAAACAAACTTTCAACCTTGCAACCATGTACTCTGCTTGTCGGAGCTTGGAGACGTTCAATGGATTGATTATCTCACTTTTTACCACTTCATGCTTAGCATAATTAAGCACTTATATATATATATATATATAGAACCAACTTTCTTATTCTTAAGAATCAGAAAGCTGGTTATTTCCTTAATCTATTAAAAGTTCTTGGAATGAAAGACTACAAATTTTTGTTTACAATTAAAAACCTGAAAAGAGTTTTTACATCATTAACAGTCAGCTATTATCGAATAAAGTGGGTTGCGGGCATAAATAATTTTTGGCTTGTTTATAAAATGCCTTATTGCTGCTTCTAAAATTTGGCCCATTTAAAAATATTCATTTAATACAAAATAAATAATTAAATAAGACAATTGATCTGAACTACGTGTAAATGTATTAAAGCCAACCTCCACTACTGTTAGGTTCTTATAGTTAATTATATATATAAAACAATATAGTATAAAAAAAAATAAGAGAGAGAAAGTTATTGGAAGATCGGATTTTGATCACCAATTACTTCAATTTTTATATCCTTATATTCATCTTTAAATGATGAACTCAATAGTGATAGTTTCCATATTTAATAATGCTGGAAAAAATAATTAAGTTTCTAAAGTTGTTTTTTTTTCATTTTTTTTTATGCATATTGGAGGGTGTTTTAGGATTATTGGTTGGGTTATCAAGTTTCATAAAATAATTAATAGATGTGTTATCGTTTGAATTAAAAAAAAAAAAAGTCAAATTACTTTTTAGGTATACATTTATATATAATAGCAATTGGGCCTGGTTTGCGAATCCTAGGTGACTAGCCTTTTTTCTAAAGGCCAATAATATTTTCTTGGCTTTTCAGATCCGCAAGTTTGACCTTAATCTTTTGTTAATTGTTTTTATAATAAATCAATTTTTAACTAAGGTTATTATGATAAATTCAAAAATTCATCCAATTATGCCTTATTTTTAAAATAAGCTGAGTTTTTTATATTAATGCTATTGATTAATTTATATAAAAAACTTATATAAATTTAATATGCATAATTTCTTTTTAATAAATTTCTCATGAATATTCAATACAAAAATATTTTTAAATTTTTTATGTTAGATTTCTATATATATTTTCTCAAATTAATACTTTTTAGTCTTTTGTATTGTTGATTCATAATTCTGATTGAATTATTTTTTATTTTTCACTGAAATTCCTTTTCATATGATGATATGTTTTTTTTTTAACAAATAAAATATTCTTCTAATAAAGAAAGATGTTTTCGCTAATAAAAATATATAGTTAAGGAAATTGTTCTCTCTTAATTATTTAAATCATTTGAATTCATATAAATATTTATTTTATTTTAATTGTGTCAAATTCTTATTTAAGAAATCATACTAATAAAAAAATACGTCGCAAAAAAAAAAAAAAATAGATTAAAATTTTAAAAGAAAACAAACAGAATAAGTCTCTTTATTTTCATAACTTAAATCATCTGAATTCTTAAAAGTATTTATTTTATTTACCATATAATTTGATAAAATTAATTGTTTTGAAAATCACATCGTTTATGGTAATGGGCTAGTTATATCATAAAGCAGAGATAGTCAAACTTTGAAACCTTCTAGGTAAACATAAGCTAAGGTCAACGAGCCCATGAGAGTAGAGAGCCTTTCATATGAAATTGCCGTTCCATTTATTAGAGCACGGACAAAGGCGTTATAAAGCTCGTCAAGTCAATTAAATCAAAAATATTTGGGGATTTAATCGAAAAAACAAAAATAAATACACCTTTGAAACAACTTTAAAATAAATTTAATTATTTTTAAAATAAAACTTACAGGAAAACATGTCTCTATTGTATCAACCAATCTCTCTTTTATCTCAAGACAATAATCAAATGCTAGAAATAGAATGAACAAACAATATAAAAACATCCATACAGTGATGATAGTTTACTGAATAACCCGTTGCACACAAACCATACTTACTCCAAACAACAAATTTTCATTCCTGAATATTGGACTTTGAGTACAGGTTCAATACATATACACCCTTTTTTTCTTAACAAATAAAATGATAAAAAAAAACAAGAAGAATAAAAAGTTTAAAGTAATCACAGATGAGATACATCGTGACCAAATAAAAGAATTTGAACTGCCAGCGACTACAATCTGGTATTGATAAAAGAGGCAAAAGTAAATTAAAAGGGAAAAAACATGGGCAAAACTCACTCTTCAGGCATAATCACAACCGATAACGATACTAATCACAGCTACATTCCATCAAGGAGAAAATAGTGAAATGCTAGATGCAACAAGCCAGGCTTGGTTCACCAATGAAAGCCCAGTTTTTCAACAGAGCAATCAAGACCATAATGATGGGGGAAATTTGAGTTAGAGCATAAAAGGGTAGAGAAATAATTCCCTTCAATGGACTTGATTGATCTCTAGAATAAATCAAATTTCTTCTTCTGCATGTCCTGCTTCCATTTTGGCATTTTATAGAATGCTTCTTTTGTAACCCCAAAAATAGTTTGGAACTCCTCACCAGATAGATAAGCCTGAAAAGTAAAAGACAAAAATAAACCCTGAAAACCAATCCAGAAAACAAACTCCAGTAACAACAGAATGCAACATCGAGAGTAGGACCGACTTCTCTGCGTTTAAAATCAATTCCTTTTACAGGATTGTCAGAGTGAGCCTTTAGTTGATCATAGCAGAATGTACTTTGACTATTCCCATCATCAATCTCCTCCTGCTCTGTATCTTGCTTTCTTTCTGAATCCTCCCCTCCATTGCTTTCAGATACAGATGCAGTTTCTTCCAATTCCTTGATTTCCACAGCTCCTTCAGAACCCTCTGCTTCAGATAATGTTTCACTTTTCACTTCAGCTACAAGTGTTGAAACTTAAAATGGAGGAGATTGCTCATCTCATAGCCCATATGAGATCAAAATTAAATTGAAAGATCTCAACAGAAAAATATACTCTTGCAGAATAAGATACAGGCATTTTAAAAGTAACTGTCATTTCTTCATATTTAAGATTTAAGCAATCAGAAACATGCTAGAAGACATTTTTTTTCTCACCAGGAAGGTTAGTTTCTGAGGGAGGACTACGGGAAGGAGAGGTTTCAGGTGTTGACTTCTTTTCAGCAGTAAGAACTGATGAAAGAGCAGCAACAGCAGCTCTTCTTTGTGATCCCTGACCGATTCCAGATGGCTTCGGAGTAGTAGTTTTTGATTCCGGGGATGATTTGAATGCAGAGGATAGGGCAGCTAAAGCAGAAGCTCTCTGTGTTGTTCCTCCTTGATTTGACCCATTGGACCTATCCTGCTCCTCACATAACAAGCACCTCATTAAGCTGGAAGTTGATTCATTAAATGAATTCATAACGCACACATACATGATACACCAGAAGGTGTAAATAAACAGAAGTCAAACAAGCAGAAGATAAATGTCAGAACAAGGCATCCAAATACAAATTCTGTGCGAAAACATACAACAAATGATCGACAACAGATGCTTGTAAACCCACAAAAGATGCATAGACAATGCTTTGTGCCAATCAAATTTCCAGCTGGCTCCTTTCAAAGAGAACCAAATGACTTGGAATTATGGCACTTATGAGAGAACAAAGTAGTCAATTACATAGATTTTATTAACTGTAAAATGCAGCCTACATGGTCCTATTAAAAATGTGAAGGACAAAAGGGTCATGCCCTTCCTTACAGTTGGTTTGGCAGGGAGGTTTGTTTGAAAAATATAAGAATTGTCTATTACAGGGAAAAAAGAAGCAACGCACTAAATAAAGAAATATGCAGGCATACATACAGAACTGCAAACAGAGATAGAAATTTAACAAATAAAAAGAAAACGAAAAATTAGTGAAGATGGATGATACTGATACAGACAAGCAACATGCAGCTAACACTGAAAGAAGAAGAAAGCAGAGACCTGCAGAAGTCAAAGAAAAAGGATGAAATCCAGTTTATCAAACTCTGTTGCATGAAAAAATTATTTACCAGATGTGATGGCTTCCCCGATGATGGGTTGAACGCAGAAGATAAGGCAGCCAGAGCTGAAGCCCTTTGGGTTGGTCCTCCTTGATTTCCGTTGGACCTTTCCTGCAAACAAATACACATTTGTTGTCAACTCCAACACCACATATAAGACCTGATATAACTTCATTTGCACATGCAGGGAGAACAAGAACAGCAAGTAGTTGCTGTCAGTAAAAGATGCATGCCACATAGTTGGGGGTCAGGAATATGGGGGAAAAAAGGATATACGTCAATTAATATAGAGAGAATAAGAACGAGAAGAAAGGTAATGAAACAAAAACAGAAAGAGCAAAGGACATAATGTGAACATAATTTGTGGGACTGGTGAGAAGTAGCCAGAAGAAGCTACTTACATTACAAAGAAAGCATGGGAGAACAGGAGTACATAAAAGTCTGATCATAGTATTCAGCAATAAAAGATAAAAACATATCATAATAATAGAAAAAATATTAGTTTAAATAAGAAGCATTCAAACAAAATTAGGTGCACAGTTATCAATTATCCATCAACAAGTTATGCACTAACCATTTGTATTAAGCAACGTATTTACCTCCACAACATGATGTCCTAGCCCAAAGAGTAATGCAGCCTTCTTTTGGAATGAGTTTCCTTGAACCTGTAATGCAGGGATGAAATTTTTAAACATACAATCAAATGATAAGGTATTGAACATGCCATATATGTAAACAATGAGAGTTTGTCAATGAAGTATTAACCTTTAGAGGGACCAAACAACGGGTGCTTTTATCTTTACTAGATAAAATATTAGTAGTCCTTTTCCTTTCTTTTCTTTTTCCTATTTCACATATGAAACATCGAGATGCTGAGCTCCAAAGTCCCAGCAGGACTAAAGTCTGTCTTGATTCTATTTCTTTCTAACAAATTGTTCTTGTCTTGGAGAGAGAACAGAAGGTTAAACAATTGGCAATGGGTTCAATATTACAGTTTTCCTTTCACTTGTACTCCTCTGTAAATTTAGATGCTACTATGGTATTCTACATTCTATGCACTAACCAGCATCTATTTCTAAAATATATCAATAAATGCTTCTCATCTTGTTCCCATTGGCATATTTAAAAGACTTGTGATCCTATCCTTTGTCTAGGAGACTAAATTCCCACAAGCTTCTTCCTGATGCCTCAAGTTCTCACTTCCTCCACCCACACTCGTTCAGTTTTGTGTTTTTTTATGACTTGCCAAGCTTGAATAACTTAGAGTTAAGCTTTAGAGATAACTACATAGGCAATCAATGATCAACTGGTCAATTGAAACAGACCATCTATTTCAACCAAGCTCCTGTCCACACAGGTTGGGATTGACTCGAGGATCTGCTCCCCCCCTAGTTCCTACCAAGCTAGGCCTTCTGTGAGTAATTCAAACTACATTTTCAATTATTTCCCACCCAATCACAAGATTTATAGGAATTTGTCTGTGGTATGCACAACACCAACCTCAACTCTATAAATTTGCCACTCATGATATTCTGAATTTTCCAATTCCCAGTAACAATTTCTCCATAGTGAGACGATAGATTAATATAACTTGAGAAAAGATAAATAATGCTGATGCAGTACATACAGCAGCTTTTGTGGGATCCCATGAAAAGTATGATGTGAAGAACAATGGTTCATTTCCTTCAGTAACTTTATACAGTGGTACATTTGGAGACAAACCATCCAAAGACACAGCCATCTCAATGTATTTCTGCAAGGAATATATACTGTAAGTACAACTTTGACAGGAAAAAACTGACAAAAGTGGAACAGGTTAAGCACTACCTGGCCGATGTCAAAAACATTTTGCTTTTCTTTGGGGTCTACAGATTGGCCAACCCAAACAAACACTTCTGCTTGTGTATCAAGTATCAACATATCCTCAGTCAACAAGTCATCTTGAGAGAAGTTGTAAACTTCCTCGACCTGCTCAATTGAACATGAGAAGCCTCTAAGAAGCTGCATAAAAAGAATTTTGAACTGCACTTATAGTCTACAACTCACCTGAAATTTCCCTGTCAATCCACATAGCAGTGAAAAATGATCATAAAAAAACTCAGTTAGAATGTTATCTCAACTACTTCAAAATCTCAGATGCCAGCTTCAATCTGATTTATTTCAATGAAAATTTAATGGAACTTACAGGGTATCAGCCAAGATTCAGAATTAGAAATGTCACCTTTATTAAAGGAGAAAGTGAACAAGTGAGGATCTCTGACAATTTCGGGAGAAAACTTTTTGCTGGTGTAACTTTGTTTGCCTCCAAGGGCAAACCAAAAGGCTGAGCTTTCAGTTCCTTCTTTAGCATGTTTCAAAGTAACTCCTGGCTGAATTAGTAAGGCAGATGATAGTAAGATAGAGATCAAATAAAAGAAAAATATGGAAGAAGAAAATTTTATCAAATTTGTAGACAGGACTTCAAGCCATTGACATTCTTCCTAAGGTGACAGCATGTTTCAACAAAATGAAAAGACTACACTTCCAGAAGGATAATACCTTCAAAAATTCAGCAATTTTTGCAGCTAACTGCTGCTGCTCAAAGGTGCTTTGATTCCCATGCCAGGTGAAAATTGATGAGCCAGATTGCAGAAGGAAGCACTCTGCAGAGTTCAATGATGTCGCCACCTGAAATAGAGTAATGCATAGTGGTATATGAAACTGTTAGTTCTACTCCTTTTCTTTTACCATTGATGGATGCAATTAGATAATAAGATTACATTTGAAAAGCGTTTGAAGAAAATTGAAAAAAGATCTTTCCTTTTCACGTTTTAAAGAAAAACTAGATAAACTTTGAATTATTTAGAAGTGAGAAAGGTCATCGTTTCTAAAACTGTAGCAGACTATGTTGACCATAATGAATAGAAGAATCACAGTCTCCAAATTACAAACATACCGGAAAAAAACTTCGCATCATGTTATATTTTATTGCATCATGTTTCTAAAACTGTAACATACTATGTTGACCATAGCTGAATAGAATAATTATGATTTCCAAATTACTTACAAAACAAAAGCAACATTGAATACACCTGTGAATACAAGAAGCATGATGCAATAAAATATCTTCATAGTAGACTTCACTATTGACAGGAAAAAAAAAATCAGCAGAAAAGAACACTCAATGATCAAACCACATACTGCATCCACTTGCACTGCCTTATCATTATGAACTAAAGTTCCAGATATCCGAAAGAGTGCAACAGAATCTGCTGTGTAAGTTTCCATCCGGCAATCCTTTCTCTGCTATGCATTTCTTGTAACCAGAGCTCAGACCACCCTGAAGAGGAGTTGAGTCAAAGTAAAATTGTTTACAGCTGTCCAAATGAAAAATATTCATCATGGCAATAATAATTGAGATTGTGACATTAGAATGTAGCTAAAGCTGTGTACCTTGAGGATCACCAAAGGCTGAAAAAGTGCAACGAATTGTGGAGGCTCCTTACCTTGAAAAATACGACCCTGCAAGAAGCAGCTATTATATACAAATCATAGGAGCAATATCCACAATTTAACTTCAGATTATATCATACCTGTACAGGCCTGCCCTTTAATGAGTTGGACATTGTATTAGCCAGCCGAGTAGCCATCTTCTGGTCCTCCTGGTTGGATGACATTGAAACTCAATATTAAACCAACGAAGGCAATATAACATATTAAACCAACAAAAAGATAAATTTAAGGGCATTTTTCTTCTATTGCAGCATCATGACCGGGCAGGGTGACATCAGTAACCAGTCTTCTAGACTGAAGAACCAGCACATATATTACAGAGACATTGTGGTCCAAGTATCTCACTAATCCTAATTTGGGAAGATAACACAAATTATAGTCATATGCTAATAATATGGATAGTGTTTATTCGGAAATCTCTTCACATCGGAAACTCTTGAGGTGCTGATGATAAAAACAGTAACAGCAACAAGCAAGACAGATTAAAATTTTCATATGCCAAAAATACTACTAAAAGGAAATGTGTGTAATAAATTGAGCTAGGCAGTCTACTCTGCATCAAATGGACAGCTTAAATGAGGCTAATATGCCAGATTAAGAGTACAAACATTAACAACTATGTCACGAGGGCTCACCCAACTATTAAGAAGATGAGGAAAAGGAATGCCAAAAGCAAAGTGGATCCAGGCAGCAAACACAGAAAATAGATCTCTGACAAACTCATTTCTAGCCAGCTACCTTAGTTTAGGTGATTCAGAAAAAGAATTGGAGGTGTTGAACATACAAAAGTCAAATTGCAGTATCAAACACTAGTGGTCCATTACACATCATGCAGAAGTCAGAACTTTTTACAGTCACATTCAAACTTCAAAGGCAAAAGAATACTGCATCTGTTTCGCATTAATACCAGAACAATGCATGCACGATAAGTGGACATGCATAAGAACCCTCTTCAGACGTTTACACTATTTGCTTGAAGATATCACCATTATTTACTGAATTTTTTCAATTATCCTAAACCCTACTTTAAATAATATATATTACCTCTAAGCTATCATTTCCAAACCAACAGCAGAGAAGGTAGTCTTCTTTCCTATCACCAGAGTGATAAGTATAGAGAATGATGTAGCAATCTCCACTATAAAATTTACCAACATCCTCCTTTGGCAATGCAGTCTTAGAACTGCCATTAATGCACCATACCTGCAACCAAACAGAATTCAATATTCCAAGAGATACTGATTTTAACAAGACTATGATTCCAAAATTCCCAAAACACGATAAAGGAAGCCAATATAAACCTCCATCTTTCCACCTCCTTCAAGCAAAGGTGGTACTTCCTCATTTACTGGAGCACTTTTTGCCAAACCCTTGAGACCAACACCTTGCTGCTTCAGCAAAGCTACCATTCAAGACACATCAAATTTAATAATGTTACCCAAAAATATGTTGCATAATTTAACTCACAGCATGTGATCATTACCTGCTACTTTCCCTCTTCCCTCTTCAGTACCAGGAGCTGCAGATCCCGCAGGCCAAGAATCAAAGTTTGACTTGAATGAATGTGTCTCATAACCTTGAATCAGTCGGGTTAATCGGGTAGCTTTCGGCCTGTTTTGGCTGGCAACAAATTCCTGAAAAAGAATTTGAAAATGAAGTCCCATATTTTTGTGTAGAAAAGAACTGCAAAAAAGGGTTCAAGGTGGGATTTCATATTCTTGTTTAAACAAACAAATACATGCATGTCTCTACCTCAGCAGCCTGACTGGCAGCTTTTCTCTCCTCCACTTGCGTTACACGACCAACCCAAACAAATATCTCAGCACCACAGTCAAGGAGGTAGCATTTATTGTTTTCTAACAATCCTTTGGACAGCTCGCCTTCTACAATCTTCACCTCCCCATCAGTAATACTGTGTGAAACAACGATTACAAACTAGCATTTAGTATCTTATGAGGATAATACAGAGATCATGTAACATTAGAAGCAGATTAAACAGCCCATGTTTCTTACAAAATAAAGGAGATCAAACTCTGAGGACAATCAAAATGTAAAAAAAAAGGTAAAACTGAACTTTGATTATATGTTGACAGCATGGAAATTAATAGTAACCAGATGAGTCTTACTTTTACAGCAAAATTCTCAGCACAAGAGAAGCACTGAAATTTTTTATATCTATAAAATTCTACCCATACCACCGAGAGCCAGATAATACATGAAATCACAATAAGAGATGCTTATAAGAAACTAGAGTACAATGATGAGAAATTCATTACATGAAAGCAGAATGTATCCATTTTTTTCAACAATAATAGTGCACTATGACATCATCAAAATATATGTGACAAATAATGGTATATCAACTAATAGGTCACAGATTACAGAAATCCCAGAGTATTGTAGCATATTAAACATTGATTGGATGCCAACAAGAACATACCAATAACTGCCATGCTGATGGCAAGGAGTGTGTATACAGGAGTTAACCTTGTATTTTTTAAGCTAATACACAGAATCACAAACTGTAATGTTTCAGCATGCTTGATAACCAGTTCTGTAGTTCTAAATATATGTGAATGAGGAGGGCAACAAAAACATGACAGCTAAAAGTAATTATATTCTTCATAACCTGATGACGAGCAGAAGTAAAGCATTTCCATGTATTGGCAATAAAGTGTAAGGAACAGGAAAAACCCTGTATTAATTTTCAATCCTTCAATTTCTACTAGGATTCACAAACAAAATCATATAAGATCATAATACCTATAAAGTTTGGCTGGAGTTGTCTCTGGGATAATGTCATCTTCGTTGGCAACCTTTTTGCCAATTGGAGCAAAACCACCAAACAGGACCCAGAATTCACCAGAGTCTGACTCAGTGTCTAATTTCCCATCATCTAGATCACAAAAGCAATCATGTAGAGATAAGTAGAAGGCAAACAATAATAACAATATAATTGCAGGAAAAAATAATAGATGGCTGGGCAAAGTATGCTTGTTGAAAATATAGGGACTTGAAAGGAGGAATGCAGCATGAAATTCAAATACAGGTGACTTACCAACAATTGCAATGTCACATGTTCCATCATGATACTTTTCCTTCAAAAACTGAATCACTTCCAAAGCCTTGCCTCTTTCCTGGATATTAGAGTTTGCACCATTGAATTGATAGATCTTTTTCTCAGTATCCAAGATAAACACATCATCATGATTTAATGATGACCGGGCAAAAGGAACCTGCGCAAGCAGAACACATAATCATGTGCTCTAAACTCATGGTGGATTTACATTTGAAGAGATTTTATTGTGTATTTGAGAAGTTGATTTTACAAGATCTGATATGGTGATACCTGCTTCATTCTGACAACACGTTTCCCTTTACATACATACAATTGTATTTCAAATGCTTCCTCCTCGACTTTTTTAAATCCAGTTGCAATACCTCCTTCTAACGGTATAATGCAAGGTTTGAAGTATGACAAAAATTTGTCAGATTCATGTCCTTGAAGTTCCCTGTGCTGCACTGCACGTCCTCCAAGAACTGCATCTAGTTCGACAGTTTTGATAGCTGCTGTTCCAGCTTCATCCTGTGATATGTTCCAATTATGTGAGAATATAAAATTCAATTATTAAATCATATGTGAAGACAAGATATAACAGAACAAGGTCCATAAAGAGGAAGTTTGGAAAGCCAAAAACACACCTGACTAGTATCTTTTCCCAATCCAAAAGTGGATATCGTATAGATAAGCACCTCCCTTGCCAGTTGTCTACAAAGAAAAGGAGACATGCAAGCAAAAGATGAAGAAACGAAACAAAAGGAAGTCCCTCAACGGAAAAATAAAATACATAATAATCCATTACATTAAATGCTATCTTCAAGAAAGATATCTACAAGACACCATCTATTAATGCAGACATTTTAGCTTACTTCAACAAGCTCTACACCAACAAAGATTTCACCATTCATTCTAGGACAAATTAAAGCAAACACAGGAAACAGATGATAGAATATAAAAAGTGTTTGTGTGTGTGTGTGTGTGTGTGTGTGTGTGTGTGTGTGTGTGTGAGAGAGAGAGAGAGAGAGAGAGAGAGAGAGATGGAGAATGTTAATACAAGCAAACACAGGAAACAGATGATAGAATATAAAAAGTGTTTGTGTGTGAGTATGTGTGTGTGTGTGAGAGAGAGAGAGAGAGATGGAGAATGTTAATACCTGCAAAACAATGTAAGAATCCCCCATGTAGAATTTTCCATGATCAGATTTTGGCAGTGGAAATGGCTGAAAATTCTCGATTCGCCAAATTTCAGTCCCTCTATAAAATGTTAAGTATAACAGGTGACCTTTAACGAATTTCACCAAGAAAAGTTACACATTTATTACTCTATTCAATAAAACAGAATTTAAGGCACATGCATAAAACACAATTCATGAATGAAGTTGCTTGTCAGTAAAGGATACGGTCTCTGGCCCACTCCCTGAAATGCAGGGTCCAAAGCTTTTGTAGAGCTAGACATTGCCTAAAATCCTCCTACTGATTGCTTTTAATGCAAAAAATGAGTGTATGATGTTTGAAACCCAGCTATTTGCTATCCGAAAATTGCACAAGAGCCTTCTGCAAGATTGAAAGATCAGTAATCTGGGAAAATCACATATGCTGCAAGTTTTTGGAGCATTCACAGAAGAAGAAGATAATTTTACTGCAATATAGAACTAACCAATCAGGGAAGTTTACATAGCTACCAAATTTCATGGTCAAGAACTTCAAACTGCATAGACACGCAAACTTTTTCTACTAGTTGGACTCTAATGATAAGAATTCCCACGGAATACTTCCACAAGATCCTAAACTTATCCCATGACATCTGAACAAGATATAGTTAATTGTTTATCGTCATCTATTATTTATTTTTTAGGCACCACAATGGAGTTAGCATTAATTGATTAGCCACTTCAGGGACTCCATTCAAGGAGGTAGGCTGAAATGTTGTTGATATAAGACAATAACAGAGTGGTCATCACCAAAAATTCTATGGTTTCCTGTAATTTTTCAAACACAAATCCAGTCTTTGTAATAGAAATATGCATCTAAACTGGATATCTAAAAGGCATAACTACCATGCAATATGCAATCACAATGTCATATTTATTATATCAGATATGAGGTAACAGAAGTACAATTAAAGGGAGAATCCTCGACAAATATGACATCACATGGCATGTTTCAAAGAACTAAACATCTATATGAATATTTGTTCACTGAGACGTACTATTACTCTTTGTTGATATATCAAACGTTTTTTTTTGTTCAATGACTAAGCAAGCAATCCCTATTTTCTAAATTAGATAAAACTCATGCTAAAGTCTGCACTCTTTCACATATGATGGAGTTTTTTTTATTTACCAATGGAAAGCTGCCAGTAGCCTACATGTTTCCAGAAGAAAGGCATTGATGACAATCAAAAAGCTAAAATATTGTATGTGCTAAAATATCACAAGGATCCAGTTTTCCAAAAGCATCTAACTATAGTTTTTTCTTCACTGCTGGATATCTTGTTAGCACTTCTGATGTTAATCCTTTAGTTTAAAGCTCCAACTTTTTTGTCTTAGAAGGAATCACACTACTCTTCCCACCTTTTCTTTAGCATCTAGCTTGCAGAGCAAGGCTCAGCATTCATCTAATTCAATCCATAAATCTGGAAGTTATTCTATTAACATAATGCCTTTGCAATAGACCCAGGAACCATTAGATTTCCCACTCTTCATATTTCCCCAGAACAACCAACTTCTACGCTCCACTTCTGGTTGTTTGTTTCGCTCTCTAAGTTTCCAGTGCATATTATCCATTATCCACTAATGCAAGAAGACAAACTATTTTAAAATAATGAGTAATTGGCAATAACTCTCATCTTTTTGACAGGTCCTGCATGTGCAAGATCCCCACATGCCTTGGCTTAAAGCATAAAACCTATCATTCATGTAGCATGAAAATGTTTGCACAAGGAATTACATGAATAGAAGCCCCATAGTATAATCCTTATAGTTCCTTAGATTCCCATCAAGAGCTACATTTCCCACTGCCCATCGCAAACAATAGTCCTCTACCCACTTTAAATCTTACCAGAAAATATAAGAGAAGCTGTGTGGCTATTGCCCTAGCATCACATGTTATTGACAGTCTCAGACCAGAAATTGTAATGCTCCTTCTAAGGAGTCTGCATAGTTCATGATCTTGTCAATATTCTCAATGCATTAACTGTGAAAAGTTTAAAATAAATTTAAAGTTCCTGGCCAAGCTTCATACCCAGAACATGAAGCTACTACTTCTGTGCAAGGACCACGACTATCAATTCAACTTGGCGATAACCTCAAGTTTTTGCCACAAGAATTTTCAACTTAAAAGTTTAAAACAGACAGCAAAAGTGCTGGGGATCCTCTATCACCCTTGTGGTAAGAGCAATAATCACATCTCTTATATGCCTTTCATCTGCTTTCAGATAGTTCTGCAACTGTTTGATTCTTTAAACTAGACATAGAATGTTTCCATGTATCCACTGAAAATCTACCATGTTTCTGAGTTGCCTGTGTTCTTAAGCAACTGCGATATTCATACGGAATCACGAAAATACTATATGAAGATCCTTGATCAGCAAACATCTCAAAAAGCTGACACCCCCTGAAAGCACTCTCTACAAATCATTATGCCTTTCAAAAAAGCTCTCCCCGTCCAATAAACGATAACTAAAATCCTGCAGTCTGAATCATCATATACTAATCCATATGTGATATATGAACAATGAATGTTGTGTACAAAGTGCAAACCTTATCAATAAATGATCCAGTCATTTTCCATCACAAGCAAACATCATTTAATTAAAAACCCTGGATTTTTCTCGATCAGCCCTCGGTTATGTATTACCAAATATATTTAATTAAGATCGTAATACTCTCAAGCTAATCAAAGCATGTATAACACATTAATTCATGGAACCATGTTGATCATCAACTATCAAACATCAAATGAATCAACATCAATCAATACAGCAAGCAAACAAAATTCAAAGATGACGAAAAAAAACAAGCAAAAGTACAACAAACAGACAAAACAAGAAAAAGTACAGCTTACAATCAGATCAAAAGTCAGATCATCAAGAGAAACAAAACCCACCAATATCTTGACAAGATCACGAAAACCCGGATCAGATAACACGAAGTAAAATGCGACATCAAAAAGGATCTATCAGAATTCTATCTTCTTAAAAATAAAATAAAATAAGCCAGAGTTAGAGCCTAGCTCTCTGTCAAAGAATATACAGACGTACCCGGAAATCTCTGCGTCAAAAAAGATGGCTGTGCGTCAAGTGGAGACGCGAGAGAGAGAGACTGAGCTCAAATGAGGAAAGAAGAGCTGGCAATAAAGAGAGATGAGAGTGAAAAAGGAGAAATGAAAAGGAAAAGAGAAGTGAATTATTGCTTTGTGTGGGGGTTTGATTTCTTTCTCTCTGACTGTCTTACAACTTTATTACTATTTTTTTCTTTTTCTTTTTCTTTTTCGCAGATTTCTAAATCTCTTCACAGAGAAATTCAAAGAAAGAAATGATGAGTTTGTGAATTATGAATGGATTGTTTGTTGCAGAGACGGGGAGAGGGACAGAGACAGGGACAGAGAGAGATGGCTATGGAGATAGAGAGAGAGAGAGAGAGAGAGTCTGTCAGAATTTAAAAGGCTAAAAAGAGACCCGCCAGTGACGATAGCACCGGCCATGTTGGCTTTCTTCTGTTTTTTTTTTTCTCATTGCTTAGGTGGATTTTTTATTTTATTTTTTTCAATACAGTTTTAGATTTATTTTTATTTATTTATTCGGTTTTAGCTTGTCAACCAAACAAGCCTCTAACTTTTTAGATTTTTAAGCTGTGCTAATTTTATGGATATATTTTTTAAAGAAAAAAGATCTACGTTTTACCTTGCTCATGCTTATTAGGTATTGTTTATTATTACAGTAGTGGTTATTTTTAAAGTATTTTATATTTAAAAATATATTAAAATAAATATTTTAAATTCGTGCACCAAAATAATCCAAAAATAGCAAAAAAAATAACTAATTTAAAATATAAAAAAATCATTTAAAAAAAGTATGATATCACCACAATAATAATAGAAATTGTTATTGTTAATTGGATAATGAAAAACGGCTTCCAATTTCGGTTACATTCCATGTCTTTTATTTTCAGTTAATAAGTCATTGTTTGACATTATATTTTAAAAATATTTTTGAAAAAAATTAAAAAGAAATATTTTATTTTAAATTTAAAAAATAATATTTTTAAATCATTTTTCATATGTTGATTTTTAAAAAATATATTTTTTATGCAATTTTATTTTGTTTTATTTCATTATGAGCACAAAAGTTTGAGATTTTTTTTTGTTTTCATCTGTTTGAGAATATGGATTATACTGTATTTTAGCTTTCAGGATATTAAATAATTAAGTCTTTTGTTAACGGTAAGGAATTTTTAAAAATACCAGAGTAATTAATTCTATTTATTGCTTATACGGGAAACCGTTTTCACTTGGCAGCAACGTGCGCTGTATTTGCTAGCCTGTAATTCAAGCCCCTCTTTCCCCCAAATAAATCTTAGAGACGACACTGAGATTAGTCTTGGACAGGTCATTATCTTCGCATAGGCAGATAAGGGTTTTTTTTTAGTGATTTTGACAGGAAAGAAAATAAATAATTGGACTGCGAAAAAGGATAAGTGAGCTGCTGCCTAAATATAAAAATACCAAAAAAATAGCATGAATCTAAAAACAGCATACTAGGAATGATAATGAACGTCATGGTGATTCAGAGCTATACACATCTGTATATAATTAAAAATAAATAATCATCTATTATGTAGTCGGCCAATGATAACAGTTTAGAATTAAAAAATTTGTTTTCTCTTGATCTTAAATTCAGATTTTGTGGTTATTAATATAATAATCACTAAAGACTTATATAGTTGTTAACTTTAAAACTTGTAGGATTAGTTGAAACACGCGTAAATTGATCTGAAAATCTATATTAATAAAAAAATAATAGAAGTTATATCCAAAAACACTTCTTGCTTGTTTATGTTGTTTGTAGATGGTGTAAAAAAAAAAACTTGATCAAACCCCTAGTCTTTTTTACCCAGCACAAATAACAACATCTCTCAAATTATCTCAAGTTAACCGGCCATCGCTAAATCCTGACTCGTGTGCTAACATTTTTAATTTGCAATAATCGCATTCTAAACTTGTCTATGACTATTTTATCATAAAAACTTGATAATAAACTCAAGTGATTCTATCTATTAACTTTATAATATTGTATATGGAGTATTAATTAAAGAAAAAAAATTATACGATGAAATTTTATTTTCTGAAAAGTGCATTTGTGGGTTTCAGATGAATGAGTAAAACTTTTGATTGTCTCAGATTCTTACATGAGATGCATGCCCTGACTTGAATTTCGACAACTTGTTGTGCAAATTATCAACTCCTTGTCATCATGTCATGTCTAATAGAGACAAAAGGAAAAAAAAACTAAGTTGTTTGGTGATTTTATTGTTAAACTTGCATTTAATTCTCTCTCACAGATTACTATCAATTGAAATAGTCAATTTTCTCTAAGTTTTCAATTTGGTCTTCAATTTGTTTTTTTGTACAATTGAGCTTTTCTAAATCCAAATAAATAGCTAATCACATCTTCTTTTTTTTTAAGAATGAGTGAAATCGAAACATAGAGGATCAAAGTGAAAAACATGGAGAAATAGGTGATAGCTTTGAATTTCATCCAAAAAATTAGTTTAGTCCCCCATCATTTTCAGTTAAGAATTGAATGGTCCATTTAGCTGTCAGAAAATGAAATTTAGTACCGAAACTTTTATTTTCTTAATTTCTCGGTCCCTTTATTGTGAGAGAAGAAATAATCACTCCATGAAATTCTATAAAATAAAAAATATATATACTATAAAGTCTGGAGAGGTAAGAGAAAAAGGAAATGGAAAAACTTTTATGACAATTATTAAAGAACGAATTCGTGCACATAAACTGGTCCACGTCCAGGTTGAACCAGCAGCTAACCCGCAAGTTTTCTGTTTTCCTCTTTCAGGATGATGAAGAGAAATTATTGAAGATAATTCATTCAATGGATTTTGTAAGGGGTCCAATCCAATTTTGTTTGTACTAAAAAGCTGAAACTAGTCTGTCAGGTGTCCTCATATAAGCATCTTGTTAGTGTTTCTTTTTCTTTCCAGCTAAATTTTCATGTTTTATGTTGGCCTAGGAGTTTTTTCTTTTTTTATATTGCTGTTTAAACTGTATTTTATATTAAAAACAAATAAACAAATAACAGTTGGAAAAACGTCTAAATGACTGGTTGAGAGTGTCATTAGAGCTATTTTTAAAAATGTTTTTATTTATTTATAAAGGTATTAAAATGATGTTTTTTTTTTATTTTTTAAAAATTATTTTTGATATTGACACATTAAAATGATCTAAAAACACCAAAAATATTTAATTTAAAGAAAAAAATTAAAAAAAAAAATTATTTTTTTTCAAACGCATTCCCAAACACGCCCTAGGTGTCTGATTGAGAGAATGATTTTTAATATGAGCACATGAAAATAATATAAAAACACAAAATTTTATTTTAGAGTAATTTTTAAAAAATATAAAAAACTCAATCATATTGATGTATTTTACTGAACAAGGAACCTGGAATGACAGTGATCAAGAAAATGTTTACTTTAACCATATTAAATTAAGAGTATAAATTATTAGTATTGATGGTAAAAAAAACATATCTCCATACAAAGCAATTAGCCTCCACTCGCCTGTTCAACGACTAACGAGAAGGCTTGAACAAGAGGGTTCCCGTGGGTCCAGCCATCCTCAAAATTGCTGGCTCGGACATGTATGGCATGCATCATGGTCAAGAATGAGAGTGGGGGTAACGTTATGGTCAAGTCTTCATTCCTTACATATTAATTAATGAAAGTTAGGTAATTCTATTCAAACAAACTTAATTATTTGCCCAAATATTGTTGGGATTGTACATGAAAGACCTCTTTATGAAGTTAGGGATTTGTTTAAACAAAAAAAATTTCAACTTCGAATTGTGGAATTTGACTTTGTTGACAGATTTATCTATTTTATATGAAATTATGGATATTTTTTCTATTGAATTCGGCTAAAAGGAGAGACTTCGGTCTTGTTTATTTGGTGGGAATTATTTTTTATTAAAAAAAAATAGTTTTTCTAGAAAGTAAATTCCTAGAAAATAGATTTTTTTATATATATTTGATAGTGTCAAAGAAAATAAATTGAAAAATATTTTTCAGAGTTTGGATATTTCATGGAAAATAAGCATGAAAATAAATTTTTAATTTTTTCATGAGGACTAAATGTAATAGTGGCACATAAATGTAGCTTGTAAATCTCATATTGATTTTAGATTAATTGACCAAATAAAACATCAAGATTCATGTTAGCAATTGTTTCTTCAAAGGACAAAAATATTAATGTACATTAGTCGTCACACGATACTTGAAAGAAAGATTATTAGAAAGAAAAAAGTCTAATAACAATAAAATAAAGGTGCAACATACTTGAGAACTTTATAAGGTTTAGATGAAAATTCCATATCAAACCACCATTAACTTTTCATCTTTGCTTCGCGTAAAGAAAAGATAATATATATATATATATATATGAGCTTGTATAAAATTCAAAATCAAATATCTTTCACTTAAAAAAGTATTTTAGATAATAATATAAATTTTAATCCAGGTTGGATTTCTAATGATATTTTAAAGATAAATAATGTATCATCAAATAATAAATATATTAATAGAAGATGTATAAAAATACTTGATCGTTAATTTTTTTGAAAAATCTAATATACTCAGATGAAAAAAAAAATTTACGTACTTAATTGAAGTATGTTGGTAATATAATTATCCTTGATTAAGTTATTAAACAATAATAGTAATGTTTAGTTAGTTTTAGTTTTATTACTATGATTATTTTATCAAATAAATTTATTTTTATTTAGGTTGGGAAAAAATATTTATTTTTTTGGGAAAAATATTTTTTTTGTAAATAAATATTAAATTAATGAAAAAAACTACAAAAACAACATATGAAACTATAATTATAATATAATTAAAGTTGACTAAATAAAAAATTGAAATTGTTAATGAGAAAATGGGCTAGAAAAAAAGAGGCCTAGTCATATATATATATATATATTAGTGACTATTTGAGAATATGGTTGAAATTGTTTTTCAAAGTGATTTGATTTTTATTCAGAAATGTATCAAAATAATATTTTTTAATTTTTTTTTGATATTAACACATCAAAATGATCTATAAACATCAAAAAAATATTAAATTTAAAATAAAAAATAAAAAATAAAATAATTTTTTTAAATTTTTTTCAAAAACACTTGTACAGACAATTCAAACACCACACGCACATCTAGTCAATGAAATTATATTAGTTTAAGAATTATCTTTTTTTAATTATGCCAAGTGTAAGAGATTCATTTTTTCATTGATGCTAATTTGAGGAGAAGAAAAGGAAACACGTGTCGGATTTAGAGTGGCTTAGTAAACAATAACAGCAATACAGGCTGGTTGGCCGGTGTTAATGCCGAAAGCGACCCCCCTAACCCATCTTCCCTGAATTGCTGGCATCACCGCTTTTCACTATCACTGTCTTCAATGTCACAAATTCCACGCAACATAAAATCCATGCAATTCCTCCAATATTTAATTATCCAGGGAAATATTTTATTTCTTCATCAATTATAAATTTATTTCCTATTTGTTTTTGTATCTTTTTGACAAATAATTTTTAAAATATTTGAATATATTTCTAAACGAAAAAGTATTTAAAAAAATATTCACTAGCGAGACAAAATTAAATAAATATAGACTATTGGAATAAGTGCTCTCCCCCCTCTTTTTGTATGTTTATACACTTGAATATAAGCATAAGAATTGACTAGCTAATCAAATGTTAAAGATTTGGAACAAGTCATTTGACGTAAATTAACATAGCTTTTTGGCTTCTACAAATCAAAAGGGCAAGGCATTTTTTATTTATTTTATATTTAGAAGCAAAAAGGAAATAATGTAGAAAAATGAAAACCAAAAAAGGAACGAAGGCAGGACACTAACATGAGATGGACAAGCAATACCTTAACAGCATGCCATCTATTTTTTAGGAGAAAGGGTGGCGCCGCCCATTTGGTGGTGGGTGGCAGGCAAAAGTAGGCCTATGATGATGAGAAGAAAGTGCATATAATATAAGCTTACTTTACACACTCATCTACAATTTGAAACTTCTCTTCCCCACATTTGACCTCGAAATACTTCTTTACTTATAGGGGTCTGGGAGAACTCTTCGAAATTATTTATTTATTTTTTATTTAAATTAATTTTTTTAGAGTTTTTAGATAATTTTGATGTGCTGATGTCAAAAATGATTTTTTTTAAAAAAAATAAAAAAAATCATTTTGATGCATTTCTAAATAAAAAACATTTTCAAAAGCAACCGCAACCATACTTCTAAATAGGCATAAATTATCTTTATAGTGTGGCTAATATTATTTTTAAAAATATTTTTATTTTTTTAAAATGATTCTTTTTGACATCAACTATTTAAATTTCTATTACCCATTTGACCATACCATCAAAGCAATTTATGTGCTATAAAAGTCTTCCTACGTAAGAACTTGACTATTTTTCTGGGCTAGGACTCGGTATAGAAGAGGTCTAGACTTCAATCCAAGTTCAATTTTGGCTGGGCCTGTGATTGTGCTAGCTGGCTAGCTTACTCATGGGTTGGTGGTACAGTACAGGACTAGCGAGACCCAAAATGGTCATTTTCTTAGTGAGTGGTTCGAGAAATGGTTCCAATTCAGCTCTATATTGTCCAAGCATGAGGAACAATGAGACTAGCTCATGTTTGTTTTGACACATGAGCCAAGCTTATTTGCAGGAAGTTCTCTGACCAAGCCAGTTAATGTGGCTGTTTGGGAGCGTTGTGGTTGTTTTTTAAAGTATTTTTCGTTCAAAAATACATTAAAATTATGTTCTTTTTTTTTATTTTTTTAAAAATTATTTTTGATATCAGCACATCAAAATGATCTAAAAACATCAAATTTTATTAATTTAAACTTAAAAATAAAAATAAAATTCAAATTTTTTCAAAAGCACTTTTGAAAAGCCCTTCCAAACACCCCCTATATGTCTAGGGAGTTTGAAAATTAAACAGTTAGTAAGCTATCTTTTGTTTCTTAGTGACTAATTGGAGGTGTGATTAAAATTGTTTTTGAAAATATTTTTCATTTAGAAATGTATCAAAATAATATTTTTTATTTTTTTTAAATTATTTTTGACATCAGCACATGAAAATAATTTAAAAACATCAATTTTTTTAATTTAAAATCAAAAGTACAAGTCGGAAGGCGAGATCTTGTTTGGGAGGACGGTTACTTTTTATTTTTAAAAGTATTTTTTATTTTTATTTTTAAAAAAATATTTTTGACATCAGTATATCAAAATAATTTAAAAACACATAAAAAATTAAATTTAAAATAAAAAAAATTATTTTTTTTTAAAACAACGGTTGAAACGCTGTTCCAAACAGGCACATGATAAAGGATCTTTTATCCATCGGTATTGAAATCACAATAAATTTTGCAGCCACTCCGAGCTGCCACCCTCCTCCTCGTGGACAGATTGAGATCGAAATTAATTTCATTTCACGTGCTTCGATTCTGCTTCTTGCTCAAGATATTACCATTGACGACGCCCCATGTCCTCTCATTTTATAGTAATATCTGGGATCAAGTCTAGCAGACATAACTATAGAGTCAGAGAATAATATAAATAACTGGAGCATTAACAATTTAAGTTTTTAGGTAAGTTGGTTCTATAACATGGTATCAAAATTCGAATCTCATCATCCCTATTTTATTTGATAAAAATCAAATACGAGATAGTATGTGTTTGTTCAAGTTTCAAGTCCCAAAAGACTTTTACTTGAAAGAGTATGTTAAAAAATAATATAAATCATATTCTAGAATATCAGCTTAAACTTTTAGGTGAGCTAGTCACTTTAACAAATAGCTCTTTTAACTTCTACCTTAGTAAGCAAACCATTTCATTTGATGACAATAAAGACGTTTTTCTATGCGAGTTTTTTTTTAAAAAATTACAACTTAAAATCCAGAACCCCACCATGATTCATACAGCTATGAACAATGAGTTCAACCAGATGCTAATTATTTTTTCATAGCAGAGCCTTGACATGCTCTAGATCCAATGGCAGTGAATGGCATTCTGGAAAATGCTCTCCTGTCATTTCATTAACCAAAATAAAAAACCATTTCATCATACAAGTGTAGAACAAGTACAAATACAATCATCCGAAGTAAATGACTGGAGTTTATAGATAGTAGTATCGTTTTGAATTGTTTCTGTTTAAAAAGGGTTAAATAAGCTAACAAGCTTGCAACTCAGCTAGCATCCCTGTCCTCTCAAGGGTGTTTCTGTGGCAAGAAAAAACAAATACGGAACACCCATTTCACTTTAATAAACTCTTTCTCATGGACACTTACAAACCTAAAGACTCTACTCGTGACAATATGGGGTTACCATCAAACTTGAACTCATTAGTGAGTTGGAAACACCCTAACATCATCCAAGATAGGGCCACACATGTGACCATAATCGTGTATCTTGCTGTGGTAGTATGCGCTGTAAAATGTAATCCTTGTCCTGTCTGAAATTGCCTGGAACCTTAAACTTGCAGTCTTGGATCCACCCTTTCCCTGAGAAACATAGCCTGCTTTGACAGTTTCCTTGGCAGCAAATGCCTCGACCATCATAGATCCATGGCAAGCATTCTTTGCATCTCCAATTGTAAATGTGAGTACATAGAATCTGTTAGGAACTGTCCTAATGACTTGTGCTATAGCACTCTCTCTTCCTGCCACCATCTCAATCGCGGCAAATCCTGAGGGAACAAAGAAGTGGTTGCTGTCAATGTATTTTACAGGCTTGAGAGATTCAACGATCCAGCCTGGGAGTGGTGAAATCAGATCTTGTTGCTTGGAAGGGATCAAGATTCCAGTCGAGAAGTTCTTGAAGACATGCGGACCAACTTCAAACCCACCGTTTTTAACCAGGTTGTCTGTATAGAATTAAATGAAAAAACCATTGATCGATCACTCAGGTTGTCTAGAGAGAGAACATGTATAAAACACAACAAATGACTCCAGCAAATTCTAAGAATCCTGAAAAAAGCTAGGATCTTACCAGTAGTAGGCTTGAGAGGTGACAGCTCCTTGATTGCAATAGCATCCAACAGAGGTCCGCAGGAGGGGTCCTCTTGAACACCAGGGTTATGAAATGTGACCCTGACAGCTTTAGAAGTAGCTTTCCAGGCCAAGGAATAAGTGTCGCCTCCATCACTGCTATACAAGGTCTGGAGAGGGAGGTCGCTTGACTGGCCAGGGACGGAGACCCTTAGCACTTCATCCTGAGCACAGGTTCGGGTGGCTCCGAACGTGAGTGCATAGACCGAGCCTGGTTTGACAGTAAGAATCTGAGAGATAGAGGCCTCATTGCCCAGCCTCACTGCACGGACCCCGCGAGGTATCGCCAGGAAGAATCCCCCAGGTTGCGGCCCACCTGAAACATACTCTACCAAGCCATTGATTTCCCATTTTGGGAGGGAGTATTTTCCTATGATCACTGTTTTCTTGAGGTTTGATTTTGCTGGTGCCTCTTCAAAATTCCCATTTTCGACAAGCCCTGCAAAACATTTCCAAATCACATAAGGTCATGCATGATCATCCAGATCACATGAGCTGCAAAAATATCTCACATAAACTATAATATTAAAATGGCTACTGCTTACCATCAAGAGGCGGAGGTGGAATGGCAGCATAAGCTAAGCCATGGCAAAATGAGAAAAGGAGAGCAGAGCAAAGAGAGAGGAACAAAGCCATTGTGTGTGTCTGTGTTGCTTTTCAGGAAGTATTAAGAAGTGGCTCCCTAAATAGGGAAGGAAAAGCTCCGAGGTGGGTCAGAAAAAATCTATTTATATATTCATAATACAAAAAGAAAAAAGAATCTGGGGATGCTTCGAAGAAGGTAAATACTAGCAGAAAACAACCCATGTTAGAGTAGCACCGAATCAGCCGTGCGATGTGTCGGGCTGTCCCTTTATTTTCAAAATCGAGGTCCCAAGTTTCCATGTACCTTCTGATTCATGTGGTTGCACCCAGTGGGATCCTTCATTGGTTGCCGTGATTTGCTCTCTTTCAGAGACTTCTTAGATGTGTGATCTCGTCGTCCTAATCCTGACTCCTTCGTTTAATGCTTACACGAGCCGGTGATTATGCAAGTTTGATGCTTGATTTGATCTCGTGATGTTGCTGTCAGGCATCTATAATCTGTGTTGGTGGGCATCGTAGTAAAGATGCCTGGCCTGATTATTTCACAGAAACAAAAGGGCATGTGTGAAATTCTGAAGGCAACATTGTCTATTGCATCTTTTCTATTAATTAGGGTTAGTTCTTTTAACTAACGGTGATTAGAAAAAGAGTTAATGTCTATTCTAGAAATGACTCGGTCATGTCTCAACTCACAAGGGCATCACGTGTGCTTCAGAGACCTGAAATGGACTCTGTGACTGAAAATGTTTAACTAGGATCAGTCTACTACCAATCCTAACGTGATGCTTGCCCCAGCTGAGGCAGAGAAACAGATTTGGATTTTGTGAATCTTCTTAAAAGTTTTCTGGGCCATGCTCAGTGTTTCTCTAAACTGCGGGTGGAAGCAAAAGAAAGGATTTAGGAAAGATATTTGTTTTGAGAAAACAACTTTTATCTCTTTAATGGGAAAAGAAGATAAGGGAAATGAGAAGAAATAGAAATAAGTTGGATTTTTAGATTTCATTTATATAATTAATCCCTTGTGGGTCTAATTATTTTTTTTAGAATAATCTCCTTATTAGTTAATTGATTAAAAATTTTGCTTAAAATTTCTAATACATACTGATAAAGATTAAAAAAACCCCATAAAATACTGATTTCATTGCTTGTCTATTGCACTTGCATGGCCCTCTGTCTCCTTTTTATTCCATTTCCGTCGCATAATTTTCTCTCAGATATTTAAACTACAATTCGGCTCAAGCAACTATTTCCGTGAGAAAAGTGGATTGCTGATTTAGTTGATCGAAAAGAAAGTAGAGCTATTCATTTGATTAATGTTAATATTTCAAGGATCACTCTGCATATGATTTTTAGTTGTTGTCCTCCTTTCTCTCTCCTTTGAACTTCCAGTTAGGGAGCTTCTTTCTTTCTTTCTTTCTCGCAAAGAGGTCAAACTTTTATCACATTGGTTTGGTTGCAAGATGTCAAAATCTGGGCCCCTTTGTCTAGCTTCCAACGTTGGAGGGAAAATTGAGAAAACCCAAGTAAAATTTGTTGTCCGAAAGCAAGTTCTTTCTCTGTCTCATATACTTTTATCACATTTCCTTTCTGGGTTTGTCTTATTTTATGATTTGTTACTGAGCTATACAGTGTTAAAATGTAGATATGAGAAGTACCATGTTGGAGGAGATGATGAAGAAAGAAAAGCTAATTACACTGACATGGTAAAGCCTTGAACTTTTTTCTTTTTTTGGCGCTTGTAAAAACTGTTGGCTCTAGTCATTCAATTATGCTCTTGCTTATGTTTAGTTTACCTGGATTTTTTTGAGTTACTGGTAAATGATTTGTTCAAGGAGAATTGGTTTTGATAGTAGTTGGTTTTGATAAATAGTGTCAATATTTAGGAACTGAATATCCTCCCTCTCGGGTGTCTTCTCCATTAAATAGAATGTAAATAGATTTACATGCCCTTCCTATACTTTCGGGCTAAGATTGAAAGAACAAGTGTTCAACTGAAACACTACTATTTATAATTTGTAATTAATTTCCTAATTAATACATAATCAAATATCAATTCCCGTGACATCCCCCTCAAATTGATGCTGGTCGATCAAGAAGCATCAATTTGTCCACAAAGAATTTATGCTGATGTCGAGAGAGAGCTTTAGTGAAAATGTTAGCAATTTGGTGTTCGGTAGAAATGTGAGAAAGTGTAATTTCATGGCAGTGAACAGATTCACGAATAGAGTGGCAGTCAACCTCAATATGTTTTGTACGCTCATGAAAGACAGGATTAGTAGCAATCTGAATCGCACTGGTATTATCAGCATGAAGAGGAGTGGGATGAAGCCGAGGAAAACCAAGTTCCCCTAATAATCCACGAAGCCATGTAATTTCACAGCAGGCGGAAGACATAACACGATATTCGGATTCCGTGGAGGATTTAGAAACTCTATCTTGCTTCTTACTCTTCCAAGAAATGAGTGCATTGCCAAAAAACATACACCATCCGGTAACAGAGAGATGAGTATCTGCATAACCAGCCCAATCGTCGTCACTATATCCTTCCAACTGTAAGGAAGATTTCTTAGGAAAGAACAACCCTCGTGAAGAGGTACTCTTCAGATATCGTATAATACAGCAAACAGCAGCAAGGTGAAGATGACGAGGGGACTGCATAAATTTACTAACCTGCTGCACCGCAAAGGAAATATCAGGACGAGTAATCGTCAAGTAATTTAAACTGTCAACTAGTTGCCGATACAAGGATGGATCCGACAGAAGCTCGCCTTCCTCCTGACAAAGCTCAACATTGACCTCCAATGGAGTAAGAACAGAGTTACCCATTTAGAGACCCGCTAGTGAAATGACCTCCTCTGTGTACTTGTGCTGATGTAACAATGTACTGGTCGGAGTAATCTGAACCTCAAGGCCAAGAAAATACTGCAAATTGCCAAGATCTTTCATGTGAAAAGAGTCTTGGAGATGTTTATCTGATCCAGTAATCACAATATCATCAACATAGACTAGAAGCAATACAATTCCTGCAGATATCTTGCGAAGAAACAGAGAGGAATCAAACTGACTTTGAATAAATTGAAAATCAAGCAAAGTAGAGCAAAAAAATTCAAACCATGTCCGCGGAGACTATTTCAAACCATACAAAGATCTACGTAGCCGACAAACCTCGGAGGAAGGTGTTTTAAACATGCCCGGAGGTGGAGACATATAAATTTCTTCCTTCAAATCCCCATGTAGGAACGCATTTGCTTCACAATCCTTTTTATCTGAAGTTATTTGACAATGTTTTTTGGATGAAATAGCGTGATTGCTATAAGAGATTTACAGAGTGTTGAAACCTGGCCAGTGTTTTGCGGCGTATGAATGGTGCATAACTGAATCATTTGACCCTCTGAACCAAGAACACCAAAGGATTAAGGTTTCCTGCATAAACTTGCCCCTTATTGTGATGTTTGCACCTAAGTTGTGGTAACTCGGTTATGCTTTTGGAAACAGGGAGAAGTTGAGCTTGGCAATGGGCTTCCTGAATTACGTCAATGTCTTGAAGCTCTGCAACTTGCGGGTTTCGAGGTTAGTGACATGGTGTTGGTTGAAGAATTCACTTTTACTCTACTTGTATAGTTCAAAGTTGGGAAAAATATATGGAGTCCATGCTCTGGAAAACATCCTCTACTCTCCTAGATTTTTTTCTGTTCTCTTATTTTTAGGTTATATGGGAGAAGGATGTTGCTGTGGCTTCACCTATACCTTGGTATTTGCCTCTCGACTCACTAAGCAGTTTCCGAGTAACAGCTGTTGGAAGATTCATCACTAGGAACATGGTACAAGTATTTTGGTGCTTCTTTTAAACCAGAAGTTCTTACAATCATATTGGCTGCTACTATTTTTTGCTGGCTAAAATATGGAGAGAATGAGATGAGATTTAATGTTGTGAAGATGAATAAGAGCAATCAATTTCTTGTATGATTTCAAAATCAATCAAATGAAGTTCTATTCCTAATTCCTTACAAAGTAATCCGTAAGGTCAAAACCTGAGAGTTCTTGCACCTTGCACCAGATGGTAGTCAAAGAGTGCAGGCTTTCTTGGAGAAAGCAGCAGATGCAGCTGTTGAAGGTGGAAGGTAAATCCTCTCCTGATAGTTTAACTGCATCTGTAAACTCATTGTGGGCCTACTATTTGTATATCATTTTGAAAATGGAACTCAAAATATTTTTTAAAGTTCTCATAACAAATCTTATTCTGCAGCAGTATGCATACAAAAAATCTTTAAATACTGAAATTCTGCTCTTGATTCATGCAGGCAGGATGGGAATCTACACACCTATGTACTTTTTCCTCGCCCGGAAGCCTCTTTTGTAGGTCAAACAAACCTATAAGATGCTTCCAAGGTTTTTCCACATGCTCTGATTCCTATCATTTGTAATTGAAAGATGATTCTGGTGCACATTCATCACTCCTCAATCCTCGGTCACTTTCCTCGTGTATTTAGCGGCTGTTGCTTGCTTCTTCTTCTCGTTTTTTTGGGTGGGGGACAGTTAATATTTAATAATTAAAACGAAACAAAAATATTTATATAATCAAAGAATATGGCATAATTCAATTGAAGCTTTCCAGTGAATGGAAGTTAGAACCAATAGAAAAATTTCAATACATCGATCCATCGGTCAAAAATTTCTCTCTTTTTAAATGTTTTACACTACAGAATACAAGACTAAGTCCGTCGTATCAAAACCCGCAGCCGCCTTGACTCCACAACTGGCCACCCGGGTAGAGCCTTGAGTCGTCGCTTGACTCCCACAGCCGCCGTTGTGGCCGTGGTGGTGGTGGTGGTGGAGATCGTCGGAGTTAGAGGGAGGATGGTAGTACATGCGAGCAGTTTGTGGACAGTGAGAGTAAAATCTTCCAGCTATTCTCACCCCAGCATCTAACAATTCCACGTACTTCCCCATGTCTCTGCAAGAAACTCTCTTCCTCCGTTTTCTCGGAGTGAGGGTGAGGTTGAGGGTGAGAACTTGGAAGAGAGACAGAGAGATGGGCTTTAGAAGATTGTGAAACTAAGATGATGTTATTAGACTGCATTTCAAGAAAGAGGAGACTCTCCCTTATATAGGGATCTCTCATTTCTGGCTTTTGACTTTCCTAGGTTCCCTCCCTTTCTTGTTTCGTGTTTTGTTTTTGTTTTTAGTCCTTGTGGAAAGTTATATTGTCATTTTACCCCATATTAATTATGCCCCTCTACATGTTGTTTTATTTTCTTCATTCCCTCTCGTACATAAAAAAAAAAAATTGATTGTTTGGAAGTCATATTGAAGTTCTTTTTAAAAGTATTTTTTGTTAAAAAATACATTAAAATAATATTTTTTTTTTATTTTAAAAATATTTTTGACATTATCACATGAAAATGATCTAAAAATATCAAAATATTTTAGTTTAAAGTAAAAAAAATAAAAAAAAATACTTTTTTTTTCAAATATATTTGTGAAATGCAGTGTTATCAGATACAAATAAATATATTTTCTTTTTTTTTCATGAATTAAATTGTACAAGTTGGACGATTGCTTGTATTTTACACACAAGTATCGTAGAAGTGTTCTTGTTTTATTGCTAGAACCTAAAGTTTTTCAAAGATCTAACTATCATTAGGATGCTTCAATGTATATTGCATGTCGCTATAGGTATCATCGATATGCACTTAACCATATGAAACCATTTTTTTTCTTAGGGGATTTATTTTCTTACACATTTATTTATATTTTGATTTGGACATGAATCCTAAGCTAATATGCTTAATTTTTATTTATAAATGACTACTTCACTTTAATCCTCGAATATAGTTACATGGTTAAGTTCATATTTGATATTGTATTTTAAAAATATTTGAATTTTTTTAAAATTAATTTTTTGATGTATTTTTAAATAAAAATATTTTCAAAAACAATAATAATCACACTTTGATACACACACTGAATGTTTTTTTGTTTTAAAATTAGAAAATTCTAGAGAGTAATAAGAGAAAAGAGATTGGAAGTGAATAATCATTGTACTTTAAGTTTGAAAAGAAACATTTAAATTGAAATTAAGAAAAGAAACATTTAAATTGAAATTAAGAAAATTAAAAAAAAAGCTATTTGCAGACTTGGGGAGTACAAAAGAGTGGACCCATTAAGCGTAGTCAAATCTGTACTCCTTCAATTTGAGACTCAGCCTCTGTTTAAAAGGTCAAAGAAATCAATGCATAGCTCTTGGGATTTGACTAGTCTCCATCCCATGGGAGGGGACGTATTCAAAGAGGATAAAGTAATAGGGCCTAATATCAAAATATGCAAAGTTAAAGGACCTATAAAGGTAAAGGAGCTTAAAGAGCATAATCTCACGTCCTTTCGGTGTTTTTCCCCACCTGCTATGGGTGGTTCAGGCTTCAGAGTACACATTCTTGACCACGTCAAGCTTTGGCGTTACGCGTTGAATATTCGCATTTGCCACGTGGGTTTTTTTTTATTTAGAAATAGATTAAAATATTTTTTTATTTTTAAAAAATTATTTTTTCAGATTACTTAAATATATATATATATATAGTTTCTTTTTTAAAAAAAATAATCAAATTTTAACATGTTTAGCTCATTGCTCAAACTATGAATAATTTGTAACCTTGCTTACTTAAATACTCTAAATTGAATTTGTTTTTTTCCTGACTTAGTTGGGGAACAATCCACACAAAGGAAAAAAAGATTATTAGTGCAAACCAAAAGCCCAATAATAAATGATATATAATAAATGCCGAATATATATATATATATATATATATATATATATATATATATATATATATATATATAAAGTAGTATTTAAATCAAAGTGGTCGGCAATCTCGATCTCATAGTGGAAGAATAATAAATAGGATCACAAGTAGAAAAACCACAAATCTACACTCAATCACGAGCAGTCCACTCAAACTCTGTTTCCATCCCACTTCATTGTCTTCAACCTGTCTCTCTTTTCAATGACGATTTAGTTTTTTCAAATTTAATATCGCAAAACAAACTTTATAATATATGAATAAACTAATACATTATTTCCATCCTTTAAATGCATTTATTGGTGAAATAATCAGGATAAAATCACAATATAACATGTCCAAAATAAATAAATAAACTTAAGTTCTTACAAATAATATTTCCCCTTGTACCCTGATAAATGGCCTTCGTTTATTTCAAAAAATAAATCTAATTTAGCTTCAACGTACTCTTTTATTTATTTATTTATTTAAAAACTACAATGAATCTTTTTATTTCACAGCATCATGTTCAAGTCTCGCTCTTTCCTAAAGATTTTTTTACCCTTGATGTATTCAAATCGGCCAAGTTAATCTAGCCCATGAAGTTTGAAACTCTTAGGCCCACTTCAATTATCAGGCCCAGATACTCTTTTTCCCCAGTAATGCTGTGCGTTGAAAATAAAATCATGATTATTTTTAGTGATCTACTCTCTTCTTCTTTTTATTTTAATTTTATTTTATTTATGGTCATTAAATCTTATTTTTTTTTGGAACCATTGAAATTTTCATAAAAATATAAATTGATTTTTATTTAGATCAATTAATTTATATACAAAAACATGTTTCAAAAACGCTATGTAAATAACGGCTGTGCATATTCTGAAACACGATTATTATTTGAAATATAGAATTAATATTATTTTTAAAATATAATTATATTCAAATTATAAAGTTTTTCAAATATTTTTATAAGACTTTTAAACCAGCTGTGTTATTAAAAAAAAGATCTGGAAAACCTGAAAATCAGAATCTGCCGTACCCGTACAGACTCTAATGAGTAATGGCCATAGCCAAACAGGTTGCTTCCCTTGTTGGCAACTACTACAACAGCACATGTACAATGAAATTAATTAAGGTTATGTTTTTTGAATTTTAAATTAATTAATTTTAGTATTTGATATTCTAATATTAAAATTAAATTTTAAAAAATAATAATATTATTTTAATACATTTCCAAATAAAGAATATTTTAAAAAATAATTATTACTATACACAGTTACACTTAATCTGAATTAGATTTGACTTAGTTCAATATATTTTTATTTGAATCAAAATTTCTTGATCATGCTAAAATAAAATAAAAATAATAGAAATCATGTAAAATCAATCAAGCCAACATGATCAATGGCAGCAGATAACCCGAGCAGAAGAGAGAGAGAGAAATTAAACAAAGACAGTGACACCACACCCCACTTCAACAAGAGGTAGCAGGTACGTTAACATAACATTGAAGCCTAAGCAACCCCGTACCCAACCCTCTCATTGTCGGCAGCCAGCAACTAACCTCTTTCCTTTCTTTGTTAGCTGCTAACAAGTATACTTCTGTTTCTTTTCTAGACAGAGAAAGAAAATGCTAGGAGACATGTTCTTGTTGCAAGTTACTTCTAGAGAGAGAACCTGAAAAAAAACAAGAGAGAGAGAGAGAGAGAGGGTGTGTACTGTGTTGGGTGTAGAAGAGAGGGGAGTGAAACAAGAAAACGTTTCGACAGTGCGAGTCAATGTTATATTGAGTAAGAGAGACTGGGAAAGATTGAAGCTCTCAAGTTCAATCAGTAACTCAAGGAAACACAGAGGAGTGAAACTTTGATCTTCAAAATCTCTCGATTTCACTACACAATTGAAGCTCTCAAGTTCAATCAGTAAATCAAAGAAACAGAGAGGATTGAAACTTTGATCTTCAAAATCTCTCGATTTCACCACACAATTGAAGCTTTGAAGTTCAATCTCTTCGAAAAAACGAAATCAAGAAGTACCCTTTTTGCTTTCACCAATGTTGGTCCAAGACCGAGTACCAGGAAACCCATACCCAAAATCTCCCAAATCCAAAATCAAACCCACCATCAACCACCACCACGAAGACCTCCACCAGCGCTTCTCAGAGTCAAAGTCTTTAGATTTCTCAACATGGGTATCTGAGAATTTCTACAAAATCATCACAGTCACAGTTCTAATAGCCACTGTCGCCGCCATCTTCTTCCTCCGAAGCTCTGGTGACACTGCCGCTTTTCTCTACCTTCAATCACAAGCACAACCTCTAGACAAAGCCCATCACTTCCCTCGCATAAATTGGAACAATATCCCAGCGATCACTGACAAGTCTTCGCCTTATGCGAATTTCCGGTCAGAGAAATGGATTGTTGTTAGTGTCTCTCATTACCCTTCCGATTCTCTAAAAAAGCTTGTTAGAATTAAAGGTTGGCAATTGCTTGCAATTGGGAATTCAAGGACACCAAATGATTGGTCCTTGAAGGGTGCAATCTTCCTGTCTTTAGAGCAACAAGCGAGTTTAGGGTATCGGGTGTCGGGTTATGTACCTTTTGATTCTTATTTACGGAAGAGTGTGGGGTATTTGTTCGCGATCCAACATGGGGCAAAGAAAATTTTTGATTCTGATGATCGTGGAGAGGTTATTGATGATGATTTAGGAAAGCATTTTGATGTGGAGTTAATAGGGGAGGGGGCTAGGCAGGAGACTATATTGCAATATAGTCATGAGGATGAGAATAGGAGTGTGGTGAATCCTTATGTTCATTTTGGTCAAAGGACAGTTTGGCCTAGAGGGTTACCATTAGAGAATGTGGGTGAAATTGGTCATGAAGAGTTTTACACTGAGATTTTTGGTGGGAAACAGTTTATACAACAAGGGATATCGAATGGATTGCCTGATGTTGATTCTGTGTTTTATTATACTAGGAAAACGAGTTTGGAAGCTTTCGATATTAGGTTTGATGAGCGTGCCCCAAAAGTGGCAATGCCTCAAGGGGTTATGGTGCCAGTTAATTCATTTAATACGATCTACCATTCATCGGCCTTTTGGGGTCTGATGCTACCGGTTTCAGTTAGTACTATGGCTTCTGATGTTTTGAGAGGCTACTGGGGGCAAAGGCTTCTATGGGAGATTGGTGGGTATGTTGTGGTTTATCCACCTACTGTGCATAGATATGATACAGTTGGGGGGTACCCTTTTTCTGAAGAGAAGGATCTTCATGTTAATGTTGGGAGGCTTGTTAAGTTCTTGGTTGCATGGAGGTCGAGTGAGCATATGCTGTTTGAGAAGATTTTAGAGTTGAGTTTTGCTATGGCAGAGGAGGGGTTTTGGAGTGAGCAGGATGTGAAGTTTACTGCAGCTTGGCTTCAGGATTTGCTTGCTGTTGGGTATCGGCAGCCTAGGTTAATGTCATTTGAATTGGATCGGCCACGTGCGACTATCGGTCATGGGGATCGAAAGGAGTTTGTTCCTCGGAAGTTTCCGTCTGTGCATCTTGGAGTGGAGGAAACAGGAACTGTGAATTATGAGATTTCCAATTTAATTCGATGGAGGAAGAATTTTGGGAATGTTGTGCTTATTATGTTTTGCAATGGGCCTGTTGAACGAACTGCCTTGGAATGGAGATTGCTTTATGGGAGAATATTCAAAACTGTGATTATCTTGTCCTGGCAGAAGAATGAGGATCTTGCTGTTGAAGCAGGCCATTTGGATCATATGTACAAGTAAGTTATCTACATGATAGAAATATTTATTTTGCTTGTTTTTTTTACCATAATTGAAATCTAGATTCATATGCAAACCATCACCTTGGATATCTGATTTGAATTCATAGGTTAGATAGAAATACAGAGGCAGGGGAGTTGGTGTGATGGGAAGTTGTGGCACTCTTGTAAAATGAAAGAGGTTTTTTATATTTTAGTCTGAGGTTAAAGCTATGGGTAGCAAGGGTGTATGGAGAGAGTTTTCATGGAATTGGCTTTATTACTTCATTCAGTTCAAGATGTTTTTTTATTATGTGGGATTGATCTCTCGTAGATTGTGGGATCCATTTAACTTGTGCATTTTGACATTAGAGTTGAAATTTGGATGTCTGTTGGAGTTGCATAAAATAAGGCAGTCAATGTAACATTTCTTGTCATGATTCTTGTCATGTTTCATATTTCATCTCCTCTTTCAAAAACATGTTTAGGGTAATATTGAAATCCTGGAGAGCATATGCAATCCTTTTTGTATTGAGATTCTTTTGGTTGAGATTATGATCTTGGGAAACATCATACTCTTCAATTTACATTGCTGTTTACTTGTGCCATTAGGAATGAGTTTAATCACCAGGTTCGAACTTGATATGTAAGCTCTGGTCTTCAAGTCAGGACAGAGTATGTCAGAAAACATCCATCCAGATTGCTTGTGCTGATCTCCATTTGTGATGTTTTGAAATGTATGCTTTCTGTTGAAGGACTTGTGTGCTGGAGGAAATGATATATGCACTACAATAGTTTAAGCTAGTTCATTTTCAAATTCTTTGGCCATGTGGCATTGGTGCTTGTGGATAAACCATTCCAGCATTTGCACATGTTAGACCAGAGCTTGAGTTTTCTTGGAGTCCCCAACCTCCATCTATAACTGTCTATTTCTCAAGGAGGCATTGTTTCCTTTTCTTCCCTCCAATTTGGCTTCGGAGTTATGTTAGTTTGTTTTTGTTGCGGAGTCATTTATTGCAGTTTTAGAAGCAACCTCTGGTTGTTATCTAGTCGATATATTTGTTTCTTAGGCATGCATTTGTTATTGATAACCATGGAATTGATGTGAAGTCAAATTTTAACTGTTTGCCTTGTCAAGTGGATATCCCATACTTTTCATCCTAACTAGTGTCACTTTGTTTACTAATAATACTGTCTAATATTGGTTATAGGCATCTGCCCAAGATATTTGATCGATATAGCAGCGCCGAAGGATTTTTATTCCTTCAGGATGATACTATCCTTAATTACTGGAATCTGCTTCAAGCTGACAAGGCTAAACTATGGATTACTGACAAGGTAACTTCTTTTTCTAAGCCCTCTACTTTTCTGGTCATTGCAAGAGATAAAGTTGCCTTATTTTACCAATTCTGTTTTTCTCTATGCATTAGGATCATGCACATTAGGCTGATATGCTGGGGCTTTGTTTCTTCTTTCTCACACCATTCACAAAAATCAATGTCTTTTTTAAACTAACAGTAATGATCTCAATTGTACAAGATGAAGAGGCAATACTGCAGTTGGATAAATAGCGTTCATCATATCTATGTCCATATTCATCGTGATGCTTCGTGCTTATTGTGAACAACACATGCGGATCCCCTTCCCCATCTTTCTAACACATTTATGGAATTTAGGTATCCAAGTCCTGGACAACTGTGTCAACCAATAGAAACACAGATTGGTATGCAAAGCAAGCAGAAATGGTAAAAAAAGTTGTCGGCTCAATGCCGGTTCACTTCCAAGTCAATTACAAGGGAGCTATGAAAAGTGACCAGAGCCTCGTGATAGGCAGTTCTGATATATTCTACATTCCTCAGCACTTTGTTACTGACTTTGTAGATCTCGTTGGTTTGGTGGGTGATCTAGATATTCATCAAAAGGTTGCCATACCCATGTTCTTTATGTCAATGGATTCACCTCAGAATTTTGACCCAGTTCTTAGCACGATGGTATATAAGAGGAAGCCACCACCTGATAATTCAACTCTTTATTCTGCTCAAGTACCTGCTGTTCATCCATGGAATGTGTCTAGTGAACAAGATTTTATAAAGCTGATAAGAATAATGGCAGAAGGTGACCCGCTCCTAATGGAGCTGGTTTGAAGATAAAAACATCTTTTAATTCTTACAACTTTGTACCTGATATACCAAATTCTGTTTCTATTCTCTTGTTTTTTTCAATTTTTTTGCTAAGGGGGAGGGCTCTTTATCGTTTTCCTTAAATTTTTGTAATTCTTCTTTTTTAACAACTCTGTAGATTTACCTTGTATCATTCATTTACTGATGGGGATTCCCTTCAATGGAAAAATGTGTCAGATCTTTTTCTTTGGCTGAAAAATACAAGAGAAGAAGACACTCGTTTCAGTTTCTTTTTCATAATTTCTTTATTAAGTGTTGCAGTTCTCAAAATCAAGAAACATTTTTCAGTTTCTTCTTTTGCTCCTCTTTCAATGTCCGCATTCCTGGCTTTGGTGCTTTGGGATGTGGTTATTTGTCGAGGTTTATATCTTTGTTTGGAGAAGAAGACACTCGTTTCAGTTTCTTTTTTTATATAAAAAAATGTCATGTTGAATTTTTTATATTTTTAGTAGTTATTCAAGTTGCTCTTTAACTCATCAAATTGATGAGGTCATATTAGTTCAACTTTCATGTTTTTATTTAAGTTTAAAATATAAATTAAATGATTTTAAATTAATTTATCTTAAATTTAAATTTAAATTTAAATTATACTCAGTTAAATATATTGTTTTAAAGTTCAAGCTGGCCTACATGCCTCTGGGAGTATACTTCATCATACTCTGCTTGGCTTATCGTAGAGGGAAAAAGAAAAACGAAGGCATACTCTGCTTGGCTATCATTCTCCGCCTCGACGGAGGAGCATGCTTGTAATCAAATTAACATTCCTTTTTTTTTTTTTTGAGGTATAGTCAATGAGAGAAGATTTTTGTTCTGCTGACAAAACCCTTGAAAGGGATAGAATTGATTTGCGTTTTGAATGTTCCTGGGAGCTACATCCATTCATTCAAGAGAAAGAACTCGGGAAATCAACATTGTTAGCTGATATTTGCAATTCTTTCCAGCAGTACATTTACAATTTACCGATCAATACCTTCAATCTTGTCTTCAACTTCAGAATACAACTGCCTCAACTTCTCGATGTTCTCCGGTGAAGTTTCCCAGTACCCACGTCCATTGGCTTCCAAGAAGGTCTGAACCAGCTTCCTAAATGAATCCGCCGCTTTTCAATTTCACGAACACCCTCGTATCCGCTAGACATCATTCCTTCATACCACTTGGGGTTCAACAATCTGGTCGGTGCATCAAGCCGTACAGTCTCAGCTAGAGTACGTACCTGGAAGAGACAAAATTTGATGTTTTTTAGAACTTATTGATTACCAGATTTGACCATTGATTTCAAGCCTTTGGGATTAGAAGAGATTGAAATCGCAGTGGTCGCCCGATTGCTAACCTGAGCATTAGCTGTTGTTGTGTCTGAGATTGAACAGAAAGTCAGCTAATGAAGTAAGAGAGCACAAAGAAGAGAAATATTCAAAAAATGTTAAATATCATGAGCCGATCCTCATCATTTTCCCCAGATGAAAACAATCTGTCCACCACAACTTCTGTACTCTGCATTGCTGCTGCTGTCGGAATGGCTTGTGGGTCTACTGCGTGAATGTTCTTTCCAGTTGGCAACACCTTTGGGTTTCTCCATGATCTTGGAGTGCACTTTTCCAACCACAAGATCTCGCTACTTTGCAGAGATCTCCATTCCCTCGTCAGGAAGCTAAACATCCTTGTCAAGATTACATTGCCTAGATGTACTGATAATGGAGCTCACAATTTGTGGCCCACGACCTGTGTCTTTGAGGGATTGGTAGGAGGAGATGAGCTCACTTAATTGCTTCAAACCCTTGTAAAGCCCAGCATTTTCAGCAGGAGGGGTCAAATAGCTAATGGTATTTGCATAGCTGCGGCGTTTAGCAATGGTGGCTTCAGATGGGTTATTAGCTGCATAATAGCAGACATTGGGTATAGTCCCAATGAGACTGTCAGGATAAAAAACACCACTCATTCCCACCTGCTTCCCTGGCATGATTCAAGCGAACCATGTGTGCCAAAATGAAGAACTGCTTCAGCTTTGAAAATTTTCTCCACGAAGGAGAAATAAGCTGCAAACCCATGATGTTGTTAGATTTTAATGAGATTAGCTTTGAAGATATGAAGATAAGAAGATAAGAAGATTTAGTTGTAGTCTTTTAATTTAGTTAAAATTACTATTCATAAATAGGTTTTATCAACAAACCTATTATTTATCCAATAACCTCTCCTAGTCTATTGAGAGTTCTATTTTATTTCAATTTCTAGTTCTTGTAAGCCTATAAATAGACAAGTTGCAATTGAATAAATTGAATGAATGAATGTTTATGATTTTATGGAATGAATGAATGTGATTCATTCCAATATTTATGATTTTCTGGAATGAATGAATGTGATTCATTCCAATATTTATGATTTTCGGGTTCTTCAGGATTTCTTGTCTTTCCATATTTTAATCTCAACAGTAATTGTTCTAAACAGTTATTGTACAGATTCAAGATTTCCAACAATTGGTATCAGAGCAGTTTTCTCATGGGACTGTGGGATTTTGTTGAGTGATAAACACAAGAGAGTTTGAGAGCTAAACACAGAGTGATTGATTGCAAACAAAAGAGGTTTATTTTTATCAAAACATGTCTACCTCAAGCAACACTGCTGCTGTCATTCTAGTATTTACTGGAGAACACTATCATATATGGGTTGTAAAGATGAGATTCTATCTAAGATCTCAAGGGTTGTGGAATATGGTCACAACCGATGTTGATCCATCACCATTGTCAGTCAATCCAGCAGTTGCTCAAATAAGAGCACATGAAGAAGAAAAACTGAAGAAGGACAAAGTTATCACTTGCTTTCATTTAGCACTTGCAGATCATATTTTCACAAAGATTATGGATCTAGAGATACCAAAGCTTGTATGGTATAAGCTTCAAGGTGAATTTGAGGGAAGCAATAAAGTCAAAACAGTTCGAATCCTTGCATTGAAAAAGGAGTTCGAACTGATGAAGATGAAAGATGTTGAATCTGTCAAGGATTATTCTGACAGATTAATGGATGTTATGAATTGAATGAGGTTGCTTGGAAAGGTGATTGAAGATCAAAAGGTGGTAGAGAAAATGATGGTTTCTTTGCCACAAAAATTTGAAGCTCAAACTCATATTTGTACTATTGACCGTGTGAAATGGTACACGATGACAGGAGGAGAAAAAATTGAAGTTTATACTGATTTTGATTTGGGACAAAACAGAGTTGATGAAAATCCAGTTCAGCATGATGTGATGACCAAAGTACTTCCTCTAGCAAGATTGGAGTTCCTAAAGATGAAGTTGGGGATGTCCAAAGCAAATCTCAAGGAGGAGTGTTAGATTTTAATGAGATTAGCTTTGAAAATATGAAGATAAGAAGATTTAGTTGTAGTCTTTTAATTTAGTTAAAATTACTATTCATAAATAGGTTTTATTAACAAACCTATTATTTATCCAATAACCTCTCCTAGTCTATTGAGAGTTCTATTTTATTTCAATTTCTAGTTCTTGTAAGCCTATAAATAGGCAAGTTTCAATTGAATAAATTGAATGAATGAATGTGATTCATTCCAATATTTATGATTTTATGGAATGAATGAATGCGATTCATTCCAATATTTATGATTTTCTGGAATGAATGAATGTGATTCATTCCAATATTTATGATTTTTAGGTTCTTAGGATTTCTTGTCTTTCCATATTTTTAATCTTAACAGTAATTGTTCTAAACAGTTACTGTACAGATTCAAAATTTCCAACAGATGTGGGCTAGCTGATTTGGAGAACAATAGTCGCATAGGATCACCCTCGTAACCGAAAATGGGCTGGACTCCGATGAAGACATTACCGTACTGTTTTCCATACACCAGGAGATTCTCTCCATCAGAATTCACATTTCCAGGAGGTTTGCCCCAGTTTTCTTCCAAAGCAGTGGCATACGGAGTAAGGCTTTGGTATTCTCGAACACCCATTTTGTAAGCAATGTTCAGATTTGGGCTGCTAAATTGAGCCTCTATATCATGGATTATGTCTTCAATCAGGGCTTCTGAAGTCTCCAGAAGGCCCTCAACATTGTAGCCATCTCTTTTTAGTTCTTTCAGAACTGAGAAGACAGTAAGGTAGGCTGCTGTCCCAACATTTCCCTTGTCGGGAGGAAAACTGAAGACAGTGATTGCTAACTTCTTCTCAGTCTGCATGAGGTAAAGCCCTTGTCATTATGTGACAAAAGATATATTCAAATTGAGTTAAAGTACTGTTCTATATGCGAATATAGACTGGGAAATGAAAATGTGAATCTTCTGTCACAAAGTAGGGAGAGAGAGAGAGAGATGAGCTAGAAAAATGGCAGAAGTGGAAAGCCTATCCTGATCATCCAATCAGCATCATATTTACATTGTAAGAAGTTTTTTTTAAGTAAAAAGCTCACTGCTAATCAATAATTAGTGAGCATATACAATGTGATAACAAAAGTTTACATCAGCAAAGATGCCTACTAATAGTAAATAAATGCACCTATCAGACTCTAATCATTTCCATTACCTCTAATTAAATTTGTCAAAAACAGATCATTTTAGTTATTTTTACTTTCAAAGAAATTATCGTTTCACTTCTAAGCAAATGAAATGAGGGTGGGAATGATGCGCTGCTTCATCGTGTTTTAAGCACCATGAAGATTACCTAAGCATTACTAGCTTTTATGCTTCATATATTATTTTCAGTTCAGCCCATCTGATTGCCCTTGTGCAGAGCTGCTCCACCCTCTTGTGAAGAGCATGTGATTTCCCTGCAATTAAATTAAAGTATTTTATTTTATTAATTCCAAAAGAATTTGAGGTCATATGTGCATGGATAAGTACTGCTTTGAAACATGGTAATGAAGAAACTGCCTCGTTTCAGCTTGTAAAATATAAGCATTGAAAGATGAAGACTGTTTGAACTGCAGTTCTTGAAATATTTCTGTCCATTTCGGAAATAATAGCAGCTCTAAATTTTAATGTAGATTACAAAATATAATGGTGGTACCTAAAATCATATGGCTAACGACAACGAACAAAGCAAAGAATAAGAGGGTAAATTTTAATGTAGAGTCCATCATTTGAACAGACTGCCTGCCTATAACTTGCAAACTGTTCTATACTTTCTATCTTCATCGATTCATCTTCTCAAAAACACAAACTGGCCTGTAAAAAGATAAAGTCTGGCAGATGAATCCAAAACCACAGTTTCAAGAGTTTCCATAATGGACTCTTCCTCTGTAGTGGGGTCTGCTAAGATGTAATTTTTATGAAGCATGCATGTTAATAAAAATGGAATGCTAGCTGCTCGGCGTGAGCTTCCTCATTTTCTTTTCTCCTTCTCCATTTTTGCTCCCTCTTCTTCCTCCAATACAACTACTATTTTTCCATCATCATTTAAGGAAACCATGGGGATTTGCACTGCAACATAAATAAAGACAGCAACAGATTTTCCTTGAACATTTATTAGCGACAGAAAAGAACTTGTAGCTATTTTAGTTTAAAAGTTTCTGCCCTTGATTTTCCTTGAACATTTATTAGCAAGTTACTGTTAAACCTTTTGGGTTTTAGTAGGAAAATCCTTCTCGTGAGTGCACGATTGTACGAGCAGCAGGAAAGCACAGTCCATTCGGATTCAGCAGGATTCCTGAAATTGATGATGGCGATGTTCCTTTGGTTACTCGAAGGCGTCAAAAGAGAGACAATCTAAATCCTAAGGATACTATTTCGTCAGAGCTGTTTTGTCCCATTTGCAATGGCCCACCCAAGAACCTTGATTTTTAGAGTTTGAGCTGTTTCGAGAAAGGTTGTCAAAATCACTAATTAATTCTTAAAATTTTATGATTTCATAAGCTAATATGTATTTATGTACTAAATTGAATTAAATTAATAAATTAATAACTCGTGAAAATTGATAAAATCGATTAAATTAATAAATTCAATCAAATTTTACGAGTTTACTAAATTTGTGATATGAACTAAGTTAATTTTTAATTTGATCTTATAATATTTATTGATGATTTTGTGAAATCAAATATATCTTTCAAATTATATATTGGATGTAGTTAAAATTTTATAGAAAAATATTAGATACATGAAAATATATTTTAGTAAATTGTTAGATTAAACAAAGTTCATAAACATATTATTTTATAAAGTCAAAATTACTAGATGACTCTTGTCAAATCTATCAAACTAGACATTCATATATTGTCTTGGACACATATGGAGTAATTTATGAGGTTCTTGTATATTTACTATCATTTAATAATTTGCCTACATTGAAAATTTTGATTTTGAGATACTTTATTTTTTCATGTGATTGATTTGTTGATTTATATTATCTATTTTTTTTATTTAGATCATTAATTGATTATAATATTATTAACTTTCTTTGTCTGATTTTAATATAATATAATTTATCAGCCGGAATTATCAATATATAATTAAAAACATATTTATGATTTTACAAAGTAGTTTTATAATCTGATTTTATATTATATTTTTTGTGTCATGTCAAAAAAAACAATTTTAACAACTTTGGTGTTGAAAGTTGCCAATTTCAATTGCTGCCTGTTCAGGTTGCCAGTTTCAGATAATTCCAAAAAATCCTTCGTCAATGGAGGATTTCTGCTTTACTTTTACCTCAGCAAGTGGTTGTCAGGGAAAGGGATGTTGATTGTGAACATCATAAGGTGAGAATCTACATTTTTCATCGGCACTATTTACTTATTTAGAAATTAGAGAAGCTTCGGAAATATTAAAAAAAAAATTATTTTTATTTTTATTTTTATTTTTTATATTTTTAAATAGTTTTTTATATGCTAATATTAAAAAATAATATCTTAAAAATAAAAATTATATATTTCCTTACTTTACCCTTACTCTCCAATCCATTGTATCCTAATTGTAAAATAAATTTTCTCGTTGCAGGGACCCCAATTTCAAGATTACTTGCTATTGGACAGTGAAATGAAAAAATAAAAATTGTGGGCCAAACCCACTTCTACGCGTATCCTAAACTCATCCGAGTTTTACTCAATTTAAAATACTAACTTCTACGCGTATCCTCTCGATTCTTGTAGTTTTTTTTTACAGAAAAATCGTTCGTGCTCTTGCTTTAATCTGATTGGTTACTTGAAGAGATAATGTATAAGGGCACTCCTTTTTTTCGGATTTTCACGGCACAGGTTGAAATTTTAGCTCCGTGTTTATCTACAAATTTGAAAATAAAGTACTAAAAAATCCAGAAAATCAAACTTGTCCGTTTCGTATTCGCATTCAGGTGGCGCGGCAAAATATCTATATATTCCCCTCCCCGCGCACAAACTTCACCTACTCGATCTTCTCTGTACCCTCTAAGAAAAGAAACCTGTTTCAACCATGGAGCAAAACAATGGCCGATCTGGTATGCCTAGCAGCAGCAACAGCAGTGGCAAGAAGATGAAAGTCGCCGGAAGTAACTATGAAAGCAACAGCAATGACATACAATTTGGCGCGAATATCCTTAACAATGCCAGTTCTTTGTATGTTTCCTGATCGGTTTAGTCCGCCCAACAATGCGATGATCGCGCCCTATTCACCTCCTAATTTCGTTAATCGCCTCTACCAACCACAGCGTGAGTATTGCTAAATCATATATGATAGTAGTTTTATTCCTGATTTTCTTTGAAATTCAAAGTTCTTCACTTTTACAGCGATCGATTTGTTGATTATTTAATAACATATATATGCTACAAATTGGTTCTTGCAGATCGCGTTAATGGAGATGACGGGAACTACATCGATCCATATTTTCGTACCTTTCCACCCGGTATGAGGTTTTGGCCTAAGGATGAAAGAGCTGGTTGTGTATTACTTGATGAAAAAGATCAGGAATGAGCCACTGCCAAAGAACCGTATTCATGAGGTCAATATTTACGATTACCATCCAAAAACCCTTGCTGGTTAGTATATTGCTTCCTTGTGTATATTATAATATGTAGTTAATGAATGCCTGTTTGTGTATAATATAAAGGTTCCATGAATAATCTGTCTGGTGGTCTGTGTATGATCAGAAAAGTATAAGCTATTTCAAGAAGATGCGTGGTATTTTTTCACTACTCGACTCAAAAAGTATCCCAAAGGAAAAATACCTGATCGAGGAGTGCCTGGTGGATTTTGGAAGCCTACTGGAAGTCCAGATCCAATCCCTGCAAAACACAGCAACATTGCAATCGAAAGAAGATCACTAGATTTCTATGAAGGGAAAGGAAACACTGGCAGGAGAACAGAATGGAAGATGCATGAGTACTATCCTAAAACTGATGATAATGTTTCTTCGACTAATACTGAAGGCATGAGGGTATGGATCAGTTATTCTCTACTCTTAAATATGATTAATCTTTGTTTTTATTGGTTTAATTGTTCCTAATTGACATATTATTTTTCTGCAGTTGAATGATTGTATTCTATGTAGAATATACCTTAAAGGAGGGAAACAACAGGCAGAAGCTAGTGATACAATTGAAGTTTACGACGAAACCCAAGCTTTTTATGATTACAGCATGGATCAACGTTGGTATGCTGACAGCAGCAACCAGATTCTGGCATCGATGGATCCAGCAATGTATACACTGCCAGATTCAAGAAATGATGATCACACGTCTTCTGATAATATTAACTTTCAGCAGCCAGCCAATCATGGCGCTTCTGCTAGTGATACAATTGAAGTTTACGACGAAACCCAAGCTTCTTATGATTACAGCATGGATCAACGTTGGTATGCTGACAGCAGCAACCAGATTCTGGCATCGATGGATCCAGCAATGTATACACTGCCAGATTCAAGAAATGATGATCACACGTCTTCTGATAATATTAACTCTCAGCAGCCAGCCAATCATGGTGCTTCTGCTAGTGATACAACTGAAGTTTACGACGAAACCCAAGCTTTTTATAATTACAGCATGGATCAACGTTGTTATGCTGACAGCAGCAACCAGATTCTGGCATCGATGGATCCACCAATGTATGCATTTCCTGATGCAATTGAGGGGACTAGCAGAGGATTTTCACAGAGCGTAGCATTTGCTGGACCAAGTTCTTCTACGCCGTTGACAATGAATGTCGCAGGGATGATCAATGGACCCAGCTTTTCCATGCCCCTGACGATGCATGGCGAGGGATTGAATGAACCCATCTCTTCCATGCCTCTGACTATGCACGTAGCAGGACTGAATGGAGCCACCTCTGACATGCATGGCGCGGGACTGAATGGAGCCACCTCTGACATGCATGGCGCGGGATTGAATGGAGCCACCTCTGACATGCATGGCGCGGGATTGAATGGAGCCACCTCTGACATGCATGGCGCGGGATTGAATGGAGCCACCTCTTCGAAGCCGCCAACCACGCTGCCTGGAAATACCATGGATGCCGATGACCATCTTGCGGAGTTCGGTTCCCTTCTAGATGATGCTTTTAATGATGATAATATAGCAAGGATTCTCGAAATGTTCCAGCAGTAGAATAGAAGGACAAACCCATCTCTCAAATAAGTTTTATGTTCGTGAAGAAGAGAGAGAAAATCATGTAATGAAACAATTTTGGATGATTAAGCTGTTGTATTAGACAAAAACATTGTTTGTTTTTAATTTCTTGGTTGACGAATTTTAGAGTATCAAAAAACACTTTTATAATGTTTGTGCTTGTATTAAAAAGTGAAGTAGAATTAAACCTTTGCAGGCAGGCAGCGCAGTGCAAGTATATATGTTGGCTAGGAAATTAACTGGATTGTCTCATGCAAGCATAGATTTTATCGACGCATAAGAGTTTTTTAAAAGAAAATAAAAAATTTACTTGAGATTAAATGTTTTGAGGGATTTTAGATTATTTTTATTAGATGATATCAAAAATAATTTTTATAAAATAAAAAAAAATATTATTTTGAATTTATCTTTGAATAAAAAACACTTTCAAAATATAACAACACACAATTCCAAATAGGCACTTAAGGTAACATTGTGAAACCTTAATGCATGAAAAAATTTACTTCATATTTCGACTAATAACTCTTAATTAGTGATTGTTTTTTAAAAAAGTATTTTTTGCTTAAAATGCATGATTTTTTTTTAATAATAGAAAATAATTAAAAAAATATATTTTGCAAATACAAGTTATCAAACACGTTTTCTACTGTGTAAAACCAACAGCTTAGAAGTGAACATTTTAAACATCAGAGTCGCAAAAGGTGAAATATCAAATTTCAGCGTGCCAATGTCCTACATTTCTTTCGAAACTCTGCGTTTAGAAATTGATTTGGAGTTTCATCCAAAGATGGCGAACTGCATGCCTCGTTCGTTGCACAAATTTGATATTTTCGTAGCCCATGTGGGTCGAGGGTCGACCCACAAGAAAGCCCACCATGGACCAGTTAGAATGGTCCATGGACCATCACCATCCCGCACCATGATGTGATGTCATGCCAAGAAGGTTCCAGTGGGAATGGAAAAGGAGAAATAAAACTCTAAAATAAAACTCGATATGACAAAAAATGAAAAATCACTATATAGCAAAGTTATCAAAATCACCATCATCAACACTCATCATGTATTTACATATTAAATTAAACTGAACTCAAAAACTATTAAAATTTGATTTGACTCGTGTAAAATCGATAAGATCGGTCATAAAATCTCTATAGAGTAAAGTTATCGAAATCACGAGTATACTCTTAAAAAATTTATAATTTTTCGAGTCAACATGTATTTACCATAGTTGTTAATTCCGTTCCGTTCCATTCAAAAATCGATACAAAAGCGGCTGTTTTAGCATCAGTTTTTAATCGATCCGTTCAGAAATTAGACCAAACGCATATTCATTCGGGGTTCAAAATCTATTTTTTTTATTTTTTAAAAATTATTTTTGACATCTATACATCAAAATAATTTTAAAACACCAAAATATTTTAAATAAAAAATAATTCAAATTTTAATTATGCTTGTTAAATTAATATTTTATTATATATATATATATAATTAATTATATATGAAACATAAAGTTATCAAAATCGAGCTGAAAGTTCGAACGTCGTTCCAATTGAAAAAATCTATAATTTTTCGACGAGTCGAAAACTATGAGTATTTACATGTTAAATTGAATTAAATTCAATAAAATTAGTTATATAATTCGATTTTACATCATATTTTTTATAGTGTTAAAAAAGTAATTTTAACAAACTTGGTCCCACAATGGGAGAGGGAGGGAACCAATGATGCCCAAGAGGGTGAGACAATCCATGATACAAGGGTCATGATGCATGTCTGGTAAAGAGAGAGCCCAATCTCGATCAAGAGGTTCTCCGATGAAATCCCATTTGCTTTTTCAGTCCTTTTTCTGTGCTCGCAAGGATGACAAGCACCAGAAGTGGCTCCCACCACCCTTGCACGTGCCACTGCTAGAGAAGATGGACAGTGGAGCCATGTCTGTAGAAAGTGAAAAACATGCATCTTTTTTTCTTTATTCTTAAGCACATCCCACCTAGGATTTTCTTTTTCAATATATAAATTATATTTTATACCTTAGTTGGGCTATAATAATATAATAATATATAGTTTACGAGTTTAAATCTTATTATTTTTGTTTTATTTGATAAAAATTAATTATAAAATAATATAAGTTTATGCTAGTGTTAAGCACAAAAAAATTTTACTTAAAAAAATATATTAAAAAATAATATAAATTATATTTTAAAGTATGATGTAACCATTTAAATTTTTAAATAAAATAATTACTTTAACAATTATATCTACGAAGAAGGATGTTGATGACGAAGGACCCTGGCCCTGGTTCTTGTGGAAAATCACGAAGGTCACATATTTCCATCATTATGAGGGGGTCTCGCACATGAAAATTTGCTTTCAGTAGTGGTTTCTGCATGCTGGGATTTTTTATGGTCTGGGCATGAAAACTCGTACGGCTGAAGTTCTTTGGCTCGACTTTGATTAATATGGAGATAAATTAAATAGTAAGTTAAAAAAAATCAAATTCAAAGCCATGCTGAGATCGAGATCAGGATTGTCAGTTTGGTTTTGTTTCGGCTAAAATGAACAAAATATTTTGTAATAATTAAAAACAATGACAAAATAGTATTGTTTTTATCTCAGTTTAAATTCTTGTCCATTCCGGATTTTTTGGCCAAATACTGATTGAAATATTCTGGTTTCGTTTTGACCGTTCCGTGTTGACCAAATAGTGTTTTTTTAAATAATAATAATTTCACAATATCAATCATATATCTTAATCCGACCGTCAGATTGAGATGAAATTTTACGATAAGTCTCTTGATATATTGACATATTATATTAAAATTTCAGGGCAATCAAAAAATGTAATGACTTTACGAAATTAATGATGACACTCTCGTAATTCTGTTTAAAAAATTATTTTATTGTGTTTTTTTTATTAAATTGCATTTTTTTAAATTATATATATATAACTTTGAAAAATATATATATAACTCTGAAATAACACGTCAAAACAATCCAAAACTGAAATATTTTCCGTTTTAATTAAAAAACAAAACCAAAACATAATTTATAACCTTATATCTATAGAGGAGTTTTTTGCTATAATCAAGACATACAAGCATCGTCTACAGGGGAGATCAAGGTTGTCAATATCGTTCCGATCGTCATTTCGGTTTTTCTATTGGTACGGAACGTTTCGGTTTCAGAGCGTTTCGGCGTGCCATTTTGGGATTGTACTATTCATATATATATATATATATATATATATATAGAAAAAAATAAAATATTAATTTAACAAGTATAATTAAAATTTAAGATAAATTAACTTTAAATTATACAAAACAAACATAAAGTCAAACAAATATAATCTCAAAATTAGAAACACAACCACAAGTTAATCAAAATAAGAAGGATTTTAAGACCGAAACGGCACACACGAGCGGTACCAAGGCGATCCGACGATATTTAGCCGGTATTTTTAGAATAGACCAAAATTAAAATTGAAACGAAAACGATATTGTTTTATCTTAGTTTTTTTAACAACACAAAACATTCTAGCTATTCTAGCAAGAACGAGATGGTATTGACAAACCCCGGGAGATGACAAACCCTGGGAGATGACTTCTCACTTTTGAAAAGAAGTGTATAAACTTGAGTCCTCGATCTTCGTCTTTTGAAGAAAATATATCCTTTTCATCCCATTGATATCTACAAAATCTTTATCATCATATCCTACAAACATAACATGTTTCGTGTTCTGTGCATTATCTTTTCTGTCCGAAATCATGACACGACACCGTAAAATGGAGAGCATCCATGGATTTCTTTATTTATTTCTTTCTTTCAAAAGGAGCATAAAAAAACTAATATCAAACCGGAATATTTGACCTGCAGAATCGATTTGTCTCCAGGTCATTTACATCTTCCTTTTCTTTTGTGACGAAATCATTGGTGCTGCTAATTATTGCTCTAGAAGTTTAGGCCTTCTTTTATTGTTATGGCAAAAGTTGGGAGGGTTTCGCTTTACAAACCGGTATAGTCGGAAGCTGTTTGGGAGGCGTTGTACAAACGCCGTTTTCTCTTTTTTTTCTTCATTTTAAATGATTTTTTTTGTGTTTTTAAATTATTTTGATGTGATGATGTCAAAAATAATTTTTAAAAAATAAAAAAAAATATTATTTTGATATATTTTTAAATAAAAAACACTTTCAAAAACAACTGCAACCGTCTTCCCAAACAGACCCTGAATATGCCTGGGATACCACTCATGATGCTGCCATGAATCCTCGGGACTTTGCTATGGCATCTTTGCCTGCTCAGTTTTGAGACGGGATAGTGAGGATATATTTTTAAATGTTTTTTTTAAATATTATTTTAATATATTTTTAAACTAAATATATTTTAAAAAGCAAATTCAATTATACTTTTAAACATACCCTTAATCAAAGCATGAAAAAACAAGACATGACATTGGACCTTCCAAGAAAGCTCAAGCATGCATCCCAGCAACAGGGATTGGAAACAATTGAAATCATTTACTGGGCTCCAAAACACACACACACACACTCTCATCGTGAAATAAATTCTTATACTAAGTTTCTTCAACTATACATAGAACTTTCTTGAAGAACTTCTGGAGACTCCGGCCAGAAATAGAGTTAAATCAGAAAATATATCGATTCCTAATATTTTTTTATTTTAGATTCGAGAAAATCTATTTCTCGTTAAATATTTTTTATGAACTTCGAGTTAAACAAACAAAATTCTAATTATTTTATATTTTTTAAAATAAATATATTTTAATTCTAATCTAAAACCTAAAAACAAATTACAATTTTTTTTATCAGAATGATAGAGGATTGTCTATCTTATACCATTGTTTGAAGCATAGTTGTTAATTCCGTTTTGTTCCGTTCCTTTCAAAAAACCGAGACAAAACAGCGTCATTTTCGTCTCAGTTTTAATTCCGGTTCGTTCAGGAAATTCCAGCAAAATTCCGGCCGGAACGCCTCGGTTCTATTCTGAGCATGCCGTTCCGGGTTCCAAATCTATTTTTTTTTATTTTTAAAAATTATTTTTGACATCTATACATCAAAATAATTTAAAAACACCAAAATATTTTAAATAAAAAAGAATTTAAATTTTAATTATGCTTGTTAAATTAATATTTTATTATTATATATATATATATATATATATATATATATATATATATATATATATGAACAATACGATACCAAAACACTCCGAAACCAGAACATTTCGACAACCGGAACAACTATGGTTCGAAGGGAGATAATATAGGGTTAAAAGAAAGTAATGTGATTGAAAATCAGATGGCCCCTGGATTGCGGTGAAGTGAGGCCGCATCGCATGGAAACCTTCTCACGTGTCTATCCACATCCTTGATTCCCGCACAATTCTTGCCTCAATTCAAGGTTCCTCCTAGTTTAGATTTTTATGACGTTCGATTGTGTAGAAAGTTAAAGTAAAACAGCATGCTAGGATGGGTGCATGAGACTCCTTTTGTTTTTATTCTTAATATTTTTTTATTGGTTTTTATATAGTTTTGAGGTGTTAATGTTTGAAAATTAAAATAAAAAATTTTTAAAAATATATATTATTTTAATATATTTTCGAGTGAAAAGCTATTTTTCTGTAAAAAGTCAATTTTAGGAATCTGTGTGTTCTATGCATTGACCACGGTCATGAGCAAAAGGTTCCAAGGCATCTATTATGTTGTCTTTGCTCTTTCCAAGTAATCTTTGTAAAAGTAGAGATCTCTTAGAAAACTCGTTTTTGTTAATAATATATAGTATATGGTTTAGATTATTTATTATTTATTAATGGTAGAGTAGGGTTTTTTTTTTTTAAATTTTAGTCTGTATATAGTTTTTTATATTTAGATTAAATTAAAAAATGTATTTAATATTATTATTACTATAAAATTCTACCCTTCTTTTGTTAGCTCTCTCTATATGTTTTGAATTGTTTTAACATTTTTAAACTACTGTAATATATGTTTTTTTTAACATTATTGTGTCTTAAAAATACTATTGATTTTTTATATATTTTCTTTTAAATTAGTTTTTTTTAGTGTTTTCCCATTATTTATAGTATAAATAATTTTTAAAAATAAAAGTATATATTATTTTTAAATGAAAAAATATACTTGGAAAATAATCTTATAATAGACAACCCACAAACGAACGTCACCTTTCAAAGGAATACTTCATTCAATAACTAATGTGTGATAGGTTTGGATTAATGTGCCAATTTATATCTTGTATATTTAGTTACATTAAAAAAAAAGAGAGAGATAATTAGGATGGAACTTGATTCTTGACATGAAATAACGTACTTTTTTTTTTCATATATACGTAATGAATATAAAAATAGAGTAAATACATACAATCATTTTTCATTAAAATATTCTCACATTCATTATTTAAATTAAAATAATGTCGTATTAAAATTTTTAAATATTTTTATGTCATGATGTTTTTTGTAAATAAAATATCATTTATAACTCAAAATATTTTTTTAAAAAAAGAAAACTAAAATAAAGAAATAACTTTCCTTTTCCCTTCCTATTACCCACATCAATTAATAAATTTATGAGATTTTATTGTCCCATCCGTTATAATTATTGTTATTAAATTTGGTTTGGTTTAGTAGGTAGACTTGAGACTTGTCTAGCTCGTCTTCTAACCTAGTTATTTTATTTATTTATTTCTGATTGCCCTTGTTAATTTTTCAATTCCAAACCAGTACTTGTATCAAATGAACCTCCATGATAGATTTAATAGCCATAGTTTTTTAATTTTTTTCAGTTTTAAATTATTTATTTTTATTTTTAGATTGTTTTGATTTGTTGATATTAAAAATAAAAATATATATTATTTTAATATATTTATAAAAAAGACACTGTGGATGTGTTATTAAAGATTTTTGATTTTTTTTAGATTGTTTTTATTTTTAATATTAAAAATAAGTTTTAGAAAATAAAACAAAATATTAATTTAATATATATATATATATATTTAAAAATTACACCTTTTAAAATAATTTCTAACACATTCCCGTACAAGTTCAAGGTATCAAAAGTTCAAAACCCGGAACACAACGACAGTAGCCGTCCCAGACAGGTTATAGAAAATTAGAAACAGAGATAAAAAGAGAGATTTTTCATATATTTATTTGCAGCTTTCATTCACAGTTCACTGCTCGTCTCTCGTGAAAAACCCTTACGTGAGTGAAGAGAAGAACAGCATTCCTCCTCTCTTTTCAGACCCTTAAATCCCTCTCTTTCTTCTTAGTCTACAACCCACCTGTTACTGTTCTAAGAAAAGAAATAAGAAAAACTAAAACAAGAACTTAGTTCTGTGTACTTTCGTTTCGTTCTCCTCTCACACTTTCCTTTCACTCACACAGGCCTTGGGTCATTTTCTTGTTGTTTGGTTCTTTGATATATATTGATAAATATGAGTGCATTTGCAGCTCATGTTTTATAGTGCATTCCTAATTTGTTGGGCTCTTCCTTTGTTTCTAAAGCACATTTCTTTGATCACTTCACACTTTGTATTGCTTTGATTCCAATTAAATCTTAAATGGGGCTTTCTTGAATCTTTAAATATTGTTTTGGGGCTTGCATTTCTTGGCCATTTCCGTATGAAACTCCTTTAAATTTTAATCTCCAAGTCCCCATTGAAGTGTTCTTGCTGTGAAGTTTGATTCTTTGATCAAAAGATCAAAACTTTATCATTGATGAGAAATGGGGTTTTAGGATGGTAATGTTCTTGAGGTGGGGGTGACGAAATTTTGAGTTCTTGCATGAACAAGTGTAGCCAAGGAATAAAAGACAAACTCAATAATGACATTTTTATGCTTGGTCTGTCTTTGTCTTGTTGGGTTTTTATCAAAGTCCCAGTTAGTGACTGCTCAGTTGGATGAACAAGCTATACTGTTAGCCATTACCGGAGAGCTTGGAGTCCCTGGGTGGGGTGCCAACAACACAAATTACTGCAACTGGGCTGGCATTAGTTGTGGCTTGAATCATTCGATGGTTGAAGGGCTTGATCTTTCAAGGCTTGGCCTTAGAGGTAACGTGACTCTGATCTCTGAGCTCAAAGCATTGAAGCAGCTTGATCTTTCTAGCAATGGTTTTCATGGTGAAATCCCTTCATCTCTTGGGAATTTGTCTCAGCTTGAATTTCTTGATTTGTCTTTGAACAAGTTTGGAGGTGTGATTCCTATGGAGTTGGGTAGTCTTAGAAACCTCAAGTCATTGAACCTTTCTAACAATTTGCTTGTAGGATGGATACCTGATGAGTTTCAGGGTCTAGAAAAGTTGGAGGATTTTCAAATTTCAAGCAATAAGCTGAATGGTTCTATACCATCTTGGATGGGTAATTTGACAAACTTGAGGGTTTTTACCGCATATGAGAATGAATTAGGCGGTGAAATTCCTAATAATCTAGGTTCAGTTTCTGAGTTGAAGGTGTTGAACCTTCATTCGAACATGCTCGAAGGGCCAATACCAAAGAGCATTTTCGCTATGGGGAAGTTGGAAGTCTTGATTCTTACGATGAATCGGTTCAGTGGTGAACTTCCCGAATCAGTTGGCAACTGCAGAGGCCTTTCTAATATCCGAATTGGGAACAATGATCTCGTAGGAGCCATCCCTAAGGCAATTGGGAATGTTAGCAGCCTCACGTATTTCGAAGTGGCCAATAACCATATATCTGGTGAGATTGTGTCTGAGTTTGCTCAGTGCTCTAATCTAACCCTCTTAAATTTGGCCTCAAATGGATTTACTGGAGCTATTCCTCCAGAGCTTGGGCAGCTTGTAAATCTGCAGGAATTGATTCTTTCAGGCAACAGTTTGTTTGGAGATATCCCGAAATCAATTCTTGGGTGCAAGAGTCTTAATAAGCTTGATCTTAGCAATAATAGATTCAATGGCACTGTCCCGAATGGTATTTGCAACATGTCAAGATTGCAGTTCTTGCTTCTGGGTCAGAATTCAATCAAAGGTGAGATACCTCACGAGATTGGAAATTGCATGAAGCTTCTTGAGTTGCAAATGGGTAGCAACTACTTGACTGGAAGTATCCCTCCGGAGATTGGTCACATCAGGAATTTACAGATAGCCTTGAATTTGAGCTTCAATCATCTCCGTGGACCGCTCCCCCCTGAATTAGGGAAGCTCGACAAGCTGGTTTCATTGGATGTCTCCAACAATCAACTTTCGGGCACTATCCCACCTTCATTCAAGGGAATGTTAAGTTTGATAGAGGTTGATTTCTCAAACAATCTGTTCAGTGGTCCTGTGCCCCCCTTTGTACCATTCCAAAAGAGTCCAAATTCAAGTTTTTTCGGTAACAAAGGTCTCTGTGGTGAGCCACTGAGTTTGTCATGTGGAAATTCTTATCCTTCTAGTCGGGGGAATTACCATCATAAGGTCTCTTACAGGATTATACTAGCTGTTATTGGTTCTGGTTTGGCGGTATTTTTCTCAGTAACTATAGTTGTTCTGCTGTTTATGCTGAGGGAGAGACAGGAAAAGGCAGCCAAAACTGCTGGAATTGCTGATGACAAAATCAATGACCAGCCAGCAATAATAGCTGGAAATGTCTTTGTTGAAAATCTCAGGCAAGCAATAGATCTTGATGCTGTTGTTAAAGCAACTTTGAAAGATTCAAATAAGCTCAGCAGTGGAACTTTCAGCATGGTATACAAGGCAACTATGCCTTCTGGGATGGTATTGATGGTGAGGAGACTAAAATCCATGGACAGAACCATTATTCATCACCAGAACAAGATGGTAAGGGAGCTTGAAAGACTGAGCAAGCTCTGTCATGATAATCTAGTGCGACCCGTTGGATTTGTAATTTATGATGACATCGTTCTTTTGCTTCATAATTACTTACCCAACGGGACGTTAGCTCAGCTCCTTCATGAATCAAGCAAGAAATCCGAGTACGAACCTGATTGGCCTACAAGGTTATCCATTGCCATAGGGGCGGCAGAAGGATTGGCTTTTCTCCATCATGTGGCCATAATCCACCTTGACATTTCTTCTTGTAATGTTCTTTTAGATGCTGAGTTTAGACCCTTGGTTGGGGAAGTGGAGATATCAAAGCTCTTGGATCCATCCAGGGGCACCGCAAGCATCAGTGCAGTTGCAGGGTCTTTTGGTTACATTCCCCCAGGTATGTATGCATGTTTAAACTGAACAATTCTAGACTTCGTGGCTGCATCAGTGTAATTGGTTTCAGTATTTTCTTATTTCTTTTCTTTATTTTCTTCTCGATGAATGTAAGTTCTCATATCATGTATAAAAACATGGCAGTCTGACAACCAGTAGCATGCATATAAGAATTCATGGTGAAAAATTATGACAAACAAGAGACGGTGGCTTATAGTAGACAAATTATATGTCCAAAATATGCAGGAGGTTATTTGCAGTATGCTGAACTGCTTCTCAACCAACCTATGAAATTATTGCTGCAAAAGCACGAAGCATTTATTTTCATACGTGTTTAACAGCCTTTTCAATTGATTTGTTCCTCAACACTCAAAGTGTATGAGCTCAGCGAACAAGATTTAAATATCCCTTTGTTTCTCACTATCATTCTACGTTTTTCTTTGTTATGCAGAGTATGCATACACAATGCAAGTTACCGCTCCAGGTAATGTTTATAGCTATGGGGTCGTACTGCTCGAAATCCTAACAACTCGGATACCAGTTGACGAGGACTTTGGTGAAGGGGTAGATTTGGTGAAGTGGGTTCATGGTGCTCCAGCTAGGGGAGAGACTCCTGAGCAGATACTTGATGCAAGACTCAGCACTGTTTCCTTTGGCTGGAGGAGAGAGATGCTGGCAGCTCTTAAGGTGGCATTGCTCTGCACCGACAGCACGCCAGCAAAGCGGCCAAAGATGAAGAAGGTAGTGGAAATGCTTCAAGAAATAAAGCAAGGCTGATGGATCTGCCTTTGGAGCTATCTGATTCTGCATGACCTTTTAAGCAAAGACTGGTTAATGGAACTGTCCACGACACAAAGCTTGTTTTCTGAATATATGATTCGTTTCTGATATGCCTGCCTGGAGGAGAAAGACTCAGATTTTGATATTTCAGTCCGAGCTTGGATTCTGTCCGTTTGCCTTTTACCAAATTCAGTTCCAATAATGGCGACCTGTAAACCATACAAGGAAAAAAAAAACAGCTGAAGGGTGTGTGAAAGAGGGTGCTTCATTAAAAAGAACACTCTTGAGTTTTTGTTGCATGTTAATCGTACAATTGTGAAATTGAAGTTCTGGTCCTGAAATGTTGGAAATATATGTGAACAACTATGATTTTTCTAATGAAATTCCAGCAGAGTTGCAGGTTTCCAAATGTCACAAGAACATGCACACACTACCTGAGTTCCCACTCTCCACGCCCCTTTCTTTTCTACAGACAAGTCCAACTAAGCTAACATTTAGATGAAATATCACTCATTTTCAGACACAACCTTTGGATATATACAAAATATTGTTTCAGCGACAGTGTGGCCACTGAAGCAGAGATAAACAAATAATATGTTACAGTGCCTGAGAACATGCTTCTTATTAAATCATCATGTATCCAAAACAACCATGTGCTCAATAATTTATTAATGGCGAATATTCATCCAGAAAAAGCAACGCAATGGCTTCGAGAAAGTATCAAAGAAAACCACAAACAGTGAAAATAAAAGCTTGAAGAAAGCAGGGCACGAACGTGCAGCCTCGAGGTAATCTGTGCAAGGAGCTAGCTTCAATGCGACCAGAAAAACACTCACAGCAGGAACCAAAAATATAGATGACAAGGCGTATAGTGATAAGAAAAAAAGTTACGATCATTTTCATTGATAAGCTCGTTTGAACTGTCTGAACTTTCTCTTCACCTTCATCATGTGATTGGATAAGAATTTGGAATTAAGGAATTTGATTTTTTATATTTTTAGATTGGAATTCTATGATAACTAAAATAATAATCATTAGAGATTAGATGATCATTAAATTCAGAATCCATAAATTTAAGGCACTGGAACCAGAAGCAAAAGCAGCACCGAACCACGTAAAGCCAAATAAATCACCACATGAACAGCGACAAGAACGCACTCATATTCATGCCAAACAATTTTTTTAATGCAAAGAAAATAAAAATACTAACGTTGTTAATATTTTTTTTACCATCAAGAAAACGTTTATTGTAAACTTAATAAATTGTTTGCATTTTGTCTAATAGATAAAAATAAATTTGTTGGTTGCAATCAAAGATTAAGTTGGTAATCTAAGAGAAATATGTAACTTTTTAAACAAAAAGAGGTGAATGTTTGTTTTAATTTGAGATTGTATCTCAAAAGTTTTAATTAGTTTGAATCGATAAAATTAAATTTTATTTTTTTCAAATTGATTATTAACTTAGCATTAAAACTTATTATTAACTGTCAAAAATGGGTGGATTGAGTTTTTTTTTATTATAATTAAAAATTGAGTTGGGAAGTTAAGATAAAATTGTTATTTCTTAGAAGAAAAATATAGAATTATTTTGAATATTTATTTTAGTTCGAGATTGGGTCCCAGAAAATATTAATTATTTTGAATCAATAAAATTAAATTTTATTTTTTCAAATTGTTTATTAATTCAACATCAAAACTTATTCTTGTTGGCATGAGTTGTCCATTACAAATATAGAAGAAACTCCTGTCATTATAGGAATATAATCAGTTATGAAAATCGGATCATACATCATACTCTAATATATATATATATATAGTTTCTTAGAATAAGATTGTTGCCTATTTAGAGTTTTCACTGCCTGTTTTTGAGTTGTAAATATGCCTATGTATTTCCTCCAAGAAGGAGAAGAATACAGATAAGAATATATACTCAACATAGTTTGCAGACTCCATTGTTATTCAACAATTCTTAACATTGCAGGAGCTCTATATATAACCAATAAAATAAAAACATCAAACTCAATTTCAAGTTAATAAAGAGATCAAACGCTCCATTATAGAATATATAATTTTTGAAGGCTTTTAAGACGTCGCATGTATTCAAGATTTTCACATTCAGAAACGAATAAATTCTGAAGAGAGCTGAAGCATCCAACCCCACCTTCTGGCAAAGACATCGTTATCTCAACATTTATAAAAAGTTCTATAATATTAAATTTAACAGTGTCCATATTATTGCATGAGCTATATATTCAATAAATATTTGATTATGCCACTTGAAAATAAAAGTCCACAGATTTCAGTAGAGTCCCATTGTTCACCAATCTATACCTAATCCCCTGGTTAGGAAGAGTTTGTCAACATACATTATTACTGTTGCCGAAGCAGCAACATAACTCTGCATTTGAAGTCTTGCCGAGCTCTCTGCGAAAAACAAATAAAGACGACATTAATAAGACTCGAATCATTCAAACATAAGAGTGCCTGAAGAACAGACATGTTTTTATGGTACACCTAGTCAGACAACAAGTGAATTGGAAACAGGTTTCAATCCTCCAAGCATGTTTGGCTTGCACATCTTTCAAGAACTTGCGAGATAAAGAATTTCATTAAACATTTGAAATGGTCCTAAGCACTCACCATCTTCATTTAGCGTATTAAACAGCTGTTCTCTAATAGGAAGGGCATACATCCCTGCAGCAACAGCTTTCCTAATTGTCCACCCATGATGGGGAGCAAGTGCCAGTTCATAAGCCTTCGAAGCAGGGCCTTTCAAAGAACCTCCCCTGACACAGGAATAAAAGGAACTGTTAACCATCTTTTCATCCATGAACACAGACCATTAGTTTCAGATCAAGGCCAATCTGATTAAAATATGCAACTATAGTTTGCTTATTCTGATCAAGAAGTTCAATGTGTGATTGTGTATAAATTAAGGTGGTGAAACGCAGGCATCACCTTCTACACAGTGGAGGTTTATTGAGGCACGCAACTTATAATTAAACCAATCTTGAAGGATCAAACAAGAGTAGACCCTTCAAAATTCTGTCAACTGAAACATAATGCTATATTCTTTGTAAGATTCTAGTGGTACCCTCCTTGATGGAAGTTCAGTTGATTAAGATCAAATGCTTGTGATAAACTCGCAGAAAAAATCTAAAACTAATCACTGCATACGAGCTAAAGGAAAAATAACAAGAAAAGGAAAATTGACATACAGATATCAGTAAATTAAATTTTTTAAACTACAGTTCCAAAAAGCCAAGACAAACACATCAAAGCCGACAATTATCAAAACTTTATAGAAACGCAACAGCCCAAATCGTCAACAATGAGCACAAACCTAATACAGCACCTCGCAAGAAATCAAGCATCAAAACAAGTAACTTCTTTTAACCCCCAGTTTAACAACTATTATCCTCTAATGAAGACTTGATGATGACATTCCTTTATTATGCATAAAAAACCGAAGCAGCTCCAAAACCAGAGCTTCATCAAGTACTAAAACTTCAGGGAAAAAATTATCACGTAAACACAACTACTTGAGTTTTTAGCCAGTTGGGGATCTTCCGAAACGAAAGGAAAAGGAGTTAAGAAACACCTACTTTGTAACAAGAATCTGCTCAAACAAGATCTTGACCATATCAAGCCCGCGCCTTACTCTCAGAAGATTTCTTGTGTGACTCCCAGATTTTCTCACAGAATTCCCATTTATATCCCTCTCTAACAAACTTTGTAAGGTACCAATCGACTTCGATGCCTCTACAAGATCACGCACCTATTCGATTTTATCATAAAAAAGAGAAGGATCAAGCAATTGTAAATATAGAAAAGAAAAAAAAGAGGAGGGGGTGTCGGTAATGGATACAAATGAATGATTACCTTGGCAACATAATCCAGTTCAGCGAATTTAAAAGCAATGCCTAAGCAACCAAAGAGAGGAGAAACGAGTGAACAAGCATGAGAAAATGATGCCACTTCAACTTCTTGGGCTTGCGAGTTTATTGTAGCTTCTAGCTCTTTAAAGGCTTCTGCGATCTTTCTTAGAGGCTTCTCAGTCTCTAAATCGCCCATTTTTAAGAACCCTTTTCGCCAAAATCTAAAATCTCAACCTTCTCCCGACCAATTGATAGGTGAAGTTTGGATTTGTTGATGGTGGTGGTTTGTTCTATTAATTCTGGGCAATGAAGTTCAGGAACGGGAGAATAATATATATAGAGACTATTCAGAAATATACACACCATTTTGATTCCTATAGTTTACGCTTTCTCAATACTAATCCTGTACTTCTAAAAACGTTTCAATCTGATCCCTATCCGTTAAATAGATAACGGAACCAACATTTTGCTTATTCGGCTTTTGATAGGCCCGGAGACTTGCATTTCCGATCAAATATCCCAAATTATAGGTGGCAGATGCATTGATCACCTTATCTCTTACATGAACACCTACATATAAGTTAAAGGTTACATAAAGAGTCATCAACCCTATTATAAGTGTTCACATGTTCTCTACAATACACGTATCTTTTTAAGTTTTTCAAACACGCGTAACACCACTTTCTAGATTGCTGGAAAAAAAGGAAGATATTTCTTTGAAAAAATGAGATGTTGACCGACTTGAAAAAATTATGATTAAACCCACAAAATCTATGATATATGAGATTGCGATAAAATCATAAAACATAAATAAAATAAAAACAAGAATACTATTCTAATGAAAGCAAGGTATCGTGATGTGAAGATATGATGTCTATATTTAAGCAATTAGTTTAATTCAATCAATCAATATATATATATATATATATAAAGCTGAATAAAAAATGAATGATAAATTAAAAAACATGAGATAACTAGTGTCACTTTTAAATTAGAAATAGATTCTATAGAACACCTAATTCTCCCATGTTTTAGGTGTAATTGTTGATTTAATTCTAGAATAATTAAATTATCCCTCCACTGCTGGCACACGTTGTATCAAGAGGAAGAGTGGTCGGTGATACTTCCAACAAGAACATGATAGAAAGATATTTCTGGTTGTAGAAGATATCAAACGCGCTTGAAGTGGACGAACACCTTCCATGCACTGATAGCACACGCACCCACAACTTCAATAATTTCTTCCATTTATATCGCGTCGACAATATTTTCCTTAACCACTCTAAAATACCATGCTGCCTCCAAGACCAATACTATGGTGCAGATGGTAAGATCTTTTCATCAAAGCATTAGGTTGAGCCGCCAATTTTGATTTAAGTGATAAGAAGATTCATGCAGTAGATCTTACCCGGAGTCAATCATTTTTTTTAAATCATATACCTGCATCTAATTAGTTTTATTAGCAAAGAAATCCTTTCTATACGTGTGTGGATGTATATACATACATTTCTAAGGCGCCATCTTTGATCGTTGCTCCAGTCACCTTCCAGAAATCTCATTCAGACCAAGAATGAAATTGAAACAACGAAAAAGCTCTGAATTCTGTCACTTAAGTTTTATTTGGATTTAAAAATGACAGCATTGCTGACGAAACCCATGTCCAGGGGAGAAAAAGAAGAGGCACAAAGGCCACTGTCATCAGAACTAAAAATGGCTGTGTTTAGGTAGGGGAACATCGCTAAACATTGTCAATGGCCTAAGAACATACCAAAGAATTGAACATGACTTCTCACAAGCTAAAACTGGATTCAGGAATCTTGGAATCTGACAATGAAATTCTGGCGAGTGATGGGATTCATCACCACTGGTGACCCTCCAGTACGAGGCCATGCTTGAAATTTCCTGTCAGTCTCCTCCCACCATTCCTTGTTTGAAACTGTTCTTGGTGTAGTTCCTGCGTTAAAGGAAAAATGTGGCCTTAAAATCATAGCAATAGAAAGTAACTAAAACTACAAGATAACTAAAAGTTTACCTCCAAATATCTTCTTGTCCGAAACAAGATAGTCACAAATATATGCTACTGCAAATGACCCCACAATAGCAGATACTATGTACGTGGTTGACATGCTCATACTGCAAAGAAAAGAGTTTATTCATATGAGAGGGAAGTATTAGCACCCCAAATGATACCTCACAATCCATTATTCCAGCTATGAGCCTGGTTCTTATTTTAAGAAAAAATTCAGCCACTATAATTCAGGCAATGTATAAATCTGCACTTTAGAAAAACCATCCATGATGCCTCCAAGGATGGAAGCAGAAAAGGTCACCAATGGACTACTCAAGATATCCCTAACAGAGGTATCTATTCATAATGTGTCCCCATGGCGAGAATAACTGGAAGAAGATTGCAAAAACAATGTTGAGGAATTAGAATAAAAGCACAATTTTCAAGTGTAATATTTCTTTTGAGAATTTTATAGCAAGTCGAAATATTTATACGTTTGTGTGCTTGATACATTTTGATATCTTTTGTTTTTTCAGTAAATTTTTAATATCCTTGACACGAAGTCAACACAACCCATGAAAAAAAATTCCAGGCTCTGCTGCTGTTTGCTTGTTAACAAACTTGGTCCCATCGAACAAACCTGTCCTATCCATGATTTTGTAGATAGAACAAGCACGTAACTATTAAAAAATAGAGAGGGGCATGTGTGGCATGACAATTATGTGCTTACTATAAAAACTAGACTCGTTGGATTCAGTGCAGATCTCACAAATAACACAATACAGTAACACATAGTAGCATCAAGGTTCAATACATCCCTGATGCAAAATCATCTAATGCCAAATGCAGTTCTAACTGTAAGACCAGACTACACTGTATGACCAAACTACAACCAACCCCATGTCATTGAAAGTGATATCTACAATCCCATAGATATATGAGAATAACACAACTTGTTGACCATCAACAAATAGGTCAAAAATGTCATCGGTGTAAGACCTACTTTCCTCAGTTCCCATGCAAGGTTGCAGACAACCTATCTAAGACTTTTAGCGTTCTTTGGATGCTTAATCTTGCATGCTGCCTTCAACTCTAAGAGCCACCGTTCCTCTCCGAACCCCACAGAAAAAAAAACAAATAACAAAAGGGAACCCTCTCTCAAACAAAGGACGGCATGGTAATAATGTCAAGAAAAAGAAGCAGCTTATACGGAGCCCAGATGAGGTCCAAATGGAAAGATTGCAATACTAGTTATGTAACAACATCCCATGGGTACATGTTATACCAAGAGAACATAGTATATATAAGTCATACAAAATAACATCATCACACATAATAACACAGCTAGACAGAAATGATTCCTAACACATCAGCTAGTTTTATACTTCCTCATTTTCAATCTAGTTTCTTGACAAAAGAACTAACCAATCCCCTCCATTATCTCCACATCAGAAACATACCATTAAAAATACCTACAACAAACGAAAGTAAACCTACCATTTCATGAACTATAAATCCTCTTTTGCAATTCCTTTTATCCCTTAACAGCATTAACAATGAATCTTCAAAGCAAAAAAAAATACTAAACTGGAATAAATTCATACATAAGCAAACCTTTAAATTCATTGTAAAAACCAACAAAACCATATCACATATTCTTATAAATCATCCTTCTAAACCCGTTCTCTCCTATCTTGTCGAGCTAGAATCCAAATCAATAACAAACCCACGATCCAGTTGAATTTTTCGAATTTCACACACCAATTCCCTACCATTTAAGTCATATTTTCACATAAATTTAACAAATCTCTTCTCGAGCTGATTAAGTACCAGGCTGATTTAATTTTTTTACAGGACCCACTTCTTAAAAATCTATTTACAGCTAATACAGCAACGATTACAAGACTAAATCAAAACCCAAATGAACCAAGAATCAAACGTTGAGACATTAACCCTTTTTTTATGAATAATGGTCCAATTTATTTATTATTTGAATGACCAGCAATGTTATTAGTCATTCCATTTGGAGTCTACAAATAAGTCGCCAATGTTTAAAAGCCACAACGCAATTGGAAGCGTCTCAGCAAGCAATGATTGAAAATTAATTGTGAATGATATCGATGAGCGCATCGTTAGATGCTGACAATAAGGAGGGAAACTACATTGTCTTGAAAAACATTACCCCAAGTCACCGATACAATACCTTTAGTTACCAAACAAAGGTTATAATAAAATCAGAGCAATGAAACCCAAACAGAGAGAGAGAGAGAGAGAGAGAGGAACTCACGATGGTGATGGATATGCCAAAGGCGATTCGGGCCTCCTGTGGTCTGCTTGAAGCTTCTTAAAGAGATGTTGCCTGTTTCTTATTTGTTTTTATTTATTTATTTTGTGTTTGTGCGTATAAGAGGAAGGGTTTTCTTTTTCTTTTTCAGTTTTTTTCGGAATGGGCTTGGCTTGTATGGGCCATATTAGCTATTTTTGTAATTGGTCTGGGCTGGCCTCTACATCTAAATTATTTAAGCCCATCTTACAGATTACTGTGTTTATCTTCTTCTTTTTTTCTTCTACAGTTTATTTAAAACAATAAAAAAGGGTTTCCTATTTAGAACAATAGCACACGCACAACATAAACAGTAACAGTTTTTGGTATCTCTTATTACTAATCATAACTATCTGTTTCGTTTCGGTTAATATTTTATTTTCTTATTGATACATAATGTTTCGGTTTTGAAAACTTTCAGCACGCTGTTTCAAGGGATGGTCTACATCGAAATTATTTAAGCCCATCTTACAAATTATTGTGTTTATCTTCTTCTTTTTTTTCTACAGTTTATTTAAAACAATAAAAAAGGGATTTTCTATATAGAACAATAGCATAATCACAACAATAAACAGTAACAAAGATTTTGGTATCTCTTGCTATAAATTATAACTGTCAGTTTCGCTTCGATTGACATTTTATTTTTTCTATTTATACACAATGTTTCGGTTTTGAAAACTTTTAGCACGTCATTTCAAGGTTGTAATGTTCATATATAACTAATTAATTATATATATAAAAATAAAACACAAAAAAAAATTATTTTTTATAAAATAAAAATTGACGCAACAATTTTTATTTTTTACAATATATATTTTTTATTATTATTTTGATTTTGGTTCTTATATATATATATATATATATATATATATATATATAAACAAACAATTTGTCCAACAAGAGATGAAAAGCAACAATAAATTGTCAGGTGACGGGAGATGAAAAGCAAGAAATTCAAGTCATGCAGGAGATGAATTTTATTTCTGTAGTTGAAATGGCACAAACAAAGTAATACCAACACGTTTCAGCCAGTATTTAACCAAATTTAAACCAAGATAAAAATATTGTTTTGTCTTATTTTTTTAACTGATACAAAATATCTTAGCCGAGCCGAAACGAAACTACCAACTATGTTATATGAATACATAGAAGAACAAGTGTGGGTGATTTCGCTCAATAGGCTTCATATCTCGAAATAGTATACATGATCCCGTATAGAATTTACTTGCACATCTATCATCATTCAACGATGGACATTTAAGATATTCTACTACCTCCTTAAGAATCCAAGCAGAATCTGAACACTCTTCCAGGACCACTTGAGAAGAAGCAAATGGCAGGCCCCTTCCTCTTACAGTCACTACCAAAAAATATTGAAGAGAAACGAGAAAGGTAAAGAATGAAAGAATTAAAGGTGACTAAAAGTAACCAGCATGAACCAATCTTGTTCCCATCTCAGACCTGTAAATTTTCTTAAAAAAAATGCGATACACGCGCGCGTGCTGACAAGAAATTCTTGCAGCTGTCGGGCCTTCGAGCTTCGAGCTGATTATCTCTTGATTCTTGACTATACACAGAAAACATGCTTCTCTTACTTCTTTATGATCAACAACCAGCAGCTTTTAGAAAGTTATCAAAGGGGCTTGATGCCGGTAGCCTGAAGAAGTTAGGATGGAGTTGATACTCTGCCCCACACTGCATTTGAACAGTGCCAACTGGTGGTATTTGTGGGCTTGCAGTAATATTTTGTTCAAGGAAAGGATTGGAAACCTGCATAATTTTCAGTTCGGAGAGGTGAGGGAATCTCTCAAGCTAATTTGATCAGCATGCCAACACATTGAAAACTGTTAAGGCTATGCTTTGGAGAAAGTAATGATATTACATTTAGTACAATCATACCATACGCACTTGGATGATACATGCAAATAAATGCATAGGAAAACATAGGAATAAGATATTACCTTCCTTATTTCATCATCATGGTTCTGGAGGGAGACATTCATCAAACTCTCCTGTTTCAACTGGACACTCATCACATGAGACATCTTCTGTTGCTTTCCCATCAGAAGGGTTTCGCAATGATGAGCCATTTCCTTATAAGACACATCAGGTGCAGTTACAGATAATCGTCCAACTTGTTGTGTCGTCTCCAAGACCTGCACACATAAAGCGCCTCTCTGTAATCATGTATTTTTTTCCTTTACCACATAATTGCAAGAATTCAATGTGTTAGATTGAAGATTAGTCCCAAACCCAAACCATTAGGGCCATGCAAGTTAGGCCTCAAGAGCAGAGTAGACTGGATACTATAAATAACTTGAGATGAGAAACCAATCCGCATTAAAAGCTTAAGTTACAGCACCAACAAAAGCCTCCATCAAACTTCTAAAAGCAAAACGCACTTAACAAGAGAGAATGGTATAGGTAACATACTAATTCTAGAAGTTGATTGACGCTCAATAAGTCTGAGTCTTGGGAGACAATTTCCGTGGTCTGAGTGGTTTGACCTTCCAATGAATCTAGAAAAACATCATCTAATGTAAAAAATGGAGTGTCCTGCAAAAACAAAAATAAGATGACGCAAGTACCAAGAACTCTCTCCCTCTTTTTGAGAATGCATGTCCCAAGTATTAATAAAAGAGAGAAAATAGTGAAAGGCATTTACCTCCATAGGAGAGTTATCTTTAGAATCAATCTGATCTGTTTGCTTTGGAGTATCCATGAACAGCTGGGCTCCCAAAGGACACACATCATCGGGTAAGAATTCGCTGAGGAGTTTCTCCTGTGTAGTGGATACTTCAATCTGTAGAGAACAAGTCACTGTTTAATGCAGTGCTATCACACAGTGAAACCGTCTAGAGTAAAATCATCAAATGACAGACCAAAGGACTGAAATAAATCTGATAAATGCTTTACATTTTCCAAATTTCCCAAGCTTTTAGCAATCTCAGCAGCAAAGAATTCCCTGCTTTGGTTCCCAGTAACATCTATCTCTGAAAGGGATTTTAAAGCTGAACTATCATCCTCCGTAGATCCATAAACAATTGCAGGGTGGCCAGATTCAGTACTAACAGCCTGTAACTTGCGATCCTCAACTAAGTGCAAAAACGGATCGATCTGATACAAGCATCAAACCCCATAAAAAAACATAAGGTTTATGGTTATATATCACAATGCTCGTGAAAGTAGCCAGAAAAGATCATTTGCTTGATATATAGCTTGATATAACAAGCATCAAACCCCATAAAAAAATATGAAGTTTATGGTTATATATCACAAATAACATGATAGTATCCAGAAACAATCATTAGCTTAAAACAGTATAAAGCATAATCCCCACATAATATATACCCTTCAACAAGCTACGGACCAATGTTTACAATTGTAAACCAATGCAAGCACAACTTAATCAGCACTGATACACATACCATTTTTTCTGTAAGCACCACCTTGGTACAATAAATAAGTGGAATAATATTGTACGCTTTTGATGTAAAAAGAATCATTGAAGTTGCCAAGGCAAAGAGAGATCTGCGACGTGATGGTGAGAGTGGCTCTGCAATAGCAGCGAGATTATGGCTTCAATGATATCCAAATGCAAAATTTTAACATGTTCATTCCCTGCTTGACATGCTTATTAGCATGAAAGTAGTTGGAAAATACCAAGATAAACAAAATGAGGTTGAATTTAATTGTACCCCAACCACTTATTCAAAGGTGCTGTGATCTAAATACTTTACAACTCAAGATGCGGTACATACTTATCAGCGATACATAATTGGACTCAATTTTCAACCTGTATGCGCTAGTAAAATTCATCCACCACCTAACCTTCAACCCTATTATTTTCAGTAATCAAATTTGAAAGTTATGGCACAACTCAATTTTGTTTTCCATTGTAGTAATAATGAGGTTAAAAATCTTCTTGGATGACCTACAAAGCATATTTATTAATTTGGTAAAATAATTCAGATCAAGGCAGCCACATTTAATAAGCTTCATCCGTGCTCCTAAGAACCCATCAACCTTTCTTGGTGCTTAGTTAGCCATTATTATTGTCACTAATACCCTTCATCATTAAAAATATTCAACTATTGTAATGAACACCTCTAATTGGCATTGGCTCCTTTATGAAAAATAGAAAATAGTATATATGCCCTAATTTGTGAATGAGATAATACTCCAGAAACCAGAACTCCTTTACCATGTCATGCATCTCAACTTAAAGCCTAATATTATCTAGGACAAATTCATTTTTAAATTCAAAAATTTAATTGAAGTTTCCTCTACTTATTTTCAATTCATTGATGCAACTTCGTAGATCATGAATATGCATATTCCTCTACTTATTTTCAATTCATTTATGCAACTTTGTAGATCATGAATATGCATAATACGCAATGCAAGCCATCTTCTAGTTTTGATAGAAACCTCAGCCCTGGTTCATTAACAAGAAACAGCTTTACATGCAGTATTAACTTTGAGATCTTACCTTCTTGCTTAAGAGCAATGTTTCTCAATGAAAATGCAAGCTGAAAACTTCTAATCAAAGTCTTGTCACTGCAATTCTGTGAAAGAAGATAAAATGTAATAGAACTAATAAACTAACCAGAAACAATAGGAGGGAAAAAAGACAAGATAGAGCATTTGTAGAGATAGCCAACAGAAATATTCTGTACAACCATTCAGGATCAATGAGACATAATTGGTGAACAGATTTGCATCACTTCACTTCTCACAGAGCCTATAAATGACTAAAGTTTGTGGATGTTGTATCTTCTAAACTAAATACAAGAGGAGCAGTTGTAATTAGAGTTCATTGCAAGGCAGATAAAATACTTTAGGAATTTTTTCAGATGCAGTTATAGAAATGAAAAGCTTAAACACTGATGAGAGACACAAATAGAGATACCAAAATGGATTAGCCATAGGTCAATACTGTTATTACCACCGGTGCCTGTTCAAAAGCTACTGTCAATTACATAGCTGAGAAATTACCTTGGTTCGAGAGAACAACAATACCAAGCTATATGTATGAGCAATTGCTTCATAATTTTGAGGTGTATTTGCAGGAGAAATGGACTGTGTCCAAATTGATGAGAGCAAAAGAGCAATCTGGCGGCTACTCAGCCTTAGAGAACCAGCCTCCTGAGGTTCAACCAATGCAGAATTTTCAGATACAATGATAGACTAAATTAAGACAATTTTCAATATCTAATTGAAGAGTTCATTACTTTTGGTATTCAAGCTAGTGATTATATATAGAGTACAGGCTGCAATTTCCTGCTTCGGAAAGCAACTTTTTGTATCAGCCATAATACACATGTATAAAGCTAAGTCCCACTTTTTGTGCAAGGTGTATCTAAAGATTATGTCCATGCATGTCCAGAATACAGTATTATATTGAATTGACCCATATTCCATAGGGTAACATTTTAAGCATCTCCAGCAGACCCTTACACTCCTTTGTTGATGCTGTCTTGATGTCTCGGATGAATATATTAGCATATTTTAGAAGAAAAATGCATAAATGGGAACTCTTCTGCACAAGCAACAAGTATCGTGCAGAATTCCTTGTGCATAGTTAGGATCTCAGTTAGAAGATCAGACTATAATGGCTACTTAAGGAAGAGAATAATAACAGATGCAACCCCACTGAAGTTAAGCAGGTACTATCAGAATTTAACCCAGATGTACAACTACAATTTAGATGATAAGAAGTTGATATTGCCAGAACTTACAGTTTCCTTATTTAAGTTGTTTACAGGATTCTCATCTGATGTTGAAGGTACAAGAGAATTTCTCATGCTGTATACTCGACTGGTAGATGACTTCAATCTAGCAAGCATCCCATTACTGATTTGTTCACCTTCATGAGCATTATTTTTTGCTGTCTTGACAGGCATTTTCCCTGGTGGGAGTTTTATCCCTCCGTAGCTTGTCAAAAAGGGCAGCTGAAGAAGAAAAGACAGAGACAGTTCTTGAGAGAGTTCGTGAAAGATCAGCGCTGTTATTAGTTGAGGATGGGCAAGGTGAAACCGAAGATGGCACAAGAACAACAGAAAAGATGCGGTGAGCTCCAACTCTTGTTTCATGATCAGGATGGAGCATTGCTGGAAGTAACTGATGAAATAGAGCTTCGGGGAACACCTGCAAGAAAGAAGAAATGTATGTAGATTAACTAAGGATAGCAGGTAGTCAACAACCTTAACATTGGAAAAGACCACAAGTTTGTCTTTGCCTTGTTTTGATATGACAAATTTGGTAATGAGGCGACAATTTGAGCTGTACGATAAACAGCAGAAATCGTAGTTCTGGCTATAACAGTAATATTTGAGATGTTCTCCAGCATCACAGCCATTATGTCAAGGATAGGGCCAGCATCTCCAACCTGTTCACCAATAGCAACCAGTTTTTATCTCTTTAAAAATCCTGAAATAATTTATCATAACATATAAAACATTTAAAGCACACATTAAACAGAATTGGATTACTTAAAATAGGAACACTGTTTTAAAACTCAAAGAAGCATTGCACCAAGTTAAGTTAATAGAGATGAGTGTCACCTTATACACTAACTCAGTAAGGCATTTATCCACCACTTCTCTGAAGTTTTTGTTCCAATTTTTTATTTCAGCACCCAGATTTGCATCATCAAGTGAGCAGTGTATGCTTTTCCGCAAATGACGCATGGCATCACTAACAGCACCAATTATTGCCACAGAAGGGTTGACCTTTGCATGCTGAGCAAGGGCAGTGGTAACCCCAACAATATCGAGCTGCATGCTGGGTTCTTTAAGGACATTTTTGTGATCAAGATGCTTAATCAATATGGAAAGCAAAACATGTGTATTTTGCCCTAGAACATGTTGAAAAAAATAAAAAGCACCATCAGTCTCCCATCAAACCACAATTAAAATTGGAAGAGCACAAAAATAGCATGCTTCATAAAATTAAAAGACATGGAATAAAATAATGCTTTAGCAATACCAATTGAGTAGGTAAAAGAATTGCTTGTATACCAGAATTATCCATTAAAAACTGCATATCCTTTAAAACTGGGAAGGCAAGACCATTTTCAAGAGACCATAAATTTCCATTATCAAAGTATCGGAACAAGGATTCCAGAACACGCCTAGTTGTTGTAGCCTCCTTCCCTAACTTGGCCATGTTATGCAAGCAAACCCTGGACCAAAAGCAGGGGTTCTGGGAGTCTTCTCTGTCAAACCAGAAGAATGATAAATATCTAATAGTTGATAATTGAAATACAATAAACTATGTCTTCACCAATAAAATCATGTGCCAAGAGATTACTCTGTCATATTTACTTCGCCTCTCTCATTTACAACTGTCCTCCAAGAAGGAACCCCTGTAATGACCTCTGGCGAAGGTTTGACATGCCCCTCATTTTTCAGCACTTCTTGCACCCACCGACTCTGAGGACCTTGCTTGTCAGTATCAAGGTTCTCTGAACCCTTCTTAGGACCACCATAACTTTCCAAGACTGCTGAAACTACCTGTTTAATTACATGGAAAGTATTTTAGAAAAAAAGAAAGAAGGTAAGCAACTATTTATCTTTGTACTAAAAAAAAGAATAATGAATGAATGTTTGATTGAATGAGCAGAAATGTAGGTTATATTCTTTAAATAGTAGCCAGGAAAAAGGGAAAAATAAAGCATGCAGATTAATGAGCTTTTTTTAAAACGCTCCACTGCAGAGACTGCCTTGAATAGCTCCCACAGTAAACTGTGTCCATGTGAATGTACCTATAGGTGTTGTTACATTGCATAAATGGTAAAAAAATTGTTCTTCTAAGAACAAGCACGCATGTTAATGTCTACTTGAGGGCAGTCACTTGAAACAAAGATGTTGAACGCAGATCTCTCTAGTGAAATAGGAAAGTTCATGCATGGATTTGAACTGCGTTAGTTACCGCAATTCTTTTTTATTTTTTAATTTCTTATGTACATATATGTCCATATATATCTAACTAACAAAATATTGGTCAGTTAAGCAAACTAACAGCCAACGGATAAACAACTTGGTCATGTTCGAAGATTATGGACAAGTTGCAAAACACATTTGGATATGATTAATTATTTTTCAATTCTCAAGTAGAAATATGAAGAGGATGGTAAGTAGTATCAAAATCTGTCATGCACAGCTGAACTTGCAATGTGATCCAAGACAGTCTGAAAATATGCTTACATTGTCAAACTCCTCTGAAATATGAGAATGTTGACCCATAAACCAGACCTACAAATACAGAAGGGAAAAAAACGAACCACTTGGAATAAGAATGATTGAAATGAAATTAATAATACTAGAGAGTTTCTATTTATATGGAAAACAAAAAATAATAATTTCCCTCAGATCATTGGCACTTGTTCTCAGAACAATTTGGAACAGGAAAGACTCACAAAGGGATCAGGCAAGATGCATTTAGAAGTAAAGTAATCACATTTGCTTGCTACAGTAAGGTTCAAGATAGGTTTACTTGATTTATTCCCATTGTTAACCACCAATTTCAGAAGAAACATCGTTCCAAATTTTGAAGAAATATAGGAAAAATGGGTACCATTGAAGAAAGGGCTTGCAGCCCGGCTGCACGTAGACTTTTTTCCCTTTCATCCTCTCCCTCTTCTTGGGCAAACTGACAGAGTTTTGGAATAAATCCTTCTAAGTTAAACATGTATGTTCCATCCTTCTGCAAAATTCAGCTATGAGAGAGAGTTTGAAGGTTACTCTGTGCAGAAACCTGGGAGCTCAACAACAAATTACCCCTGAAGATATGTAACCAATAGCACATACCTGATTATTTATAAAGCCAAACAGAGTCTCGCATCCTATAACTTGGATGTCAACCTGCCGTGTTTGATCCAATAGAGTATTAATGATGCTCAGTAAGCTACTCGCAAACAAAGGCCTGTGAAATGATCCCCAATCATAAATACACCACATAGAGGAGATGAAAGCAAAGAAAGCAAAGAAAGATGCTACACTATTTACTCAAGGTGGAGGGGACGAAATAGCAAGTGGAGAGAAATGAAAACTGGCCTAGCTCATGAGCATACAAGTATGGTTAAAAATACTTGGATTCTCAATAAGGAATGATGTCCCTTGTTTCTACAATTGTGATCTACGAAAGCTTAAATGCGTGTTATTGGTGGTGTATATAGCACAGCAGAAAGCATGAAAGAGACCATAATCTTACACTATAAACAATGGGAACAACAATTAGATTTTAGAAATGCAAATATTGCACAAGCCACAAAAGAAATCATCATAGAAGAAGAATAAACTCACATTTGCTCCTTACAGGTGACCAGCAATTTCCTGTAAATGCACATCACAATTTTTGCAGATTGAAAGTTCTCAATTCTCAGTTCCTTGTAACACCTTTGCTCAAGAGAACATGTGATCTGATTACCAAATTTGCAGCTTCCATCAATCACAAAACAATCATAATGCTTGGGGGGAGTGGGGTTGAAGAGAATCGAATTTTCAACCAATAAAATAGTCTAACTTGAACAGCATTGAAAACCCAATCTCGTTCCAGCAAAAGAAAAGGGGAATGGAGGTGAAAGAGGTTTAATAAGGCCAAAAAGTTTCCTATCTATTTAATCTGGGTGTACTTCATGTGTACTGATAGGAAATACAATCATTTATGTGTGTGTACTGTTTGGCATGTTTTATCTCTTGCAAATAATAATTTAATCAAAGAAACTAACAAAACAAGGGAGCAAGAAGACACACAAACTCTCACAAATATTAAGTCCATAATAAACAAACAAAAGAAACTTGGCTGAAGTATGTTGTCTGATTTCTTGATTTCCCAGAGAGATAACACTTGGACAACAATTTTAGCACATATTAATTCCGAGAGGTTTTTTCAACCATACAGGGAGAATAAAGGCCAATATCAGCCAAATCTCACCCTATTTCATTCAATAAATAAATATATACATGACACATTGGAACTTTCCAAAATATCAGACCTGTATCACACAACTACTGCGTTAATTTGAGGTTTTATATGAAACAAACTATACCCTTGGGATACGGAGAGGATTTTTAGCAGCATATTCACATAGTTTTCCAATCTTCCGGTCATTTGGTCCTTCCTCCTGTCATTGAATATTCCATTAACACAAAATTTCAATGAAATGAACTGGACATTAAATCACTTCACCATTGAACAGAATGTGCTTGATTAAACCATATTTTCAAAGAGGAGTCGGAACCCTGGTGGCTTAAAATTCATCATTTTCATGCAGGAATAGCTAGATAGGGAAAACAGATGGTGTGGGATTGAAAAATTCAAAAATAGAACAAAAGAATGGCATAAGACCAAAAACAAAGAACAAGGTTTTCTAAACCAGACTTGTGGTGGCAAGAAGAAAAACAGGAAGTTGAGTCCTAAACAGTGCCTTACAAGCTATTTAGGGATTCAATAGAGTCCCAAGTCACAAAATTGCTCCAGGATCAATTGATACAAGATCTTAATGAAATTCTCTTTGTTCATGCATAATGGCACTCGTTTCTAATACCTAAAGAGAACACAGACCATCTAGGAGTTGAAAGGTAAAACCTCACTCTCACATTCCAAGTTTCTGTACAATCTATCTCTATGTTAAGATTTATCAAGCAATGATACATCATTTGCAATCCCAGTGACATAATACAAGGTCAATGTTCATCTTTCATACGCTGTCTGTTTTTCATTACATGGGACCATGTGCTGGCAGTGGCAACATTGACATCATATGTTTTCAGTCAGTAAGAAAAATATAACTACCTCAAGATGAACATTTTCTGTCACTGGCAAAGACAATCAGCTAAAAGAGGGGGGAAAGAATTTGTGTACTCTAAATTGGATTGCCACATTGTAAAGCATGAACTATAGCTTATTTTCATGAAATTGCTTTCCTTTAAATCCACCTTCACATTAATTAACCAACAAATGCATAAACAAGAAATTATTAACTTATTGTTATGAATACCAAATGTGATAAAAAAAAAAAAAAAAAACATGTTAAAAGATAGGAATTTAAAGAGAGCTAACCTGGTTTCGAGGAAAAATATCTGCAATGAGCTTCTTATACCTCTTGACAGGCTGTCTGGACCTTGCCCTCATTGCAGGGCAAAAGAAACAAAGGCTACCACATGCAGGCATTACTTGCCTTGAAATTACACCCGAAATCGCGCTCATTTTGGATTCCAAATATATTTCCCTCAAAAGTTTTTGCTTTCTTTCCCCTCTATACCGAGCAGAAACTCAAGACTTCGGCAGCAAGAAGGGAAAGAAAGACTCAAAACTCAACTGGGCACCCTCAAATTTAATGGCCAGCCTGTATTGAAAAATTACAAATTTTACAAAAGGATTCTTGAAGGGGGGGGAAACTCAAAATTCATCAACCATACAGAACAATTTCGGTCAAGACAATGTGGAATTAAAAATCAAGAAAAGGGGTCATGGGGACAGGAAAAATGAATCAAAATCATATAACTAATCACAAAATTGTGAGGAAGTATCACAATTCTTAAAGATAAATATAACTAACAAAAGGGGTTATAAGAAAAAAAAATTAAAAATATATATATACATATCAATAACCAAAGCATGAAAATACGATGCATTTTACCCCGGATCAGAGCCAAGAAACAGCTGGCCAGAGGCTGCAAATCTCTCCAAACCGAGTAAAAAAGGAGCCGGATTTCCAGCATTGTCCAGACCACTTAATTTAATTCCTGTCCTGTAACCCCACCCTCCGTCTCTTTCTCTCTCTAAAGCCTGTACTAGCTACCAAAGAAAAAAAAACAATATTGCAATATGAGAGGGCGCCATGTCAAATTAAAATTAAAAAAATGATTGGAAAGTTCAAAAATTAAATTAAAAACATGCGGACCCCATCGCATCACTGAATAATACCAACAGCGAAGAGTAAATTATAGCTTAGTCCTTAAACTCTTATAAACTACTAATCTACTCCGTATAGCTCAGAAAATTTTATGTTAAACCCTTGATCAACGTTGACCTACAGTGTATTTCTACTCCCTGTGGGCAGTACAAATGGTTTTTTATTTATTTTATCTATAATCATGTAATAAAAATCAAGGATCAAATGGTTGTGTAATTGAAAGCAAAATATTGTTCGATTTTGATATTAGAAATATTTTCAACAAATAAGTGAATGAGAGGTTGTATTAAGTTCCATCGTAACTAAATGAGTAGACTCCAATTAAAGAGCTTATAAAAATAGTAATAAAAAGTTGTTTGATATTTAGAAAATTCAATAGATGAGATATATTTATATTGCTTATTTAGAAAAAAGAGTTCTTTTTATTTTTACTTCTTGGTTTTGGCTCTTTTGTATAAGTTTTATTTATTTTCAATTTTATCTTTCAATCTTAATTTATCAAATTTTATATTTTTAATACGGTCATCATTTCTTAAAAAAAAAAAACTCTTGACCATTTAGTAAAAGTTATTATTCTTTTCAATCTCACAATTTAATTACAACATTGTTTTTATTTTTTTGTCAATTTGATATTCAATATTTTTTTCATCCTTTTACCAAATTGTTTATTTTTTTTAATTTCATCATTCAATTAAATATAAAGTTCATTTTGTATTTTAACTTTAATCTCTATTCTTTTAATCTCTACTTTTTAATTCTTTTATATAATTTTTTTTCAATTTCATCATTTAATGACCCGTTCAAGGGCTTGAAAAGTAAATTATAACTTAGTCCTTCAACTCTTATAAACTACTAATCTAATCCGCATAACTCAGAAAATTTTATGTTAAACCCTTGATCAACGTTGACCTATAGTGTATTTCTACTCCCTGTGGGCAGTATAAATGGTTTTTTTATTTATTTTATCTACAATCATGTAATAAAAATCAAGGATCAAATGGTTGTGTAATTGAAAGCAAAATACCGTTCGATTTTGATATTAGAAATATTTTCAACAAATAAGTGCATGAGAGGTTTTATTTATATTGCTTATTTAGGAAAGGAGTTCTTTTCAATTCCACAATTTCATTACAACATTGTTTTTATTTTTTATGTCAATTTTGATATTCAATATTTTTTTCATCCTTTTATTAAATTGTTTATTTTTTGCAATTTCATCATTCAATTGAATATGAAGTTCATTTTGTATTTTAACTTTAATTTCCATTCTTTTAATTTCTATTTTTTTAATTCTTTTATATAATTTTTTTTTCAACTTCATCATTTAATATCTTTCTAGATTGGATGCTTCGAGTTTAATGCCCGTTCAAGGGCTTGAAAAGTTAACATGATGTTTTTTTTTAAAAAAATATTATAACTCTCTTTATTTATTTTCTTACTAGGTTATTTCAATCATATAATATGCGCCACAAGATCTTAAAATTTAACTTGGAAGTTGATCTAGAATAAGACATAATTATTTTATCATATCTTACTCGTGTTGAGTGAATCATATGTTAATTTAGAAATTTTACTTGATTAAGTCAAGTTAATTGTTTTTTTAACCCGGACTAATATGGATTTTGGGCTAGCTGAGTCTCAAATTGACCTATTAGCCTGGTCTATACTTTATAACAACAAATATATTAAGTTTCATAAAAAAAAATCAATGAATTGTTCTTTCAACAAATCATTATATATCTTAACATACCAATGTTACATAACATCAAAAGATCGTGCATCTTTTAAAGTCAATAACAATATTTTTATCGTGGACTAGATGAATAATTTTGAATGCTTGTTTAAAAAAAAGTGAAATTATTTTTTTATTATTATTATTATTGACCGAGGAGCGCAATAGAGGACATGTCTTTTTTCAATTGGTAATATAGCATCTCAATAAGAATATATAATTAGTGGAAGGATAAAAGTATAAGAGATTTTGAAAAATATAATATCTAGAGGGACTAACTTATTTGGGTGTTAAAAATACAAAGACCAAGTTATCATTGACCGAAACATATAATACTTTACCTTTGTTTTTGTTTTTTGTTTTAGCGAATTACTAAAAGAAAGAGCTACTTGACATATGAAACTTGAAATTACCGGGTTTTTTTATTAACATGTTGTCTGATCTAGCTTGTGTGTATTTCAATTAATCTTATAGGCTCTGAAGTTAATGACTATGTAAGTCTTTAGTGACCATCATATTAGCAACCACAGGACTCGAACTTGAGACCACAGGGGGAACAAACCTCTTGGTATCAAGCTCTTACCATTGATCCACCTACTAGATGGTTTGAAATTACCGATCTTTGTTTGTTCTGTTGGTGTCCTTTAGCTCACCCTTACATACCTTACAATTATTGGTTGTTTATGTCTTTTTTAATTTAAATTATTTTGTATATATAGTTTTAAATTATTTAAATGGGCTGATATTAATAATAAAATTTATATAAAAAAACATTTTAATAAATTTTTAAATCTCTACCATACTTCCATATAAACTTCTACACTCCTTTTCTTATCTTTAATTTCTAACCTTGGATAATGAAAGCCAAATCTTATATATAAGATCAGTAAAAGAGTTGGGATCCTTAATTTATATGGTGTTAATTTAGATTTTGCAATAGAGGCTGTTATTAATAAGTTAATACTAATTTATTTTGAAAGGTAAGAAAAATAAAATTATATTTGAGCACCAAGGCGGTAAAATAAACTAGCAAAGCTATGCTTAAAGAGATCTTGCTATTGGTCATCTAATTTAATTCATTTTATTTAATTAAATGAGGGAGATGGATTTAGTTTGGATACACAAAAAGTTGGATGTAACATTACTATTCTCCATAAAAAAAGGGCAAAAAAGTTAATCGACATTATTTCATGGAGGCTCCGCAAGATTGTCTCCTGAGTAGAGATTATGTTAAAAATGCTTATTACTTTGAATTAATACCTTCTTAAAATGTTCAAAAAATGAGTGTATATGTAACCAGCTAACACCTCGTTATGGCAGAAAAAGGTTAGCAGATGATTATGATCACTTCTTTCTGTATTCAAAGAAAACCTAAAAGAGGGGTGAGATTCATTGAGATTCGTGAGTAAAGCAATGTGAATGTCACTAATGGTTTTTTTTTCCTTCTTTAGCGTAGACAATTTCTTTGCTAACAAGGCTAATATCGCCTTTTTCAAAGAATCTAAAAGTTATTTATAAATTGATTATGACAATTTTGTAGGTTCACTTTTTTTTACAATAGAATAATATTTTTTCCCTTCCAATGAAAAATAATTAGTATTTTTTTCGGGTCCTATATTGTATTTTCATGTTTGTTTGCTCAATGAAATGAAGTAGGTTAAGAAAATATTGTCTTATAAAGAAACGTTTTTTGTATTTTTCATGTTTTGCATAAAATTAAGTGACATAGTTACCATGGATTTCAAAACTCAAAGGCTAACCTAAGAGGGTGTTTTCTTCTTAAAAGAGTGCTTTTTTTTTGTTTTATTTAGATGCTTTTAGGGTTTGTTTGGTAATTTAAAATATTAAAATATTAATGTCAATAAAAAAAAAGTTGACACATGATGGTCCCTATGGTTGATGGAAAAGCGCATGTCATCATATTTGAGGCGATTCGACGACGACGAGTTTTTTCCTTCTCCTCTTTTATGGCACTCGGGCTTTGGTATTCGTGCCAAGCCTATATAAATTCAATGGTATCATTTAGTTTGTATTTATGTCAAGTTTGATCCTCATTAGTTTAATTTCTATTTGTTTTGGTTTTCACGCATTTTGATATTTACATTTTTCAATATTATCTCTCAACATTTTATTTCATCTGATTTTTGTATCCAATTTGGTTCTCATTCTTTTTATTGTTGTTTTCTTTACCTTTATTAGATTTGTTTCCAATTTTTTCCTTCAACATTTTTTTGTATACATACATACATAAATGCAGAACTAGCCAAACATAATAAATCAAGTATAGCATAAATCAGCCCTCATGATAAACTACAATTATCTGAATACTTTTTTTTTGAACAACTTTCGTTATATTCAAAGGAACCAAAGAACAAGAATTAGGGGGGGCATACCCCTCCCAGCAGACTTAGCTCCAGGCACAAAGTCCGAACTTGAGACTGCTAACAAAAGAAACTAGCCTAAGAGGCTAAAGAACTAGAACCATTTAAATGTTCCAAATTGCTCGAATCCCATTGTTTACAAATTTCCTAACATCACTGTGCATCAAGTGAGCAGAACCGTTACTACTGCACATACTTTGGGTTCAGCTTAATAGTCCTCACTGATCTCCGTTGCTTATCACCATGGTTCATCACTGCTCCCTCCATCACATCCTCAGGCAAATCGTCACTCCCCTCCTTCACATCCTGAGGCAAATCGTCACTACCCTCCTCCCCTTTCTCTTTCAAAGTTTTCAAAGTTCTCTTCTTCTTCTTCTTTTTGACATTCCCCTCTCGGTTCAATACCCCTAACGCTAAAACAATACATCTTCCACCTAAATCAGCTGGCACCTTCTTTGACTTTGGCTTTGGAATTTTGGAAGGGCGGTCCGGTTTTTTTTGCAAAGCCAGTACAATCCCTCCTCCACCAGGCTTTGGAGTTTTGGAAGAACCAGGCAGGTTCTTTTTCTCCACTTCTGCCCTATCATCAGCCATGTACGCTATTTTTTTCTTTTCTTTTTGGGACTGCGACTGTGAACTTCCCAGCAACAGTGAACTTTCCATGTACGCTATTTTTTCCTTTTCTTTTTGGGGACTCGATCGGGAACTTCCCAGTGATCGTGAACTTCCCATGTACGCTATTTTTTTCCTTTTTCTTTTTGGGAATCGCGATCGTGAACTTCCCAAATGATCGTGAACTTTCCATGTACGCTTATTTTTTCCTTTTCTTTTTGGGACTTCGCGACCGTGGAACTTCCCATGTACGCTATTTTTATCCTTTTCTTTTTGGGATCTGCGATCGTGAACTTCCCAGCCACCGTGAACTTCCCATGTACGCTTATTTTTTCCTTTTTCTTTTTGGGATCAGCGATCGTGAACTTCCCAGATGACAGTGAACTTTCCATGTACGCTATTTTTTTCCTTTTCTTTTTGGGATCGCGATCGTGAACTTCCCAATGATCGTGAACTTCCCATGTACGCTATTTTTATCCTTTTCTTTTTTTGGGATCGCGATCGTGAACTTCCCAAATGATCGTGAACTTCCCATGTACACTATTTTTTTCCTTTTCTTTTTGGGATCGCGATTGTGAACTTCCCAGTGACTGTGAACTTCCCATGCGCTATTTTTTTCCTTTTTCTTTTTGGGATCTGCGATCGTGAACTTCCCAGATGACTGTGAACTTCCCATGTACGCTATTTTATCCTTTTTCTTTTTGGGACTCGTGATCTGTAACTTCCCAGACATCGTGAACTTCCCATGTACGCTATTTTTTCCTTTTCTTTTTGGGACTGCGACTGTGAACTTCCCAGCGACTGTGAACTTCCCATGTACGCTATTTTTTCCTTTTCTTTTTGGGACTGCGACTGTGAACTTCCCAGCGACTGTGAACTTCCCATGTACGCTATTTTTTCCTTTTCTTTTTGGGACTGCGACTGTGAACTTCCCAGCGACTGTGAACTTCCCATGTACGCTATTTTTTCCTTTTTCTTTTTTGGGATCATGTGAACTTCCCCAAATGTGAACTTCCCATGTACACTATTTTTTTCCTTTTTCTTTTTGGGATCGCGATCGTGAACTTCCCAGCTGATCGTGAACTTCCCATGTACGCTTATTTTTTCCTTTTCTTTTTTGGGACTCGCGATCGTGAACTTCCCAGATGATCGTGAACTTCCCATGTACGCTTATTTTTTCCTTTTCTTTTTGGGATCGCGATCGTGAACTTCCCCAAATGATCGTGAACTTCCCATGTACGCTATTTTTTCCTTTTCTTTGATCTGGGAACTTCCCGATCGCGTGAACTTCCCATGTACGCTATTTTTTCCTTTTCTTTTTGGGACTGCGACTGTGAACTTCCCAGCGACAGTGAACTTTCCATGTACGCTATTTTTTCCTTTTCTTTTTGGGACTGCGATTGTGAACTTCCCCAAATGACCGTGAACTTCCCATGTACGCTATTTTTTCCTTTTCTTTTTGATCGCGATCGTGAACTTCCCAGCGACCGTGAACTTCCCATGTACACTATTTTTTTCCTTTTTGGGATGCGATCGGGAACTTCCCAAATGATCGTGAACTTCCCATGTACGCTTATTTTTTCCTTTTTCTTTTTTGGGACTGCGATCGTGAACTTCCCAGATGATCGTGAACTTCCCATGTACGCTTATTTTTTCCTTTTCTTTTGGGATCGCGATCGTGAACTTCCCACAACGTGAACTTCCATGTACACTATTTTTTTCCTTTTCTTTTTGGGATCAGCTATCGTGAACTTCCCATGTACTTATTTTTTCCTTTTTTTGGGATCGCGATCGTGAACTTCCCAACATCGTGGAACTTCCCATGTACGCTTATTTTTTTCCTTTTTCTTTTTGGGATCGAACTTCCCCGAAATCGTGAACTTTCCCATGTACGCTATTTTTTCCTTTTCTTTTGGGATCATGGAACTTCCCTATGCTGAACTTCTATGTACGCTATTTTTTCCTTTTTGATGCGATCGAACTTCCCAAATGATCGCGAACTTCCCATGTACGCTTATTTTTTTTCCTTTTTTTGATCGCGATCGGAACTTCCCAGATGATCGTGAACTTCCCATGTAATGCTTATTTTATCCTTTTCTTTTTGGGATCGCGATCGTTAACTTCCCCAAAGCGATCGTGAACTTCCCATGTACGCTTATTTTTTCCTTTTCGTGATCGCGGAACTTCCCAACATCGTGAACTTCCCATGTACACTATTTTTTCCTTTTCTTTTTGGGATCAGCGATCGTGAACTTCCCAAATGATCGTGAACTTCCCATGTACGCTTATTTTTTCCTTTTTCTTTTTTGGGATCAGCGACCGTGGAACTTCCCTGCAGACCGTGGAACTTCCCATGTACGCTTATTTTTTCCTTTTTCTTTTTGGGATCAGCGATCGTGAACTTCCCAAAGCGATGCTGAACTTTCCATGTACGCTATTTTTTTCCTTTTCTTTTTTTGGGATCGCGATCGTGAACTTCCCATGTACGCTATTTTTTTACTTTTTCTTTTTGGGACTGGGATCTGGAACTTCCCAAATGACAGCTGAACTTTCCATGTACGCTTATTTTTTTCCTTTTCTTTTGGGATCGCGATCGTGAACTTCCCAAATGACCGTGGAACTTCCCATGTACGCTTATTTTATCCTCTTTTTTTTGGGATCGCGATCGCGGAACTTTCCATGTACACTATTTTTTTCCTTTTCTTTTTGGGAGTGCGATCGTGAACTTCCCAAATGACAAATGAACTTTCCATGTACGCTTATTTTTTTACTTTTCTTTTTGAGATCGCGATCGTGAACTTCCCAAATGACCGTGAACTTCCCATATACGCTTATTTTTTCCTTTTTCTTTTTGGGATCGCGGATCGGAACTTCCCAACGATGCTGAACTTTCCATGTACGCTTATTTTTTCCTTTCTTTTTGGGATCGCGATCGTGAACTTCCCATGTACGTTATTTTTTCCTTTTCTTTTTGGGACTGCGATGCTGAACTTCCCCAGATGACAGTGAACTTTCCATGTATGCTATTTTTTCCTTTTCTTTTTGGGGACTCGCGATCGTGAACTTCCCAAATGATCGTGAACTTCCCATGTACGCTTATTTTTTCATTTTCTTTTTGGGATCGCGATCGTGAACTTCCCAGACGATCGTGGAACTTCCAATGTACGCTTATTTTATCCTCTTTTTTTTGGGACCGCGACCGTGAAGTTTCCATGTACACTATTTTTTTCTTTTTCTTTTTGGGAGTGCGATCGTGAACTTCCCAAACTGATCGTGAACTTCCCATGTACGCTTATTTTTTTTCCTTTTTCTTTTTGGGATCACGATCGCGAACTTCCCAAAGAATCGTGGAACTTCCCATGTACACTATTTTTTTCCTTTTCTTTTTGGGACCGCGATCGTGAACTTCCCATGTACGCTATTTTTTTCCTTTTCTTTTTTGGGATCGCGATCGGAACTTCCCAAATGATCGTGGAACTTCCCATGTACGCTTATTTTTTCCTTTTTCTTTTTTGGGATCAGCGATCAGGAACTTCCCAAATGACAAGTGAACTTTCCATGTACGCTTATTTTTTTCCTTTTCTTTTTGGGATCGCGATCGTGAACTTCCCAGACGATCGTGAACTTCCCATGTACGCTTATTTTTTCCTTTTCTTTTTGGGAGTGCGATCGTGAACTTCCCAGCCGACCGTGGAACTTCCCCGTACGCTTATTTTATCCTCTTTTTTTTGGGACTCGCGATCGTGGAACTTTCCATGTACACTATTTTTTTTTCTTTTTTTTGAGTGCGATCAGTGAACTTCCCAAATGATCGCGGAACTTCCCATGTACGCTTATTTTTTCCTTTTCTTTTTTGATCGCGATCGTGAACTTCCCAAAGAATCGTGAACTTCCCATGTACACTATTTTTTTCCTTTTCTTTTTTGGGACCGCGACCGTGAACTTCCCATGTACGCTTATTTTTTTCCTTTTCTTTTTGGGATCAGCGATCGTGAACTTCCCAAATGATCGCGGAACTTCCCATGTACGCTTATTTTTTTCCTTTTCTTTTTGGGATCGCGATCGGAACTTCCCAAATGACGCATGAACTTTCCATGTACGCTTATTTTTTCCTTTTCTTTTGGGATCAGCGATCGGAACTTCCCAAATGATCGTGAACTTCCCATGTACGCTTATTTTTTTCCTTTTCTTTTGGGAGTGCGATCGTGAACTTCCCAACGATCGCGGAACTTCCCCGCGACGCTTATTTTATCCTCTTTTTTTTGGGATCGCGACCGCGGAACTTTCCATGTACACTATTTTTTTCCTTTTCTTTTTTGGGAGTGCGATCAGGAACTTCCCAAATGATCGTGGAACTTCCCATGTACGCTTATTTTTTTCCTTTTCTTTTTGATCAGCGATCGCGGAACTTCCCAAAGAATCGCGGAACTTCCCATGTACACTATTTTTTTCCTTTTCTTTTTGGGACTCAGCGACCGTGGAACTTCCCATGTACGCTTATTTTTTCCTTTTCTTTTTGGGATCAGCGATCAGGAACTTCCCATGACCGTGGAACTTCCCATGTACGCTTATTTTTTCCTTTTCTTTTTGGGATCAGCGATCGTGGAACTTCCCAAATGATGCTGAACTTTCCATGTACGCTTATTTTTTTCCTTTTTTTTGGGATCAGCGATCATGGAACTTCCCAAAATGACCGCGGAACTTCCCATGTACGCTTATTTTTTCCTTTTCTTTTTTGGGAGTGCGATCGCGGAACTTCCCAAACCGATCGTGAACTTCCCTCAGACGCTATTTTTTCTTTTCCTTTTGGGATCAGCGATCGCGGAACTTCCCAAATGATCGTGAACTTCCCATGTACGCTTATTTTATCCTTTTTCTTTTTGGGATCAGCGATCAGTTAACTTCCCAAATAATCGCGGAACTTCCCATGTACGCTATTTTTTCCTTTTCTTTTTGGGAGTGCGATCGTGGAACTTCCCAAATGATCGTGAACTTCCCATGTACGCTTATTTTTTTCCTTTTTCTTTTTGGGATCGCGATCTGGAACTTCCCAGCGACTGCAGAACTTCCCATGTACGCTTATTTTATCCTTTTTTCTTTTTGGGATCGCGATCGTTAACTTCCTCAAACCGACCGTGAACTTCCCATGTACGCTTATTTTTTTCCTTTTCTTTTTTGGGAGGCGATCGTGAACTTCCCAAACGATCGCGGAACTTCCCGCGGTACGCTTATTTTTTTCCCTTTTTCTTTTTGGGACAGCGATCGTGGAACTTCCCCAAATGATCGTGGAACTTCCCATGTACGCTATTTTTTCCCTTTTTCTTTTTGGGATCGCGATCGCGGAACTTCCTAGAGATCGCGGAACTTCCCATGTACGCTTATTTTTTTCTTTTCTTTTTTTGGGATCAGCATCGCGGAACTTCCCCAAAGCGATGCTGAACTTTCCATGTAATGCTATTTTTTCTCTTTTTTGGGATCAGCGATCGCGGAACTTCCCATGTAACGCTTATTTTTTACTTTTTCTTTTTTGGGACTGGGACTCGGAACTTCCCAAATGCTGAACTTTCCATGTACGCTTATTTTTTTCCTTTTCTTTTTGGGATCGCGATCGTGAACTTCCCTAAATGATCGTGAACTTCCCATGTACGCTATTTTATCCTCTTTTTTTTGGGACTGCGACTGTGAACTTTCCATGTACACTATTTTTTCCTTTTCTTTTGGGAGCGCGATCAGAACTTCCCAAATGATGCTGAACTTTCCATGTACGCTTATTTTTTTCTTTTTTCTGAGATCAGCGATCGTGGAACTTCCCAACATGACGTGAACTTCCCATATACGCTTATTTTTTCCTTTTTCTTTTTTGGGACTGCGGATCGTGGAACTTCCCAAATGACGTGAACTTTCCATGTACGCTTATTTTTTCCTTTTCTTTTTGGGATCGCGATCGTGAACTTCCCATGTACGCTTATTTTTTCCTTTTCTTTTTTGGGACCGTGGATGATGAACTTCCCAGACATGTGAACTTTCCATGTATGCTATTTTTTTCCTTTTCTTTTTGGGATCGCGATCGGGAACTTCCCAAATGACCGTGGAACTTCCCATGTACGCTTATTTTTTTCATTTTCTTTTTTGGGATCGCGACCGTGAACTTCCCATGTAATGCTTATTTTTTTCCTTTTTTCTTTTGGGATCGCGATCGGGAACTTCCCAAATGACATGGAACTTTCCATGTACGCTTATTTTTTTCCTTTTCTTTTGGGAGTGCGATCGTGGAACTTCCCAAATGATGTGAACTTCCCATGTACGCTTATTTTTTTCCTTTTCTTTTTGGGGGGTGCATGTGAGAAGTCGTGGAATGTGAATTTATATGTGAATTTATGTGAGAAGTACTCGTAACTATATTTAGAAATACTCCCATGACTCGCAACTTGTTTTTAGAAATATTTTTACACCATAAATGAAAAGAGAACGTATGGTTTGCCCATGGATGCAAATTAAATTCTTATGTGAATTGTAAATTTAATCAGATTTAATAACAATACTAAATAATTTTTTATATTTACTTGGATATCCAATGAAATTTATTACCGAATCATAAATTTAATCAGATTTAACAACAATAATTTTTTTTTTCAATTTCAACATTAATTTTAATTTTTTTTATTCGAGCCATAGCATGTAACTCATGGCTAGAAATACAAAGAGCAGAGAGAGAGGGGAATATTTCATCTGATTTTTGTATCCAATTTGGTTCTCATTCTTTTTATTGTTGTTTTCTTTACCTTTATTAGATTTGTTTCCAATTTTTTCCTTCAACATTTTTTTGTATACATACATACATAAATGCAGAACTAGCCAAACATAATAAATCAAGTACAGTATAAATCAGCCCTCATGATAAACTACAATTATTTGAATACTTTTGTTTTTGAACAACTTTCGTTATATTCAAAGGAACCAAAGAACAAGAATTAGGGGGGGCATACCCCTCCCAGCAGACTTAGCTCCAGGCACAAAGGCCGAACTTGAGACTCCTAACAAAAGAAACTAGCCTAAGAGGCTAAAGAACTAGAACCATTTAAATGTTCCAAATTACTCGAATCCCATTGTTTACAAATTTCCTAACATCACTGTGCATCAAGTGAGCAGAACCGTTACTACTGCACATACTTTGTGTTCAGCTTAATAGTCCTCACTGATCTCCGTTGCTTATCACCATGGTTCGTCACTGCTCCCTCCATCACATCCTCAGGCAAATCGTCACTCCCCTCCATCACATCCTCAGGCAAATCGCCACTCCCCTCCTTCACATCCTGAGGCAAATCGTCACTACCCTCCTCCCCTTTCTCTTTCAAAGTTTTCAAAGTTCTCTTCTTCTTCTTCTTTTTGACATTCCCCTCTCGGTTCAATACCCCTAACGCTAAAACAATACATCTTCCACCTAAATCAGCTGGCACCTTCTTTGACTTTGGCTTTGGAATTTTGGAAGGGCGGTCCGGTTTTTTTTGCAAAGCCAGTACAATCCCTCCTCCACCAGGCTTTGGAGTTTTGGAAGAACCAGGCAGGTTCTTTTTCTCCACTTCTGCCCCATCATCAGCCATGTACGCTATTTTTTCCTTTTCTTTTTGGGAGTGCGACTGTGAACTTCCCAGCGACAGTGAACTTCCCATGTACGCTATTTTTTCCTTTTCTTTTTGGGGGTACATGTGAGAAGTTGTGAATGTGAATTTATATGTGAATTTATGTGAGAAGTACTGTAACTATATTTAGAAATACTCCCATGACTCGCAACTTGTTTTTAGAAATATTTCTACACCATAAATGAAAAGAGAACGTATGGTTTGCCCATGGATGCAAATTAAATTATTATGTGAATTGTAAATTTAATCAGATTTAATAACAATACTAAATAATTTTTTATATTTACTTGGATATCCAATGAAATTTATTACCGAATCATAAATTTAATCAGATTTAACAACAATAATTTTTTTTTTCAATTTCAACATTAATTTTAATTTTTTTTATTTGAGCCGCAGCGTGTAACTCGCGGCTAGAAATACAAAGAGCAGGAGAGAGAGGGGAATATTTCATCTGATTTTTGTATCCAATTTGGTTCTCATTCTTTTTATTGTTGTTTTCTTTACCTTTATTAGATTTGTTTCCAATTTTTTCCTTCAACATTTTTTTGTATACATACATACATACATAAATGCAGAACTAGCCAAACATAATAAATCAAGTACAGCATAAATCAGCCCTCATGATAAACTACAATTATCTGAATACTTTTTTTTTTGAACAACTTTCGTTATATTCAAAGGAACCAAAGAACAAGAATTAGGGGGGGCATACCCCTCCCAGCAGACTTAGCTCCAGGCACAAAGGCCGAACTTGAGACTGCTAACAAAAGAAACTAGCCTAAGAGGCTAAAGAACTAGAACCATTTAAATGTTCCAAATTACTCGAATCCCATTGTTTACGAATTTCCTAACATCACTGTGCATCAAGTGAGCAGAACCGTTACTACTGCACATACTTTGGGTTAGGCTTAATAGTCCTCACTGATCTCCGTTGTTTATCACCATGGTTCATCACTACTCCCTCCATCACATCCTCAGGCAAATCGTCACTCCCCTCCATCACATCCTCAGGCAAATCGCCACTCCCCTCCTTCACATCCTGAGGCAAATCGTCACTACCCTCCTCCCCTTTCTCTTTCAAAGTTTTCAAAGTTCTCTTCTTCTTCTTCTTTTTGACATTCCCCTCTCGGTTCAATACCCCTAACGCTAAAACAATACATCTTCCACCTAAATCAGCTGGCACCTTCTTTGACTTTGGCTTTGGAATTTTGGAAGGGCAGTCCGGTTTTTTTTGCAAAGCCAGTACAATCCCTCCTCCACCAGGCTTTGGAGTTTTGGAAGAACCAGGCAGGTTCTTTTTCTCCACTTCTGCCCCATCATCAGCCATGTACGCTATTTTTTCCTTTTCTTTTTGGGATTGCGACTGTGAACTTCCCAGCGACTGTGAACTTTCCATGTACGCTATTGTGATGAAGATTTTAAAAGTTTTCCAGATGGTAAAATAAGGATGCTGGTTTCTGATTGCGGTCCCATATTCCATTTGGTTTTTTAAAAATTATTTTTCATGTTAACATATTAAAATAATTTTAAAATATCAAAAATATTTAATTTAAAGTAAAAAATAAAGATAAAATATATATATATTATTTCTAGTTTGGGTCCTCATTTTTTTTTATTTTTTTTTACTCTTTTACTCATTTATTTTGTTTCTCAATTTGATCCGTAATTATTTTATTTTATTTTATTTTTTTCTGTACAAGATTTAGTCCTTATTATTTTGATTTTTGGTTTTATGATTAAGAATTTTGTTTTGTTATTTTTTCTTTTTTCCATCCACGTGATAATCCTAGTCTCATAACCCAATCCACAGATTTTAAAGATTAACTCGTTTTAAGTTCATTATTTTTTTAAGTTATTTGTTATTTTTAAAATTTCTTATCATTCAACATTGAGTTATTCGAGCTTGAACTTTCATTATCTATTTTTTATGAGGTTATTCTTATCTAATATATCAGTTCATGAGTTAGTTGAGTTAACCTAGGTTAATTTGTTTTTTTAGATTGATTTTTAAAAAAAAACTTATTTGACAATAAATTATTAGCCATTGAGCTTTGTGAGTTTTTTACTTTTCTCTATGCAATGTTTTATCTTAGGTGTGTGCTGGTCAAGTAAACACGTATTGACTTATGGGTTTTTTTATTAATTAAACTTTGGGTTTTTTTTCAAGTTCTTTTTTGTTTTTTTAAATCTTGATCTCATATTGTGTCTAGAAAGTTAATAAAATTATGGGTTGATTTGAGTTTTTGTTTTTGACATTTTTTTTTAAATTGAATTTTGACTTTCATCTTTTTATTAGTCCTTGAACTTTGTGATTTTTTACTCTTTTTATAGTGTTATATTGATCTCATATCTTGAATCACATTTTCATCGAGTTAACTTGGATTAACATTTTCATCGTCTTATTATTTTTATGTCTTATTATTTTTATTTACTTTATAAGACATTTGATCCATAAGACATTTGACCCAGCTCGTGGCATGAGCCACTACTCTAATATGACCTAAATTGTTAAGCTGTCAACATAAATGCATTTTTTCATAACAAGAGGACATCTGGTCCCATACAACTCTAAGTCTTAAAATCCATTTCATTTCCAGTTATAGAAGTATTTATAATTCGCACCCCCCCTACTTTATTTTTAATTTTTTCTTAACACATTTAACTTCTCATAAGAAAACATTTTGCTAAGATACATTGCAAATTCCAAAACATTACCTGGATTTTGTCCGACATTCTAACTGCTTGTATCAGCTCACATCTCCATAACCAAGTAGAAATTCAAACGCTCGCCAAACTATTTGCAAACGTAACATATCTTCACATTAACTTAAATTGAACAAACTTACAAAACTTGAACTCTTGTCTGATTGCCTCTGTCAAGCACCTCTGAAGTACAACATTAATCAATCAAGTTCAAGTAATGCTTAAAATTAACTATAGAGATAACCCTTGTTAACATATTTGTAGTCATTTCTTCACCAATACACCCCCTTGCGACATGATAACTAGAATATACCTCAAAAATATGGAAAACCAACAACACTATCCGCACACACCATCACCATGAGAACCACAAGCAATCGATCACTTGGGATTCATTCGGGCCACAGTTTAAATAGCCACAAAAATGCAAAGCTTGAACATAACGATTTTTATTTTTATTTTTACTTTTATTCTAACATCCCTAATTCATACACGTCATCGTTTAGGCCCATATGTGAAGTCCGGCATATTTCACGGCTCCTCGGACAGAAAGCAGGCTATGCCTTCATATTTCTAACCGAAACTTCTCTTGCGTTAATCTCTTCTCCTGTCATCTGGAATTTTCGGTGGATTCGAGTGCCACTTGTATCGTAGAAATCACTTGCAATGCACAAATGAGAAAGTATCAACTCGTCTTGGACAAGAAACAGAAGACTTCGGGGAGAAAGGAAGGGCAAATCATCCATGGACTGGCTCTTTACGAACACGAACGATTTTCTTGTTCAAGGGTCAAAGCAAGCTGTGTTAAGGTAATGGCTAGATTTTATTACAGACAGAAACAATCCAGACTTTATCCAGAGCCATAGCAAGTAACATAGTTACTTCAGTCTAAAATCGATGATCAGCTCATGCTGTCATCCAGTCTGAGATTAGCACCATGTTCAGAAGGTTGCTCACCGATGTGCTAGGCTGGGGAGCAGCGCGTCAACAAATAATGATTCAAGCAAGTATTAAAACATGCATCATATTGCAAATCCATCCAAAATAACATTTGAAAATCCGAATCAAAACTTGGAAAGGAATCCAGAACAAACATGGCTATCCTCGGGGAATACAATAAACATCTTTTGACTACAGCCTATACTAAAGAAAAACATTGACTTTCAATAATCTCCATGGGATCCCAGGCAGCAGAGAATCACTCTTCATGAACCTCGGTGATGAGAACCTTGCTAGTAGGTTTTGCCAGCAGATCTGTGTACTCTTGGAATGGTGACCGTATAAAGCGAGTCTCCTTCCAGAAGTCAGGTGTAAGGAACCCGTAAGTCTTCAGCAAGCAGTCAAATGTGGCCTGCAGATGAACATAGGCTTTAGACATCCGCAATGATATGAATCATTAATTTTTCACATATTAACACTCAACACCACAGTAGCACAAGAACAAGAAATTAAGTAGGGATGTGTGGAAATTACATCAATGCTTAATGGATAGAAGCTACATCACTAATTATAAACTGTTTTTCTACCAATATAGGAAAAATGAACCAGGAGAGAATTTACAACAGCATAATTCGGCGCAAAAAGGAGTTTTAAACAAGAAAATCATTAGCAATTAGTGCAGATTACATTTACTTCCCCATTTCATATTCCATAAAAGCACCATTCAGTAATGAGAAACATAACATAAAATTGGATCCAAAACCAGAACCACCAATTCATGATTACATAATGCCCCACAATTTTCTCAAACAAACAAATCAAACCACCATTCCTAAGAGTAAAAGAAGCTATGTACGTGGGCAAAATATAATCATCGAGAAAAACATCTCCAGATCAACTCATAACCAAACATTTAACAAACTATACATTGCAGCCCATCACAACAATCAATCACTTCAAATTTCAAAAAAATAAAAGCAATCACAAGCACGAAATAATAAACATGTCGAAAACGAACCTTAACAAAGTTTCCAAGAGTCTTTGTAGATCCTCTGGAAGAGGTAAAAACATCCTCAATTCCAGCAAACTGAAGCACCTTCTTAGGAACCCTGGCAGCAACAATCCCAGCACCACGAGGGGCAGGCACCATTCTCACAGTCACACTGCCACACTTTCCTGTAACCTTGCAAGGAACAGTATGTGGCTTTCCAATCTTGTTACCCCAGTATCCTCTCCTCACCGGAATAATCGAGAGTTTTGCCAGGATAATAGACCCACGAATGGCAGTGGCCACTTCTTTAGCACACTTCACACCCAAACCAACATGTCCATTCCCATCACCAACAACAACAAAGGCCTTGAACCTGGTTCGCTGACCGGCTCTGGTTTGTTTCTGAACTGGGGTGATTTTCATCACCTCATCTTTCAAGATAGGACCAATAAGGGTGTCAATGATTTGGTACTCTTTGATGGGTAGCGAGTGGAGGTAGATTTGCTCTACGGAGGAGATTTTGCCATCTTTTACAAGGCGCCCTAGTTTTGTCACTGGCACCCATTTTTCTTCCTCCTCTTTGCGGCCAGAGCGGCGGCGGCCTCGTCCACCGCGATCTCCACGCCCACCTCTGCCTCCGCGGTCTCCGCGTCCACCAAAACCACGACCGAAGGATCCACGCTCTGCAGGGGGGCGCTCTTCCATGGCTGCTGGTATTGTTGCAATGGGAGAGATTAGGGTTTTGAGAGAGAGAGGCGCAGATGTAGAAGGACTGCTGAGAAGGAGGGATTTATAAGAGGAGTAGAGAGCTAGGGTTCGTGTATGGGGTTAAGGTCTTGAGTAGTCTCTAGGGATTTTCATTTTGTCCACTTTGGTACCTAAACTTTATTTGCGTTTAATCAGATTCTTAAACTTATAAGCTTTCAATTTGGTGGTTTTAGTTAAAAAAAACATTTTATAAAGTCGATTTTTCAATTACTATGATTAATAAAGATTATTTTTAATTGAAATTTTCATCTTAAGCAGCTATAAATCCATGTTAAAAATATAGAGAATTGATTTGATTAAATTTATTAAAAATAAAATTTATGTACATTATATTATTTTTTAATTGAAATAACTTTGTTTGCGTACTTATATTAATTTTTTTAATCATTTTATTTTTTATTTTCTTTCTTTATTTAATGAAGCTGTCTTACTTTCATAATTATTTTTCCACATTACTCTTAATTTTCTTACAAAATTATTCTTTTAGACACGTCTCTACAAAATCATCAATGGAATTATTGTTCTATTAGTACTTGAAAAACACTCATTTTTATCTTAATTGTATTTAAAGCAAAGCAGTTAAAAATATAAAAAAAATTATGATCACATAGAAATCCATTGACTAGACCAGGAAAAGAAAATTCAGCTTCACCTCTTATTCTACAGCACAATAATCACATCACTTTTTCTTCGATTTGGAAATGGGGAATTTAAATCAAATCTAATATGAAATTGTTTCTAAAAATGATTTTATCAATCAGGTGATTTAAACTTTTGTATTGTTCAATTAAGTCCTATAGTACTAACTAAGAGGCTATTTCTCTTCAGTAGTCTGAGACTAAAGTAATCAAATTCCGGGTCCTCTCACAGCTACTCTTTGGGCTTATCCTGGCTGGGAGGTGCTTATAGTGGGCCTATAAATTGAAGCCCATTAAGGCCCTTCGGTAGGTTTCAAGTATATATATATATATATATATATATATATATTTTTTTTTTTATCTATAAAAGCATCCATGATGCAATTAAAAATCAGTTCTGGGTTGTTTCCTCTGTCCTTGCCAAATCCAATAGTTATTTTTTTTATTATTGTATTTTCATTTTTGTCAATTACCCAGAAAAATATATGCACATCAAAATAATTTAAAAATACAAAAAATAAAATTGAATCAAGAAAAAATACATTTTTTTTTAATTTCTTCAAAAATATTTTTAAAAATAAAAAACAGCACAGGCTCTAAAACGATTGATTGAATAACTAAATGGTATTGCTCGGGAACCCTCAAACCCACGTGTTTAGATTCACAAGAATAAAAAACAAAATCACAAGAAAAGAAAAAATATATATTAAAAAAAACATATTTTTTTAACCCTCATATTAAATAATTTTATTATTTTCTAATCATATCTTATAAAAAGCTTGATGATGGTACATCTTTCATAGGTATACAAACAATAAAAAATATCAATACATGAAATTACAAGGAAAACAAATCTTAAAAAATATTTTAAACATAATTTTGAGAATATTTTAGATACAATAATATAACAAGAGATCATTGACCGATGAAGTGGCCAATTACTTTGGGACCGGGATTGCTAACTTATGAGGTGAATCGACTCAAGAACTCGTCGGAAAAATGAAGGGGGGGAAAACTAAAAAATGTAAAGAATAACACAGAAATGAACTATAATATTTTCTGGTCCGAATACTTTGAAGGTGATGATGATTTCCGATCGAGGATATCTGGATAAACAAATTGATTCCTTCTGGTTCCGGCCATGTTCTGTTTCTCTAGCAGTTAATGCCGCACTGCGTGACGTCTGGCCCCGTCACCTTGGTTGTAAAAGGATCAACTCGTACCCACAGTAAGGAGAAGATGGAAGCAAGGAGAACTGCCCACACCACAACAATGGTGGGTGTTCGGTTTTGGCGTCCCATCAGCCCCTTGAGGAAAGGATAGAGATGAATGATCACCCAGAAAGCGAAGAAAAGCTTGCCGAAGAGAGGACCCCATGATTGATAACCGCTGTTTATGGCGTAGGAGATTCCTGCAACCACTCCGACCAGATTGATTATGAGGAGAGTGGTTGGTGGGATGAGTAGAGTGGTCCACTTGAACATGTATAGCTCGGTAAAATCACCATCTTCATCAGATGCTTTTGAGGTGACGGTGAAATTTGTATCTATTCCGGCGAGGACTTTCAGCAGGCCTTGGAAGACAGCAAAGAGATGAGCTGACACACCTCCGATGACCCAGAACTGTTCGTTCCTCCACCATTCATCGATCCCAACACCACTCCATCTCATTTCCAAAATACCAGTTGCAAAGATCGAAAGAAAGAGGGATATGAACCAGATACTGGCGATGTTACTGATCTGCAATACCACGAAACACATATTAGGCATGTAAACTCCACGAAATAGTACTTTTTTCAAGAGAAATCACCAAAGTTGTTTGCACTTTAATTTGGGTTGAAGAAAAAGGAGGAGAAAACTACATTTCTATTTAGTAGGATTCTGTTGTTCCATAATTTCTAAACTTTCATGCTGCAATCTAAAGCAGATACAGCAAGTGCAAATATATTCACCTGTGGAATGATAAACTTTCCGGTAAGAAGGCACACGGCAGGCAACGTACAATAGGCAAGAAGAGGAATGGCTGTGATCGGATAAATGGTGGTGTTGATATAAGCAAATCTCTCAAGCCATTTCAGCCTCCCACTGTAGCCATACCATATGGGGCAGTGACGACTGAGAAGAATTTCAACCGAACCTAAGGCCCACCGGAGCACTTGATTTAGACGATCGGAAAGATTAATGGGAGCAGATCCTTTGAAGGCGGGACGCTTCGGCATACAATAGATTGATCTCCAGCCACGAGCATGCATCTTGAATCCTGTAAGGATATCTTCTGTCACAGAACCATATATCCATCCTATCTGAAGAAAGAAACAACAAAATGTTTATCAGAAATACAGAATTAATGTGTCAACATGAGCCACGGGCAGGGATGCTAAAAAAAACTGGGAAGATAATTGCACCAGCATTAGAGAAAAGTAGAGGTCAACTCACTTCATTTCCCCAGTCTGTCTTATCTTCATACCCACAGCTGATGACATGAATAGCTTCTTTGAGAAGAGACTCTGGGGTGGCGGACTCAGGAACACCGCCGTTCTCCATAAGGGTGGAAGCAACAAACACGGTTGATTGGCCAAATCTTTTCTCAAGAGTCATTTGAGACATGAGCAATGACTTTTCATCATCAAATCCAGTACCTTTTGAAGAAAGTTGCAGAAATATCAGAGCATTGCAAGCACAAAGGAGAGGTAACCAATAACTATCCACAGGACAAGAGACTATCATCAATTTAGCACCACTAAACACCTATCTGAAGTAACTTGTTTGTGTTTCAATAGTATTTGTAAATCCTATCCTGACGACAAGTTCCACCAAGATCACTCTCACTTAGAAAATGGACAGAAGTAAAAAAAATTCAAGCTATATTATATGAAGTTTGAATCATCAAAGATAGAGGACCCATGTGTTATTTGACTTGTCACAAGCTTATGTAATTAGATATTCATGTCTGCAGAATGAAGATGTGATTGATCAGCAGCTAAGGAAAAAGAAAAGTCCATGCTTACCTTCAACCCCTTCTTCTATATCTTCTAAATTGAATACCGGCAAAGTAGGGTCTGCATGCTTGCTCGATTTTTTCTTACTATCCTTTCCACCTGATCTAGAACTCTTCTTTCGCGATCCACCAAAGCATGAAGACAGAAACCCTGGTTTCTTATGCTTAGGCTTGAGAGGAGGTTCATAGCCATACAAGGCTGTTCTATTGAAAACACACCCTGTACCCACGTATACAGGGCCTTGGATTCCATCCAATCCTCTCAAGTTTATCTACCATTGCATAAGCATCAACAAAATATTAACAAGGAAAAATGTATGAATTTCAGTTTTTTGTAACATGTAAAATGAATAGCTCTGCATGGCACAGATACCACGAAACTACAAGGGGATAAATTCGCGATAAAGATTGCTGTTAGCACTTACATCGAAGAAAACAGTGTTACGGTTGGCATATCGATCGTTTCTATCAATCCCATCAAATCTCTGAGGAAACTGGACATAACAAACTGTTCTTCCAAGATTAGGATCCATTAGAAAACACATAGCTTCTCTCAATGCCTTGCTGTTGTTTATGTAATGATCACAATCAAGATTTAACAAGAAGGGCCCATTGGTGAGGACTGCTGAAACACGAACCTGCACGCCCCATAATAGTTTTTAGTGATAAAACCTTAATATGCTCCAATAATTTCGATAATACTGAAAACTTACAAGTGAATTCATAGCACCAGCTTTCTTATGATGCTGAAAACCAGGACGCTTCTCACGGGACACGTACACTAGTCGTGGAAGTTCATTACCCTCAGTGTCAAGTCCTCCACTGTGACCCAAGAAAACCTGCAAATTATGATGTAAATAGGATGAGACACCATGACATGTGTTAATCTTAGCAAGAGAGAATGATCCAAGAGAAGTATTGATTAAAAAAAAAAGGAAGGTTGCTTAAAACAGCAGTTTATGTGCTGTGAAGCCACATACCAATCAGCAAATAGAATAAAAAGGTTAAAAAACAGAAGGATAAACATAATTATTCAATTGCAAGCTGAAAATTATAGATTGCAAAACGAAAAGCCAAAAGCCATTTACAGGAGTGCAGTAAACAAAAAAATATCAGCATTGTGAATTTTGTGGGGGTTGTAATTATCCTAAGAAGGCATTTCTGACTGAGGAAAATCCTAGTTTAGTTTCAAAATGGACAAACCTGGATCATTCCTGGATGATCTCTGATGTTGTTTCCAGGCCAAGGTGTACCATCTTGCATGACCCATCCTTCATCAGGAACCTTTTGTGCCTTCGCAACAAGTCCATTGACACGAATTTTAAATTCTTCATATTCTCTCTGCAAGGAAGTTATTTGGAGTAAGAAAAGTAATAAAAATGCCAAGTTTATGAGTATCAAAATCATTCACTAGAACCTCAATTTCCTACCTTCATAGCTCTGCGTTCTTTGACAAATGATGGATGAACCTTATCTTTTAAGTAGTCAATCTTCTGACAAAAGTACCATTCTGGAGCTCGTGGCTCAATATCATATCTCTTGCAGAAAGGAACCCATTTTCTTGCAAATTCAGATGTTTCAGACATAGTTTCGAATGTCAACATAGCAGCTCCATCATCTGAAACATAACAAGAGACTTTGTCGACTGGGTAATCAACAGCAAGAATAGATAGTACTGTATTGGCTGTGACCAGGGGGGGTTCTTTTAAAGGGTCGACTGTACTGACAAAAATGTCAACAGCAGCCAACTGAGACGGCTCTCCTTCTTTCTCATATCTGCGAGGCACTCAAAAATCCAGAAGTTAAATATTTTAAGGATTTTAGAAAAAATTAACAACATTACAAGATTATAGGAAAAAGGAAAAACTACCTGAGAGATAGCCTGTCAAGATATGTCTCGCGGTTCACAGGAAGCCATTTAGGGAACTGATCCAATATCCATGATATTGCAAACCATATCTCACAGATAACAGATATTAGCCACAAAGCATAAGCATTCTTCACTGGATTTGTTAGACGGTAGTGTAAGAAAATGCAAAGGACAACAAGCCGCAAAACTATGACCATCCTGTAAGGGTTGATCCTAGAGGAAGGAATGGAAACCTTCCTTGAGAGAGGCTGGCGGGCTTCATCATTTCTGCATCACAACAATGGGATAAATGCAAGGAAAAAACAAACAAATATGATCTCAATTATAGCTAATGATTTGCAAAGCCAAACAGAGACACCGAGAGAGAAAAAACAGGAGGACAGGGAGGATAAGTCACAGTTCATATTGGAAATATGAAAATGCAGTTAGGCAGATGATAAAGAGACTGCATAAAATAACCAGTTTGACACTGTGCTTCAGGCACTTACAGTAAAGAATCATCCATGAGTACATCAGTGCTGGCATCAAAATCTCCGCCACCCCTGCCTTCAGATGGTGCATTACTGACACTCATCGGAGCAGTATTCTTCTCTGGCTTCATCTTCCAACCATCAATCCTCTCTCTCCAGGCTACATTGCCAAACCCCAATGAGCCAGAATCCCTTGTTGGATCCACCACCCTTGTATTAGCTGCAGAAAGTCCAGTACTCACGTTAAAATCTGAACCCAGTGATATTTTACTGGTACACACATTCATACCTCTGATGCCACTTTCAGGAGAAGCCATGGAGTAACGTTCAGGAGATGCAGCTGAAAGATCCCCGGAAACCTGAAATATAAATATTATCAACAACTATTGTTGATATTAAAGAGAGGTGAGAAACTAGAAGCAATGGATTGCCGCATCACCTACCGAACGTCTACCGGCCAGGTAAGGAATATGGTTCAGAGAACCATCTTTGTCATAGTTTGTGGTTGCAAGGTGCTCTTTCCGACCAGAACTCGAATCCCAACCCAGCATACGTTCTATCTTTTGTTTCTCATCTTGAACGCCTGATATGCGATTGTTTGACTTGTTTCCTGCATCTTCAGAATCAGCATCTTCCATTTCTTCCCCTTGAATTGGAGGGCTTCCTGATGACGAAGAACAAAATGTATCTCAGACACTTCATCTACCCAAGCAAGCATAAACTGTAAAAGCAGCGACAATGGTGTTGGACTAACCTTTATGCCTCTTGTATTTGGTCTTGCATTGAGGACAAGAATGGTTACCATCTTTCCTCTCATACTCATAACATGGACGGCAAACTGGAAATGCACACACATGGCAAGCAACAAAGGGCTCTCCATCTATAGTCTTGCCAATATCATCACTACAGATCTGGCAGACCTGGGTCTTTTTTGGCTGAACAACGAGCAAGACACCCAGAGTTAGAAGTAAATTCACAGATAAAAAGCACCCAGGAACAGATTTTAGAACAGCTCCCGCAAAACACAAAAACACCAGAATTTCCAAGCAGTTCAAATATATTAGATTAAAAAAAGAGAAACTATCCTCCTTGATTATAAATGCAGCAAACCAACAAAGTTTCCATAGGAATAAAAGAGAGAAATTAAGAAACACTAACAATCAAGCAGACAGATTTAGATTATTACACAAGCAAACGTTTCAGCTGTTTGCATCTAAAATATAGCATCAAGATCTACACTCAACCAAAGATACCTGAAAAACAAGCTAACACATATTTAGAGCTATACATCAAATCCCATTTGGATCTGTAGACTGAATATAAAATTCATTGAAATAGATTGATCTGCAATCATTAATTAGAGGAAACAAGAACAGCAACAAAACCTCACTTCCAGTTTTCCTCTCTATATTCTTTCCAGAATCCAACCATGGCATAAAGAACAAAAATTTCTACCAATTGGATCACATTAAGCAATTCACGAAAAGGTACTGAAAGTAGCAATTCATGTTTACAAACTCAACACCCTTCATACATCGCAATCCAACCAATCGAGTATACTCTCTACCTATCAATCCCAGTAACACTAAGCAAAGCAACTAAAATGTGACTAACCCCAGCAGCGTCGTCTCCTTCTAAATCCATCGCTGCCCCTTTAAGCAATCAAGCAAAACGCTCTATCCCCAGCTCACAAAATCATGAAAACAGCTATTTTTAAAGGCAGCCCTCCATTGATGACCAATGGAGTTCTGAGGATGCCACACACAAATAAATAAAGCCTAGTAGACTATAAAAAAAACTTTAATTCACACACCGACACTTTGCGAGAGACACGACAAGGACCGACACAGATCCACACTGTTCGTCTCCCTCCATTTCTACCCCCCTTTTTTTTTTACTTTTTTATAAGTTATTTAGAGAAGAATAAAAAAAGCTGTCAAAAAAGAAAAATGTGTAGCTGGAATTTCTGTAAATGAAGGTGGAACTTGTTGAAGTGCAAGTTTGGAGATATCAATGTCACAGTTCCTGCTTCTTTCAGATCTTGCCACGTAAGCATGAAGTGTCGGTCTTTCTGACGTGGGAGAACATGAATGGATGTTTATCATGTAGTTCCATCTAGTAACAAATGGAGTAAAGTCTTGTGAATGCAAGAAATAATTAATGTACTGTCGTGTCTAGGTGACGTTGGATGCGTGGATTTACTGATATGCCACGAGTTTGGACGGGAAACTGAGAGATCGAGAGTGATGGTCTTAAAGTAAACGCTTGGAACTGTGTAAAAATGGTGGGGGTTTGACTAGAGAATGATGAGCTGGCAGATAATTGTGATTTATTTTTTTTACTATGAGGAAGTGAGTGAAGGAGTAACGTTCACAAGGGGGTCAAAATGGGCAGTTAAAAACTTTAAAATGACCTTGAATTTCACGAAAACATTAAAAAAAAAAAGAAGCTGAATGGGCTGGTGAAATCATTGTGACTCGTGTGCTATGAACAACAGTAATAATGCAATTACTATTTTACTCTTATACGAAAACTCATTTACATAGCCTCTAAGGGTATAATTGTAATTGTACAGTGACCAATTCTCTAATTGTACACTGTAATGACCGGTGTGCCCTTGAAATACAAAAAAATCTACCCTTGATGCAGGGGTGAATTCATCTTTTCAAAACATATATATTTTAACCAGGGTTTAGATGCTTGTTCGTCCTTTTTTTTTTGTTTTTTATATATAATTATTACGTGAAGATGGAGATATCTTTTGTCTCTTGCTTTGAAAATACATAATAAATGTACTTGGCTACCCATTGAATAAAATAAATAAATTAAACCATGCTTTAAGGGTTTATTTGTCTTTTCATTACAGCCTTTTTATAACAATAGGGTGAAGACAATTTTTTCCTTATATTATTATTAAACTCAATACAATTATTTAAGTTTGAGAAATCTGACCTAACTTATTTTTTAAACTCAAGGTTTTAAATTAACTCATAACATGACTTTGTTCCTTGGTAGGTCTAAGGAAAAAAATAAAATAAAAAGAATAGGTCATGTTTATCCTAGTAAAACCACAAAACTTGTAATCTAGATTATAAAGTTTTTAGGTTGAATTAATTTTTTATTTTACAATATGATAGAAAAATACAAAAACTAATTCACAATAAATTTGATGATAAAATTGACTAAAAACCCAACATTAAAGAATGTGAATGAAAAAAATAAAAACAAAGCAAAAAAACCCTACAAATCAGGTCATGACTCTATTGATTTAAATTAATTTTTTATTTTATAATATTATAAAAATATAAAAATAATTCACAATTCATCCAACACTTAACGATAAGATTTTTTTTTAAATCTAATATTAAAATATATATATATATATATATATATATATATATATTGCATAAGCTATTCTACTAATTAAAAAAGCCTAATCACATTAGCTTAGAGACAAGACGTCGATGCTTGTATTTTTTTTCTTTGCTTTTAATAAGAGTTGGACCACCTTTATTTGTCCCTCTTATATATCTCTAAGTTTTGAACTTGCGACCTCGATATTACATCTACGTGTTAACTATTGAGCTATAACACAAAATTATTAACCAATTTTTTAAAAAAAGAATATGAATCTGGCTAATTGTTCACATAAATAATTAATCTGAATCCATACAATTTAGTTGTATTAGTAATTTGTGGATCACTTCCCTAAGTAAATGAGGTATTTTCAAAAGAATTTCTACAAAAAATGTGATTAATAAAATTTTGTACAAATCCTTGTTATTAACAATCAACTTTTCTAATATACATACATGTGTGTGTGTATACACAATAAATTATTTGTTTCTGCATTAACCTATCAATGATTGGCTACCTATTCTGTATAATAATAATAAACAATCCATGGAGTCCAATTGAAACCTGAGAAAATTAAAACAAAAGAAATGTTAATACAAGGTAAGCATTTGAAAAGGTTCAATTCTCTACTCACATTAATATAAAGATGATGCACTAGGAAATCTTTCCATACCTTGTTCTAACTCTCTCTTGAATGAATTTATTTATTTTTCCATCAAGGACATTTGGGAGAAACAACTCCCAACTCAGCTAATTTAACATTTTTGCACAAAGCTTTCGCCGTTCTATCTCCTTCTCTATGAAGATTAACATTTTGTAGCAGAATCCCTTGACATGGGTAAGTCTTGCTGCAATCAAATTTCACAGCCACTTCGGAAGCACTAGTCCCCTTTATGTTCTTGTACACCACATTTTTCACTTGAACTGCTGACTTCTGCGTGTCACAATCAAGAAAACATTTTAAGATCTAAATTAAGGGAAATGGGCAATGCTAATTAGTTGTGAAGATCCTGTAGGGTAGAGTTCTTCACCTTTTCTTTGCATGGTTTATCTTGGTCGCAGTAGTTTTGATCTATTATAATGGGGTTGGTGACCTTGTTCATTTCAATATTCTGAAACTTGATGTTGCTTACATTTCCAGACCCTCCCTGCATATTGATTGCGATCACAGCTGAGCTTAAATTTTGATTTTTTTTTTGGATTCAAGGAAACTCTACTCTCTGTAAAGCGCACTTTGTGGGTCCAGGTGAGGGAGTAAAATCCCGGTTGTCCCAGACTCTTACAAGAGATACACGTCTTGACTCGAACTCGAAATCTGCCGTGCAGATCTCAAGTCCTTTGCCATCACGTCACGTCTCTTGGAGACTAAATTTTGATTAAATGGCAAACGATGCATGGCTGATAAAATGAAATAAGGATAGTAAATATTACCTGCCATGTTTTGATCCTGACACCATTTGTGGTGCCAGAAAACTTGGCACCATTGACAGTAACTCCTGAAACATAGTCTTTCGAACCATGGTGTCCTAAGCTTCCAATACTATTGATAGAAAGGAAATCGAAAGAGAAATATTAGTCAATACTTTCAGAAGCGCACACATTGATATTAGCTAAGGAAATAAATAATATATCAGAAATAAAACTATCAGTCCATGGAAGGTGGAAGCTAGCTAGGTGTTTAATTAATCATTCAGACCTGATTCCATGACCTGGTCCACAAGTTATGTTCGTGGCTTGCACATTCTGTGATCCACTTACAATTGATATACAATCATCACCTTCATTAAACCATAAACGAGCACACAGAACAGTCAAGAAAAATGCGATGAAGGAATGGATCTGAGAAGAGGGAGGGGGGGAATTAACAGCGTACCTGTTCCGATGACTGAATCAGTAATCTGGATGTTTTGAGTGTCTGTGACATGGATCCCGTCGGTGTTGGGGCTCTCTTCCGGTGAAGTTACTGTGAGGTTGGATACTTGAACACGATTGCTTTGCTTAAAAGTAACATGATTTTGCTGTGCATTTTGGATTTTGAGGTTCTTCACAGCCAAATTCTTGCATTCACAGAAGGTGACAGCCTGCATGCAAAGCATTCATATAGTTTCCCAAATGACAATATTAATTTCTCAGGTTCATCCTCTTGCTGGATTCTAAGAGCTTAATTTAGGGGAAAATACAGTGTTTTTGATTGAATCCACACACACCACCATAAGATGAAAGCCAGAAAAAATTGCAAAACTACAGAGACGAGGAACATACCGTCGGTGCCTCTTTGCAAGGCTGCAGGTAATGAAAGAAAAAGTAAGAGATTCAGTTGCTACTGATCAGGATAAAATTGAGAAGATGAAAGAATTAATTACTCCTAAAATTAACATTTAGAAAAATTGATGGCTTACAAGAGATTTATTGACTTTGCATGAGTTTTCCCACCATATCTTCCCATTTCCATCGATAACTCCACCACCGTCAACCACCAGATTCTCAACTCTGTCAAAGACAAGCCAATGTTTGCCATCCTTTTTGTAGTCCGATTGATTCCCAGATGCCTCAATGGTTCCATGTATCTGGCATCAATTTCTCAGAAAGTGTCAATTATTCGTCTCACGGATGAAGCATCTTCAAAAAATTTATACATTTATATCGATATATGTAGTTAAACTCACCAGAAATGCAATATTAGACTTGCAAGGACCCTGGAATATGATCGGCTTAAGGCGATAATTACACTGGGGCACAACAATAGTAGCACCTTCAGGGGAAGAACAGGCTTCGTCCCAAGCCGTTTCAAATAGCTGAGAGAATTCAAGTCTACATATTAATACTTGCTGGAAATATAAATAGAAGGTATGCTATATTCCTACAAAACAAGTAAAAGAGAATATATCAAGCGTTCTTCGGAAAAGAAAATAATAATAATTAAGGTCTTGGAAAAGGAACGGTAGGAGACAGAGCTAGGAAAGTGCGGAGAAACTATGTTTGTCTCACATCGGGTCCAGTTCTTGCCACCAAATTAAAGAAAGATTTAAAAGTAGAATAATTAATGTCTCTAAAAATGTTTATCTCGAGATTAGGTTGCTAATCAGTTCTGGATTAGAAAACATATATTGCATGAATTCCCCGTGCATGCATTTGCACAATGAGAAGCAAAGCTATACGAAATCTTAATTAATGTAAGAATAAATGGTCACACGCGTATAATTAATAAAATATGAATATATATATATATATATATATATATATATATATATATATATATATATATATATATACATGCATGCTATAATAATATTAACGGATTCATGTAATTTAATTTGTGGTATATATATGTAGAGCTAGCTTGACTATATACAAAAAAAAATACGTACCTCTGTATCATCTTCTTCTCCAGAGTCGTTCACATCAATTGATTTAACTGGGATTGATTTGCTACCTCCTTCGCTAAGCCTCTGCAAACCTAAAACATCACCTTGTAGCTTAATTAATCCCTCAAACTCGCCATCTTCAACGTACGAAGGATAAGCTTGAGAATCATAGCCAGATGCTTGTTCTTCGAGGTGATTATGATCAAGTGGGTCCTCTTGCGAACAATTATAGGAAGAAATAATAATGGAGATTATGAAGAATGAGTAAAGAAGTGCCCTTTGCAAGTCCATTACAGCTATATTTCCTCTTTTGCAAGAAATATATGTGAAGAATCAGAGGCATGGGAGTGAACAAAATGAAATGATGTTTTTCGTATATTTATAGAGAAAAGAAAGAGAGATGATGCTTCGGACGACATGGCTTATGATTCGAGAGGCTGAGACGACAGGATCTCTCGGCATAATCTACATGCATTCTTATCTAAGTTATCCATGGATTAAAATCAACAGCAAATTATATTCTGATCAACACAATAAAAATTCATATTCTATATTTGATGGGTTTCGATGCCCAACTTCACTAACTATACAGCCATCCCTTATCTTTCCTTTCTGTATGTCTGTTCCTGTGTAGAATCAATGTCATTTCATTTGTGCTTGTAATTTGCATGAGAAAATTAAATAAGGTTGGTAATCATGGAACTAATTCTCAATCATGCATGGCTAAACATGTTGCTAAAGGATCAAGTTTGTTAATCTCGTTCAATCTTTCTTTTTAAATGACTAATATATCTTATTTTACTTTTCAAAAAATTAAAACAAAACAGAATAGATTTCTTCTCTTTCATAATCTAGATCCATTCTAGAAACTATGTTCAAATTTCAGTTAGAAAATTTTGGTTCCGTTTCGTCCATTATGTTCCAACCAAATGGTTTTTTTAAAAATAATATATGGTTTTACAATATCAATCATATCTTTTAATCCAACCGATAGATTGAATTAAAAATTTATGAGGAAACTCTTTATATATTTATATATATATATATATATATATACATATTAAAATCATAGAGCAATTATAGATTGGAAGGACCTTGTAAAATTGTTGATGACATCCTTATAATTTTGTCTAGATTCATATTTTTGTATAAAAAAAAAGTTATTTTTATTGTGTTTTTTTTATATTAAATCTTTCTCAATTTTATTATTCAATAATGAGTTTGTTAGAGATTGAACTTCATAATTTTCCATGATTTGCTTTATTCAGAGTTATTATGGTCTCATGATTCAGGTTACACATTAGAAAAATTAATCCAGATTCAACTCAAGTCAATCCAATATAATATTATTTCAATATTTTTTTTAAAAAAAACATATAGTTTTTATTTTTTATAATCAAACTATATTTTTATTATTTATCTTATTATTTTGGACTCATCCATTGTCATGTGAGCTCAACTCTCACTTTTATATTTACATTTAAAATTTAGAGCAATGCCCATAATTTATTTCTCCTTTTTTCTTTCTGCTCGAAGACACCTGGGAATCATGGCAGTCGATACCTTGCGTGATTGTACACACAAAAGCGATAATTATAATATAAAATAATTATATTTCGTGTGTGGGTGTACAATATTAACCCGATATGATTCTAGCTAGGGTTTGAACCGGGAGTAAATAATTATCTCTTGCATGTGTTTTTAAGGGATGGGTACGTGTCAAATTTCGATATGTCTGTCGTCTGACCTTGAAATGTGTGTAAAAATGGCAAACTCAATGCTTTCGCTCTATATTTGTCTAGAGTGGAAGATGGGAATAACTTTGGTGTACAGAATGACCCAACTTTCTAAGGCATTAGTCTCCATGGAATCATGAAATGAAAGACTTTCACGAGCGCCCATGTCGAGTTCTTATTACCAATAATGACCAAACAAATTACAGGGAATAATGTTCTGGGTTTTATTTAACAACTTAAGATTTTTAGGTGTGATGGTTTCTTTAATATGATATCAGAGTCTTGTTGATATAGCGGTCACGAGTTCGAATCTCACTATCCTTTGTATAATATGATATGGACCTATGTAAATATCAAGTCTAAAAAGCTTTCACTTAAAAAGTATATGTTAAAGAATAATATAAATTATATTTTAGAGTCTCATTTAATAACTAAAAGATTTTAAGTGAGATAATTCTTTATCGAATGATTTCATGATAAACACACAACTTGGCATTCCCATATCTATGATTCCCTGCTGTGTTAGTGGGTCCTCGGGTCCAATCGTATGACGATTTGGATCAGCCGATGGAGGATGGTTTTTCATACAAGTCTTCCAGCAAATACACAGTTGGGAGCTTGAACAAGGTAAGGCACTCGTCGAGAAACTGTATGATGATTATACTTTGGAGTTTTATCAATCAAGATCATAATTGTCAACTTTTACAGATCACTAAGCAATCCACATGATGAAAAAAACAAAAACACAGATGGAGAGAGGGGTGATTGATTGTTAATTTATTAATTTGCAGGAGGGAAATTGGATGCAATGCATTTTCCTTACATCATCGATCCACAACTTATATCATCATGATTGGATTTAGTTGCAACGTCAATGAAACTTTCACTGCTAAAAATAAAAATAAGAAAAAGAAAGCTTGTCGAATTAACAACCATTTAAACGTACTTATGAAACTATACAGGTACTGGAGAAGAGGTAGAAAAGGTACGAGAACATATCAAAACGAGAAAGATAAAAGAAAATGAATTAAATATCGGAAGAAAAAGCAGAGAGTGATTTGCAGAGGCACCTTCATAGCAAGTTTTTTTAAAAAAAAAATGAAAGGGGAGCTGAGAAACGTCGATGAGAATTGAGAAATATATAAAGGTTTTGTTTGTACTTTATGTTATGGAGTCCTCGAGGACGTAAATGGGTTGGCCAGCCTGTAAGCCTTTCTTTGGGTTATCTAAATCTTGCTTTTACCATTTTGGTATCGATCCTATCCCTCTTGGAACCATTATGGTAGTGTTGGTGTGTCCCTTTCTGTTTTTGTGTTTTTTTGTTTAAAAATATATTAAAATAATATATATTTTTTTAAATATTTTTGACATCAGCATATCAAAATGATCTAAAAATAATAATAATAATAATAAAAAAATGATATTCAATATAAATACCAAATAGGATAAAATATTAAGAGATGAAATTTAAAAAAATAAAAAAATATTTAAATCAAATTAAAAACAATCAAAAGAATAAAAAACACAATTGGAATATGGAGAACAACCTTTTCATTTTTGTGCAGGCTAACATAATTTCCAAAAGAAGGAGAAAGAAAAGACTTAGTCGTTGTCTAACACCCACAAGGAGCTTTACACGTGCCACTCTCATAGATGTGCCTCGATATGAACCATTGACATAGATGACTATTGCCTGTTTTTGTCGATGATAGGCGTCGCACGCGTGGTTCAAAGAGCATACACGCCTCCCATATATACGCGCCCAACTTATTTTTTAAAATATATTAAAATACCAAAATACTCCTAAGCCCAATATGATTTTAACAGAAAAACCACAACAAAATGAACAAAAAACTCTTGAACCAAGCTACAGTTTTTTTTTATTCTAAAGGTACCGTAGTAATTACATTATACTAAGAAAGTATAAAAACCAAAAAATGCTATCTAAATTTGAAGGATATTTTATACCTATACAATATAGAAAGGCTAAAAGATCATTCTACCCCTATTAAACCTAGTAATGATAGATGAGTGTCATGAAAAAACAAATATTACCCTTAAAAGTTAATTATATTATGAAGGGCAAGATTATAAATTTATAATGTAAATCATAGTAAATTGTGAGTGTTCATAGTGTATTCCTGATATCTTTTAACTTCTGTTTTAATTAATGATTGAGTAAATTAATAAAACCATAGGAGGAGATGTTCATTTTAGTCGTACTGCTTTCTTCTTTGAAAATCTCTATAGATTTATTTTTTTATATTTCTCTATAGATTTTTTTTATATTAAATGCCGAGGAAGAAAAATATCACTCAATTTAATTTTGTATTTTAAATTATTTTTTAGGTTAATAAATTGATTTTTTTTAATGTTCTAATAGCATTTATTAGTTTTTTAGGGGAAAATGATTTTTTAAAAGAAAAAAAAATCAATTTCCAACTAATATTGTGGTGGCCAAATTCCATACAAACATATAACATGTCGTCTTGTATAATAAACAATTTATTTTTTAAAATGTTTGGGCACGATGACTAGTAAATCTTTGCCATTTTTTTTATTTGTGAAAACCTCTCTTCAAAAAACACATTTTATGGATCTAGATAAGTGAGTTTAATTATATCTTTTTAACTTTTGTTTTAATTAATGACCGAGTAAATTGATAAAAACATAGGAGGAAATGTTCATTTTAGTCGTGTTGTTTTCTTCTTTGAAATCTCTATAGTTTTTGTGATATTTATTTTGGATTAAAATTTCAATTTCCCTAATTTTTTTTGAAAAAGAACATAAAGTCATCAAATTCTTTAAATGATAGATAACATATTGATTAACACTAATCTTAAGTTCTTAACAACTAAAATAGTTGATTTTAGTATTAATAAGTTTTATTTGATAAGAAAAGTTTGATGTAGATTATTTTAAACTTCAATATTACCTAAAAAAATATAAAAGCTAAGAAAAGAAAAATATTACTCAATTTAATTTTGTATTTTAAATTATTTTTTAAGTTGATAAATTGATTTTTTTTGATGTTCTAATAGTGTTTATTAGTTTCTTTTAAGGGAAAATCAAGTTCTTAGAAGGAAAAAAAAATCAATTTCCAAACTAATACTTTATGGTGGCCAAATTCTATACAAATAAATAACATGTTGTCTTGTATAATAAACAATATCTTATGACCACTCAAGTCAATCTCATGTTTTTTTTTACGGTTTTTTTATACAAGAAAACCCTAGTATTCAGAAAATATATTTTATGGACTCAGGTGAGTGAATAAAACTTCGTTTGTCCAGTCTCTTATAAGGAGTACATGCCCTGACTCGAACTCAAAACCTGCTATATGAAGATCACATTTGAAACTATTTTTTTCTTTTATTTTCAAGAAAGGTGATATTCCATTTGATATCTCTAACATGTCATTACTTAAATCTGCTTAAACCTGTATCTCCACTGGCCATCTGTACATTTCCTCTCCTGGTACAGGGAGAGTCAGGGTCAGTAGCCCGGTGGCAGAGTCATAATCGAAGTCAGTGCCGGCATTGCCCACGGTGCATTTTAGAGGGCGCTTGGAAGAGTAAGCACCAAACCGTCCGCAGCCCCTGACTCTCAGTGAAATGGTTGCAGTCGGAGGCCGGTTCTCACCGAGAGAAGTGGCCAGCTCCGATGAGACTTCACCATCACAGTGCCCTGGCGCCTTGTCGGAAGTCATATGGATTTCAACCTGCTCCATAGCACCGCCGGCGTTGAACATGTCAAGCAAGCCTATTGGTGCAAATGAAATGTCGGAAGCGATATCCTGCATAATTGATAGTATGATCATTCAGTGAACCAAAACCAGCGACAGCAAAGAAAAAAAAACATCACTTTGAGAAAGACTCACATCGATAGGACAGAAATGGAAGAGTTCATATTCAAGAACTTTTAATGTCACTGGCACTGAAGCACCTTTAGGCAACCGAACCAACTCCCCTGCAATCCAAAAGACATCGGACCACGTTAACATGATTTAAACCCGGAAGTTCCATAGGCATTGTTTACCAACTCTGAAGAAAATTGAGCCTTAATCTACCAGAAAACGAAGATAACCCTCTTCCTGTCACGTTCTGATACGATTTCATTCAACTTTAAGGCTCAATTGCCTTTCATATAGAGAGGGCCAAGGATAGCATGTTAAACTCTTAAAGGAGTCAATTCATATTAGTAATTACCTGATTTGTAGGCATAGACCACGGTTTCCCCATTCCATTTTGCACCAGCAACTTGAGCAATGCAATCAACATCACTGGCACAGACAGAACCCGTGAGGGTACCTGGGAGTTTGATCATGAATGCGGGTCTTCTTCTCAATCTTGCACCAGCCCGCACCTTGGCAGTTGAAGACACCCACTACGCCAGTGCATTTGTTCACATTCCAGATCTTGAGTAAGCTGCAAAAATGATATCCAGGATGAGGGTTTTCAATGAAGGAGCGTGTAAGAAACAGAGATGAGATGACCAACGTGCAAAGAAGAAATAACACACCTAGTTCCATCTCTTGCTGGGTCAGCAAAGAGGCTGTCAAGTGTTGGCCGGCCTGGAAGTTGGGCACGGAGGACAGATCCATCAGGGAGGACCAGCTTCTTTAGCAGGTCAAAGTTGTGGTTCCCTGGTTTATCACTGCACAGATCGCGTGATAGTACATTTCCATGTCAGAATTTTGTGCTATGTTTCGTATTTTCATAAGATAGGCAACGGATGATAATTTTAACAGCAAAAAGAATACCTGACATAGATTGCACATCCACCAATAGCACGAGCAGCCCCGTGATACTCTGCAGCTGGGTGTAAACTCTGCAAACCATGGATTCCATGTTACATAGATGGAAACTATATCAAAACTACTTGCAGCACCGCCCCACTAAGAGTTATATATAAAACTAGCAGGACAAAAATTGATGAGCTCACAAGAACAGAATTGATTCATTTTCACTTACATGGAACATATCCCAGTCTGGTTGCATAAATTCTCCAAGGAAAAGAGTGTTGTAAGCCACAGAGGAGATATGGATGGTGTGGGAAGCAGGGTCCCGAGGATAGAAATCATCAGAAGCTCTCACAACAGCAGTCTGCTTGGCACTATAGATTGCATCAGTGTTATGACACATGCAGGCAATACATCCATTGTCAGGGAAGTTTCTTGCAACTGAGGCCTCAAGAGCTTGGTTATAGCTACGGGTGAGAGACACTCTTCCACCATGGCCAGCACCAAGGGTTTCAATAATGTTTTGAACGTCAACTTTTACTCCATCAACTCCACAAGAGGCCAAATAGGCATGGAGCTCATTGTAGAAGTTGAAAACCTTCTTTGGATGAACTAAACCAAGGCCATGAACTGATAGGCTGTCCATAGCAACGTCAGGTTGGTTGCCTATAACACCAGGTGACTGAACCGGATAAGCCAGTGCAGTATCATAATGCTCCATACCAGTAGCTGCTGGTTTAACTCCACCCCAGTAACCAGCCAAAGCATGCCAAACATAAACATACCTGTAACAGAAGAAAAAAAAAAAAGCAAGATGAGAATTAAAAAAAAAGCAAGATGCTAATTAAAAAAAAATTAATGAGAGTGCACAGAAATAGAACTAAGATCACTCACTTCACATCGTGGCATTGCTTAGCATCATCCACAACATGCTTCAGTCCAATGGCCTGCTCATTCTTTTCACCATTCTTCTGGAATTTTGAATTCTCCTTTATTCCAGTAAGCCTACTTGCAAATCTTCAACAAAGAAAATTGCAAGAACTCAAGTGATTAGGTATTATCAGCAAAATCACGATAACATCAGAATGGATAAACATCATTCTAGAAAAGTTTCATAGCTAATGCGCATAATGTCTAAGAGCATCTCCCAGCATCTCTAATGGGAGATGCTATTTAGAAATCAAAATGGCAATATCGTTTTTTTTTGCTTATGTGCACTCTAATAGTAAAAAAGCATTTAGAAGAGTTAATTATGCTTTAATATATTTGATACACAACTATTTTAATAATATGATATGACTTGGTTGACTTGATATACCTAAACATAACTCGTCGAGTCAATATCAAATGACAAAATTGAGAAAAATCAATTAAAAAAAACTCAAGTCAACCAGATAAACTCATCAAACTTACGATATAAATTATAAGACCAAAATAATTTCATAAAAAAACAAACCAAAAAACATAAATTTAATTTTAAAAAATCATAGGAAGAAAAAACCAGTGAAAAAGAAACACTATTGCATACCAAGATAATTTCATTAAAAAGCAAACCAAACATGGATTTTTTTAAAAAAAAATCAAAGGAAGAAAAACAGTAAAACACTAGTGAAAAAAACACTATTACAATGAATAGAATTTTAGCATTTTACACGACTGTCAAGATAATATTTTTGGAAAAATAAAATAAAATAATATTTTGTTTAGCACTCTCTTTAAAACAACTACTATATATATATATATACTTATTTGGATATACTCTAAAATAATTATTGAAAAGCTAAAATGATAATATTATTATTAATTGTTTTTGCATTTAGCATCTCCCGGACACTTAGGCCATCTCCATGCGTGTGTGCGCCTGTGTGAGAGAGAAATATAGAGTCCATACTGTGCTCCTTCTTGTACAACAACTTTGGCTTCCTCCTTTGCTTTAGTTTCGATCTGTTGCCAGCCATCATCAATGATCAAAAATCGTGGGGGAGTCCCTCCTTCTGACAGACTGCAGCCACAATAGGAACCAATTTAGTCCTTTAATCTCAGTTTTTAGGATCGAATTCAATCTCCCATATTATTTCTGAATTACCTCTCAAGGCCTTCCTCAACACCCTCAGCAGTGACATCCGTGTAAAAGGCATCCCATGTACACCAGCCAAACCAGTCAAGAAAAGAGGGCAACTTCACAAGATCAGCAGAACACAGCATAAGATTGAAATGATGCACTCGCAACCGAACTTCTTGATTGAAAATTGAGTTAACATACTAAAAACAGAAATCAAAGAATCACTTACCTTTTTCTTTTCCCGATGAAGAAAAGTTTGCATATATTTTTCCACATCCCTGATTTTATAGAAGTTGTCAGGGAAATGGTAGTTACAAGCTAACACTGAAACTTAATGCAGGTTTGGATTAAGGTAAAGTCGAGAGCTCACTTGACAGCCTGGTTTATGACTTCAAAGGGGTTAGTCCCAGCATGCATGTAGACCAGTTTAAGTCCTTGGTTGGTTTCAACAGCACTATCCCCTGCAAAACCAAACCAGTCCACGAAAAAAAATGTTGTTTCGGCTCTTACGAACACGATCCTTTCTATATATTTCCTCCAATTGAAATGTACTCCATAAAATTGATTAATTTGGATGGTGGGGTAATTGATTGACTCTCCAGCCTGATCGTGTTCGTATCATTGAGCTCCAACCCAGAATTTCAGAAATAAGTCTGCTTCGCTAATAGCCAACAGGATGGGACTGAATTGACAGTAGATTTTGCCATATGAAATAAGGTGATATGGTCTCATTCACTACCAGCCGATGGAATGGGACTAAATTAATAAGAGATTATGCTCATGAGCAGGTGCATATTAGCCCACACGAGACACTTTTAATCTACTCACCACTCTCAAGGCAAATCTCCATCTCATTCCTGTCGTTGCCTTGCAGTACAGCACGGAACTGGCCTTCAAGTAGGGGAAGGAAGACAGTGTAGATTGTCTGTGCATCATCTTGATCAACTCCTTCATCACCTTTCCTGCTTTCCACTAGCATGAATTGAGTTTCCAGAGGAATGTCTTTCCCACACTTCCCCATCCTCTGAGTCATCCACCATAACTTGAATCGGAAACAGCACACAAAACGAAGACCCCTGCCACCAAAATTGAAAGTGAGCGTCTCCAGGAATTCAAAAACCATCCGCATATCCATCATCAAACTATTTACTTAGTCTTACCCCACATTCCTAAGACTAGGTATAAACTAAAACAAACCATCCGCAGGCATCAAGCCATTATGTCTATATTCACCCAGCAAAGAATTAACTAGACACAAGATGTGTTTTTTTAACTCCTAATTTATTGCAGGATTTTTGAAGTAAAAAAATATATGGATTATTCTACATCATGAATGAAATGAAATGCTTAAGAATTTCTTACTCTAAAACCCCAACAGGAAAAACATGGAGACTTTTGCTATGAGAAGCGGTGGCACCAATAAAAGCACCAGCAAGAAGTCCAGCACCAGAGCCAGGATTCAAAACAATGCTATCAGGAACTCCAGTTAAAATTGTCTTCCCATGAACCACAAGGTTCCCATCATTGATTGAAATCTTTGGTGTCACCGTCATTGTTGCTATCTTGCACTTAGTTACTGCACACCCAAAAAACAAAATAGTAAGAAGAAACCAAACAAGCTTGAATGACCAAAAAATTCTAAGGGGTATAAAATGGTTGCCTACAAAATATGATCCTAAAGGGGTTGTGTGATTTGTGGATTGAAAGGTAATGCGAGGAAAAGGGTAATTTCTAAGGATGCTAATTTAAGCATTTCGATGGTTTCTGCGACAATTGTCGCAACTCTTTCCACCCCCACTTACACAAAGGTTTCCACTTCAGTTGTTGTAGGATTCTTGCAATCCTCATCAGTTCTGTGTTTCCTTCCTTCTCTCACTCACCATAAAATATATACAAACTAGAAACCAATTTCCAAGTTCTGGTCAAATCTAATGGGATGTTTGCGTATCTAAAAAAAAAAGATGTTAAATCAGTATAAGGAAAAAAAAAAAAAGCGAATGAATGGATATTATAGTGTTTACTTCCAGGTTCAGATTATAGTGAATGAATGGATATTATACTGTTTACTTCCTGGTTCAGATTATAGAGATGACAGAGAAATAAATCCAAGTTTTTGGAGTTTTGGGTTAGTCAAGGGTTTTAGCCTTACAGGTTTCGTGTACCTGTGAAAAAGAGCAAAAGTACACCTCTCAGATTTCTGAGGAGTGCAGTGAAAATACACAATAAATAAAGGACTTGGAAAGCAAATTTAAACTAAAGGAAAGGGTGGCTTTGTGGGGAGAAGAAAAGACAAAGGAATGGTTTCATACTTCCATTTTTGTTCACTTTAGCTGTAAAGCCTTTTTGCCTGTAGATTCAAAACAGATTTTTTTTTGAAAATTTAACATCCAAAGGCCGAAACAAAACTCTTATACATAGAAAAAAAACAAAAAGAAAAGGAAAAAAACGAAGTTGATTATAATTAGAGAGCAAAAGGAGCCCAAAGAAAGCTTCAAAATGGCAGTATTGAGGCAGGAAAGGAAAAGAAGGTAGAAAGTTAATTAATTAAATTACTTCAATTAACAAACTCTTAAACAAATTCATTTTGGCAGGAAAGGAAAAAAAGAAGAAAAAGAAGGTAGAGAGCCAATTAAATAAACAAATTCAATTAATAAACGCTTAAACAGATTAAAGAATCGCAGTGATTCTTGATTTCTGATTCTTGAATGTCTTAAGTTTGAGATGACGTCCATTTTTGTTCCAATTTGATCACCAACGCCAAATTAAGCAGATATGGATGACAAATTAAGAGAACTTCGTTCTTCCAATAACAGAGCACCATGAAAACTAACTTGCCTATTATGATAGAAACAGACCGCATAGTTTCTCCGAGAGCAAATGAAGTAAAAGAGGTTCCCATCAAGAAATTCACAAAAACTCACCAATAATAACAATTATGAATGCTCTCTTGCTGCTAGCCGAGAAGGAAGCTCTGCTTTCAAGCTCTGAAGACCTCAAGGGCTTAGCAAGTAGGGTTTTCCTTTTCTTTTCTCGGGAACTCAGAAGAAGAATTCGAGGAGGAACACTTTGCTCTCGGAGAAGAGCACGAGGGTGAGAGAGGGAGAGGAAGTGTGGTTTTATACCCTGGTAAGTGTTATAGGTCGAACAAGTTTGGTGTCCTATATGGTTCAAGATCTTGACAAGTGGGGAATCCATTGTCGGGGTGGAATTAAAACAATTGGGATATTTTTCATTCATGCATGATAACAAAAGTTGGGAGTCTCGAGTAATTTAATTCCAGGGAAAATGATAGATAAGATAGGACTGTTAATTTCGTTTTGTTTTTGTTCTGTTTTATCTGAAATGGCTGAAATATTTTGTATAAAAAACAAGAAAAAAGGGTATAATTTTTACTTTATTTAAAATTTTGATTCATTCTAGAAATTCCGTCTAAATTTTGGTCAGAACGTTTCAGTAAGTTTTATCTAGTTTTGTTTCGGCCAAATAGTATTTTTAAATAATAAATAATTTTACAATATCAATCATATCTCTTAATCCTACCTTTATATTAAGATGAAATTTTATGAAAAGTCTTTTGAAATATTTATATATATTATGTTAAAATTTTATAGCAATTAAAGAATATAATGATATTGTGATATTGATAATAATATTTTTGTAATATTACATATGTTCATAATTTTATACAGAAAAATTATTTTATTGTGTCTTTTTTATATTAAATTACATAATTATAAATAATTTTATTTTTAAATTTGATTTTTTTTATATATATATATATATATATAAAAACAGTATAATTCCAAAATAACATTATAAAACATTCTAAAATCTAAATATTTCATTCAAAAAAACAAATTACCAACCACAGCAAAACAGAATTGACAACCGGTGCTGTACTGGTGGCTACAGTGGCTTGTAAATTTGCAAGAACTATGACCTCACTCTGACTGAAACTCATTCCCCCCCCTCTTTATTCTAATAAAGTATTTGACAATTACTCAAAATCTCATCATAATCAATTCTTAGGCAACTGTCAGTTGGATAATGGTAAAAAATCCAAAACATATTTAAAATATAATAAGATTTGTCCCGAGTGCATGACTCTGTTTTCAAGGTAAAATGTGATTTAACGGGCATGAAGAGGAGAATGATAGTTGTAATTATTTAAGCTGTTTTATGCGGGATGAGTATCGATTATACTGTCCTAAGGGGGTATGTAGAGCAAGATTCTTAATACCATTTTGTTCTAGTTTGGAATGACTGAAATGTTTCATAGCTGTTAAAAAAATAAAATAAAATAGTGTTGTTTTCATCTTGGTTTTAATTCCGACCCGTTCCAAAAATACCGGCCAAATTCCAGCTAGAACGTCTTGGTACCGTTCCGGCCTTAAAATCCTCTTTATTTTGATTAACTTGTGATTGTGTTTCTAATTTTGAGATTATGTTTGTTTGACTTTGTATTTATATTATATAATTTAAAGTTAATTTATCTTGAATTTTAATTATACTTGTTAAATTAATATTTTATTTTTTTTTCATATATATATAATTAATTATATATAAATAGTACAACCCCGAAACCGCATAAAAATACTTAAACTAGACGGTATAAAAATCTTAACCTCTATCAATATCCCACCGTTTAATAGAAAGTTGATATACACGTGTGCGTGTGTGACTGAAATCAGATCCTTGACGCGCATCAAAAGTGTGGGCGCCGGAATCTGGGCTTCTTAGCCAGCTCGGTGGCTGTATTTCGCACGATTCGAGAGTTGTCAGATGAGACCGTGTTAATTTTGAAAAAAAATATTTTTTTTCAAAAAAAAAAAAAATGATAAGAAAGCGAAACACCCCCTCAATCTGAATCAAATATAATTTGCTGCCGTCTTCTTTTTTTTATTGCATTGATTTACGTGTTGTAGACTTGTAGTAGTAGTAGTTAGAGGTGCATGTTACCGGCTACATTGTGACAACATAAAACCAAAAAATAACATAAAACACTATTCTAAGAAGATCATGTTATAAAGTGACTGGGTAGGGCTGAAGGCACCAAAATCCTAAGATATTTTGCTTACTGCAGCCCTCAGCCCCCCTTTTGCTTCCCCTTGTTATGTAATTAATAAAAATTGCTTCACTCTTTGGTTATTTGTTTGATTTATTATGGTTTGCTATGTTTTAATGGGATGTGGGAATTACTTATTTCTTCTTTTATAATTAATAAAAGTTGTTTTGCATGAAGGTGCTAACGATCATGCATAGCAGGTCTTGAGTTCGAGTTAGGACATCTCTTGTAAAAACCTGAGACAATCGAAGTTTTACTCGCTCACTGAATCCACAAAATATACTTTTCAGAAACTGAGGTTTGTCATTTTGAGGAGTCAAAGAAGACTGGAAAGATGAGTTATGTGATCAAATTTAATGGATAGATAATATTTATTCATTTATTCTGTAGAAATTTAACAAACAAAATACTTCGAAATCTTAAACAATTATGTTCTGAGTTCGAAGGTCTTTTCAAGCCTAATGCATATATATTCACTTAATTCTCTCAAATATCTCAATATAAAAAAACTTTATTTTAAAACATTTCTAATTAAAAAAATACTTTCACCTGCACCACCATATAAAAAAACACAAAACTACAAGAGTTGGTGGTGAGGTTTTCTATTTTTAAAAAAAAAAAAAAACTCATGATTTTCTATTTTATCATTCAATATTTATTTAATTGAACATCGAGCCCTGTTTATTTTTAAGTCTTTTTATTTTTATTTTTTTTGTTAAATTTAGTCTTTTGGTGTTATTGTGTAGTCTCTCGCAATGATGTTAAAACTATTTCTAGAGGTAAGTCATTGTTCATGGCAGAGCGACAATGAGCCTCTAGCATGCTTTTCTTTCTTCTTCTTTTCCTTTCGAGGATGATATTGACTACTCATTTTTTATAGTTAATTATCGGTGATTTTTTACTGTTAGCTTTATTTATTGTCAATATTTTTTTAATTATTTTATTAAATTAACAGAATTTATTAAACTCGGTCATTTCAATAACCCAGGTCTCATATTTTTCTTTCTTCATGAAGAACACAAGCACCACTTGAAGCAAAATCACCATCTTTCATATACCAAGTGCCAGCGTTCCTTGGATCTCTTACCACCTCTTGTTATGATTTTTTAAAACTTGAAGACAAATCAATATGAAAGAATGGGTTGAGAGAATAGAGTTGCGATTTGCAGAGAAAGAACATATCTACCATGGTGATGGTATGCACAGAGAATAGAGTTGCAATTTGCAGAGAAGGAAGCTTTTTGTAACATGGAAATAAAAATTCACACCCACCAATTGCTGGATGATGAATTTGATAATGGTATTAACAGTAACAGTATTTACAACCCAGCTCCTTCGACCTCTCACACAACAAACAAATAAAACATGGGAACACCAAAAAATCATAACTTGGGCACAAGTCCTAGTTGAATATAAAGATTTTTAAGAATAATAAAATAAGATATGGTGAAAGAACACAGATTATACAGTTTAATGCTTGTTGAGTCATCTACCCTCGTCGGCCAGTTTCAATGATCCATCCCTCATTAGTTTCAGGCTCAGATTGTTGAACCGCTCTCGCGAATACTGCCTTGATGCTTTCCGCCAATCTGTGCCGGCCTTCATCATAGCGGCAAACTCGTCGTAACTTATTTTGCCATCCTGCAAGTTCAAAGAAAGGGGCTCAGGTTAGATTCCATGCATGCTATGGGAAGCACTACCAATTCACGCAGACATTTCCGGGTATAATTAGAAACTTTCAAGAAAGGAACACGTTGTATCTTTGCTTACAGGCATGATACAAGTTTTCTTTTTTTATAAAAGAAAGTTGACATCCAGGTGAATGCAGATGAATCGATTTCCATCAAATGTAATACATGCATGCCGTTTATGGATCCAGAGAAAAAAAATGAAAGAAAAAAAACTGACCTTATCTGTGTCCACATCTTGAATTATAGCATTAATAACTTCTTCATTACTTCCATCAACTTCATCGGCCAAGGCATCTCTTAGCTCATCGATTTCTATGTGCCCACTTTGGTTTTTATCAAAGAATTCAAAGGCTTTGCGAAGGTGGTCGTCATTCCCCATCTTTTTCAGGTGAACAGTAATAGCCACAAACTCTCCATAGTCAAGATAACCATCTCGATCTACATCACCCTGTTCAAGAACACTTGTTAACTTCATGGCGCAAAATGGCAGTTGATGGTTCAGAGGTTCGTTTTTCATATTCAAGATCAATGTCTAAACAAAGTAGAATACCTAAATTTTGATGACTTACCACTTCCATTAAAATTTGAAGATCAGTTTCAGGGACCTGTTGGCCAAGTTTTTGCAATCCAACTCTTAGCTCATCAATGTTAATCTTGCCCTTGTTGCCAGTATCCATCAGTTGGAATCCCTCCTTTATGCCAGCAGCTTCCTCCACTGACAAATGCTCAGCTATTACCTGTTAATTTGACATTGCAAAGAGTGGGAGACAGAATGTAAGAGAGACAGGATTTGAAGTAAAATAAATACCAAATCCAAATAATATCAAGATGCAAAACCAAGCTTTCTTGAACTGTAAGGAAAAAATAATCACTAGATTACAAATGCTGAAGACTTTACCCTCAGAGCTCTTTTCTTGAGTTTGTTCATAAAAGTGAATTGCTTGAGCCTTGATCTTACTGTTTCACCTAAAGAAACGTTAGGAGCCTTCTTTGCATTCTGCAACCAAGGGTGATCTGCATTTCAAGAACAAGCAACTTAGAAGACCTGTGTTTCCAAGAATTTCATTTTGGGAATTTCCCAAGCAATGTCATCCAATTATCCAAATAATAAAAGATCCAAAAGCATAAGACAACAATTTCATTGATTAGTAATGAACATTACCTAGCACTTGCTGTGCTGTAAGCCGGCGCTTTGGATCAGGATCGAGCATCTTTCTAACAAGGTCTTTGGCAGTTTCAGAAACTTTGGGCCATGGATCCCTCTTAAAGTTAATAACTGACCTGATAATTGCTTGTGCAACTCCCTGTTCAGTTTCTGCAGTGGAGGAGGCAGAGTTTTTGTCAGCGGAAACTACCTATACTGGCGTATCATGCATGTATAACTAGGAACTGTCCCTGAGAACACTAATTATGCTTAAAATTGGATTTTCTTTAACCAAAACAAAATACCAACCTGCCCAGAAGGGTGGAACACCACAAAGTAAGATATAAAGTATCACACCAGCACTCCAGACATCTACTTCCGGGCCATAATTCCTCTTTAGCACTTCAGGAGCCATGTAGTATGGACTTCCGACTATCTCATTAAATCTTTCACCTGAAGAAAGGAAACCCTCAGCCAATGTACATAGAAGGATGAAAGCTAAGAAGCAGAAATGCAAAATGAAATGGGTTTGCACTAGGTGATAGGTAACAATAAGACAATACCAGGTTTGAAAAACACTGACAATCCAAAATCAATTGCCTTCAAAGGTGCATTCTCCTTCTTGTTTCCAAACAAAAAGTTCTCGGGTTTTAGATCCCTATGCATCACCCCATGTTTGTGGCATATCTGCAACATGACAAAACATATCTCAAATACATTAAAATACTGCTAGCTGAGTATAACGTGTGCAAGCTGGGAGGGATAGTGACAGAGTTTAGGAATATTATGCTGTGTGATAAAAAGGAAGGGAACACCTACAAGCCTTTCCAAACTGATAAAACCAAGAGGAAATCGAACATTGAGGTACTAACTACATAGTTACTCACGAAGCTAATGACAAGTGTGTCAGGGAGGAAATCAAGATATGATGAACCCCAGAGGAGGTTACTCAAAGTAAGCAGCAGTAATCACATGAAGCCAGGGCAAAAGGGAGTAAACCAACAGAGACAATAAAATAAAAATAAAATTTTCAGACCACCAGAATCAGTATTTGCCACATCTACTCGTCAAGAAAAACTATCCCATAATTCTTTCAGACAGTATTCACTAACCACTCCCATGAGATTAACTTTTTACCAACAACCTACGGGTCCTAGTCTCCCATAAACCAAATATAAAACCATATTTCCTCAGCACTCAAATATTACCAAGCACCATTTCAAGATCCAAAAGAAAAATTCATGTTTCTTACCTGAACAACCTCCACAATGGTCTTCGTAACAGCAGCAGCAGCCCTCTCAGTGTAGTGTCCTCTAGCCACGATCCTATCAAACAACTCTCCTCCTTCACACAACTCCATCACTAAATGAACTGCATTATCATCCTCGTAAGTATCCTTCAAGGTCACAAGATTAGGATGCTGAGGCATATGTTTCATGATCTCCACTTCTCTCCTCACATCTTCTATATCAATAGCTGTCCTTAACTTCTTTTTAGAGATCGATTTGCATGCAAGATTCTCATCGGTCTCCTTATCAATACACAAGTATGTGATTCCAAATTCACCCCTGCCTAGTTCTCTTCCAAGTTCATATCTTTGCTCAATTTCTGTTCCTGTAGGGTCTCTTAACACAACCAGCTTGTGATTCCGGGCTCCATTATGGTGCCCATAATCTAAGGAAAATGGGTTTTGTTTCTTCTTGTGCTTCTTTTTCTCATGATCAGGGACTCCTTGTGGTGTTATACAACAATTACCCATGATTCAAAAAAAGAAAAGAAAAATAATAAAGTGGATGTTTCTTCTGTCCCTTTGTGGGGTACTTGAATTACAAGAAGAAGAAGAAGAAAAATTCGGAATTGGATGATCAGATCAATCAAAATCTGATCTTTAGACGAAAACTGGAAGGGGTATTTGAAATTAGCTTGAAAGACACAAACTTCTGCTACAAATGATCAAATCTCTCAACAGAATTTGAACCAAAAAACAAAGGACAAAGCTCCATTCATGAATAAAATTTTGATTTGCAAACAAGTCGTTGCCTTTCAAGGAAAAATAGATCAAGAAGGGAAAATTTATAAGGATTTCAAGACAAGAAATGAAAGGTGAAAGAAAGGAGTGAGATTTATGGGATGGAAGGGGAAGGTAAAGCGGTTGATAAAAGGAATCTACAAGGCAACTACCACTATTGTTTTTTTTATAGATGCATATAATCTAAGAATTCATTCAACAAAACAACACGGGATTGGATTGGTTCAAAGAGAAGATATAAAAAAGTCAAACCTCTTTCCAATCTCATGTACACCTATACTTCCCTTCCCATCTCTTTCCTTTCTCTCTCTTCGCCATTTTTATTACTGCAACTCTCCGAGAGAGATGGAAGGCTACCCTGTTGTTTTCCCAAAATACCCAAAGCAAATTCAACTCATCCTTTTTTTCTTTTCTTTTTTTAAACACTCTTTTTTTCTTCCTTTTATCAGATAATTTATCATTATTATTATTACTATTATTTGATGGTGTAAGAGGACCCAAATTTTGAAACTTGATGATAGGGTTCACATCTATCAAATTTTGAAATTATATACGCTTCAATATATTAATTTTTTTCCATGTTTATTATATAAGATAAAATGAATGAAAATTGATTGAATTCTCCTGGAAATATATTTCTATTCTTGAAACCACATTAAAAAATCTACGGTGAAAACGAGTAATGGCGCGGCGCCGCGCATATATTCATCGTCCACGGTGGTCTTCAAGAATCAAAAACACCGCCACCATCAACCTTGCAAGTATCATTCCACTCACTGTGGTCACCTAGCTCGTTCATCATGAATCCCATGAGCAAATCTACTCAAATAAGATACAGAACGTGAAATCACATATCATTCCTTTCCATGTGATTCTCCAGGGTGGGTGCCATTAAAAAACAACCAGCTAGCTACTGTCTTCTTGCTATTTTCGATCTGCTTTCCATGCATGGATCCTTCGTGACATGATGATCTTCTAGAGGCCAGCCGAAAAGTTTGCCAATCTCTTGTATATCATATTTCCAGAAAATAACTCCTAATTTATTATAGTTATGTATTATTCAAATAAATTTAAAGTCTTAATTCAATCACATAATTAATTTATCTTCAAGCTATACAATATATTCTTCTCACATAAAAGCCCTAGTTGAAATTTATACTCCATTGATAAATATGCAGTTTGATTATGAAATTTAAGTGACTGTTTTGAAAGTATAATTCATATTGTTTTTTAAAATATTTTTTTCATTTAAAAATATATCAAAATAATTTTTTTTATTTTAAATAGTTATTTTTGACATAACACATAAAAATGATCTAAAAACACTAAAAACATTTAATTTAAAATAAAAAATAAAAATATTTTTGAAACACAATGCTAAATAATATATTGACTGCTGTAATTTTGACTCCACATCATTTCATTTCCATTAAGTTAATATGCTTCATAAAAGAATCTCTATGATAGGATAGTTTGAACATTAAAAGTCCAAGGAAAAAAAGATGTTAATTTAGAATTCTAACTGATTGTAACCTGAAACTAAATTTATTTTTTATTTAATCAAGATCAAAAATAAGAAATTATTAAAATCAACCAGGAAAGTAGGTTGTTAAGATTAAAAAAAAATATAGGGCCTACTTATTTTATTAAATGACATCATTGCCCTTTTTTAATCCTTGCTGGCACTGTAGCTAATGCAAAAACAGACGGGTTGAGTGTTAATTTTTGTCACTTTGCTGGGGTTTTCTGGGTAAGGGAAAAATGAAAAGCATCACCTGACCTGTTTCGTCTAATTGGCGTGCTGCAAAAGGGTACTTTCGTCATCGAAAAGGATAGCAGAAGGGCATTTTTGCCATATCAAGATAAAAAACCTATAGAATATGGATATCCTCATTCGCGTTGCACTTTCATCAGTTCATGCGTTGAAAAGAAGTACGGTATAAATAAATAAATAAAATAAGATATACAGCAAAGACATAAGTAATTAGCCGCATGATTACCATGTTTAAATTAAGACATAAGCTAAAAGAGCTCGGATTTGGTACTGTTCCTTCAGACTCAGTGGCACTGTGGAGTGGTCTTTATCCGCTGCGGCGTCGCTGCGAAGTTCGTCCACCCTATTTTTTTTTGTTTTATCCGCCGTGGAACGATTGTAATGGCTAAACCACCCCCGGTAATAAGACAAAAACACGTTTTCGGCTGAGGGCTACGGTTGTAATTGCACACGTACGGACCGGTCCGGTCCGGTCCGGTCCGCCGGAACCTTTTTTTTTTTAATATTTTTTAAAATGTGTTATTACGTCTGTAGCCCCCGATAAGACAAAATTCATGAATTAGCCTCAGGGGTTGTTTCGTAATTGACACACACGTCACTATGCGCTTGCGTCAGCAATGTCAGGTGTCCGTACAGGCGCGTCGGAGCGTTTTCTCCCCTCCATCGATTCAGCCGGCGCGTGCGGCGTCATACGGCGGTGAAAAATTTCCCTCCGCCGGGTAGAACGATTCGCAACCCTTCCCTGAATCTCATGGAGTGGCGCGTGTGGTGATATAATCGACGTATAGGCTCATATAGTCGGTTGAACGCTTATGTGCACGCTTTCTCTCCTCACGTCCGATTCCACTTCAGCTCCCCGATTTATTGTTGATGCATTTCAGTCCCTTGGCTTTTGTTTGATTTATGTAATGGAAGTTTCGATTACATCAATTGCGCCCTTTAATTCAAATTGATATATATGGAGTTTGCATGTCAGTCCCTTCTTCTTTGAATTTTTTCGGGTTTTCTCTTAGATCATTTAATTGATTTAGTGCAGCGAGGTTATATTGTTTTCAATTTTGTCCTTCATGTCGGATGCATTATATATTACACTCTAATTTCAGTCCCTCTTCTTTTAATTTTTTTCTCTCTTCAATCTTTTTAATATTTTTTGGTGCAAAAGTATAAATGGTTGTCAAATTAATACTTCACTTTAAATCAATCATATATTTTATTTTTTATTCAGGGGCCTTATGTTTTTAATTGTTCTATTGAAATTGATTTCCTTTATTATTATGTGTATATTTATGCATTATTCCCTAATATTGTATAAGTTTATGTATATATTTTTTCTTTAATTTGGTTTTTAATATTTCTTTTTATCTTTTTTTTTGTTGGGGGTTTCTTTTTTATTTAGTCTTCAAATTTTATTCCCGGTAGTAATCATGTGAACATTCATTTTTTTTTAAATCACAAATATTTTTTTTTAAATGCTAACAATGATAATAATAATAATAATAATAATAATAATAATAATAATAATAATAATAATAATAATAATAATAATAATAATAATAATTAAAAAATTGAATTGTTAGAATATTTATTGAATATTATCACTGATAATAATCAAAAAAACATTTATTGAAAGTGTGTGAAATTAATTATATATTTGTATATTTATGTCAAATTAAAGTATGCTAAACTACTTATATGTTTGAATTTTTTATTTAATATTATCGCCTAAAAAATATATACAGAGAGGGAAAAAAAAATACCGCGGCTTTTTTCAACGCAAAAAATTTATATCAATATTCTTAAATATATTTAGTATAATAATATGATGAATAAATCTTATAAAATTAAAATAAATTGGCTCAAAATTTTAATTTTTTGCTCTTTTATTCAAGTTTAGTTTTTTGAAAAAAATTTACAATATTTAGATTTCGAATATTGCAGATCTCATATCATTGAGAAAAAATATACAACCTGAAAAAAAACAAAAAGGCGCACAAATTTACCTCCATTATCTGCAATTCAAAAATATAAGAACCACTTCCCGTCTCGATTACACTATTCTTTTAAGACGGCAATTAAGTAATTATAACATGACAAAAAAACTCAGTTTATTTTGAAAAATAAATTAAAATATTTTGATTTGTAATGCGTGGAATCTAATATTACTGGAAATAAAATTGAATTCAAACAAAGAATAAAATTACAAATTTACCTATGTTATCTAGAATTTAAACATATACGAACCGCTTCCCATTTTTATTACTCTATAAAATATGTGAGACTAATTATATGTTTTAATATTTATTAAATATTATCGCCTAAAAATATATAGAGAGAGAGAGAAAAAAAAAATTTGACCCTTGATTTTAAAACAAAAATTTTTATATCAATATGCTTAAATACATTTAATATAATAATATGATTAATAAATCTTATAAAAAATATTTGCTTTGAATTTGAATTTTATACTCTTTTCTTTAGGTTTATTTTTTGAATTTTTTTTTCCAATTTTCCCATTTTTTAATATTTCAAATCTGATATTACTAGAGATAAAATACAGCTCAAAAAAAAACAAAAGGTACACTGATTGACTTACATTATCAACTCAATTTTTTTTTCTTTTGACAAAATTACCTCGATTATCTACAATTAAAAAAAATATGCGAGTTACTCTCCGTTTTATTTATATTGTGTCAAATCTAATATTATTGGGAAAAAAAAGACAACTAAAATATTTTTTTTTAAATTTACCTAGCTTATCTCCAATTAAAAAAATATACAAACCACTTCCCATTTCGATTACATGTATTCCTTCTATGCTGGGAAAAAAAATTATTTGTTACATATTTTATCTATTATAATGTTACTAATTAAATATTTAAACAACTAATTACAACATGTAAAAAAAATCAATTAGTTTTCTACATGAAAAAAACCCTAAGCGTAATGCTTGCGGGCAAGCATACTAATTATACCATGCAAAAAAACTCATTTCTAATATATTTTTTATCTCAGTAGCAATTTTAGTAATTAAACATTGAAATAACTAATTATAGCACGTAAAAAAAATATAAGTTCATTTTTTTTTAAAAAAAAAGTACAATATTTTTTAGTTATAATGTGTCGGGATCTAATATTACTGGGGAAAAAATGCAACTGATTAAAAAAACTTTATCTACATTATCTACGATTAAAAAATATACGACCCACTTTACATTTCAATTATACAGATGTTATCAATTATAATTTTACTAATTATATATTAAAATAACAAAATACAATACATATAAAAACAATCAATTTTCTACATAGATAAAAAAGCCCCGGGGCAACGCCCGGGCATATCGCTAGTATATAACTAGTTTTCAGGGGTGCAGGATAAGTGATTGCTTTTTAAAATATTTATTTATTTATTTTTAAATCAAAATAATTTTTTAAATCTTATTTTTGATATATTCCAAATGATAAAAATAATTAATTAAAAAAATCATTTTTTAAACACTCCAATTAAAACACGAAATGCCTTTTAGTCCTGGGTAGTCTTGGAATATTGTTGAGTAATACTTTTCAAACTTATTTTTGAAAACATATTACGCTTATTTTTTCAAAAAACTCTAGAACCCCCCCTCTCCCTCCCCTGCAAAATAAAAAAATGTAATTGAAACTATTTTGAAACCTCGACAAGGCTGCCAACAATAATTAGCAACCAATTTGGTGGTTGCTTTTAGAAAATATTTGACGGGCAATTAGTTATTTTAAAAAGTATTTTTTTTTAAATATATTAAAATATTGTTTGATTTTTTATATTAACCTGTCAAGATGATTTAAGAATAAAAAAAATTAGAATATTGTTTTTAATATTGAAACAATATCATATAAGCAGTTTAACTCATAAAACCTAAAATCCGGTTTATGTACTTTACTAGATTAAAAAAATATTTTTTATTTAATGATTTGATAATAAATATAAATGTTTATAAAAAATAAACATAAATTAAATATTGAGATATTTATTTGAGACCGTGATAACCTCGTAAACAAATTAAAAATAAATTATGATAATAAATTTAAAATTAATAAAAATACTAAAAGATAAAATTATGTTTCAAGTGTGATTAAAAGCTATAAAAATCATAAATGTGATAAAAAAAAATCATAAATGTTTCAAGTTTTGTTTTTCGGGGTTACAATGGAAGATATTTTATCGGTGTCCTACAAAATTACAATGATGAAACGTTGCATGCAAACACTTATGATCACTTCCCTCTTGAGTTGCTGTTTCTTGGAAGACAATTCTCGGACATCCTTTCTACGACCAGCGCAAGTAACATCATCCTTGTCGGGGTGCCTTCTAAATTTGTTTGTAATTGTGTTTCAAATTTATTTTTTTCTAAAAAAATTGACTTGAATTTATTTTTATTTTTTATTTTAAATAAGTTTTTTTATATATTTTATATCATTTTCATATATTAATTTCAAAAATAACTTTTTAAAAATAAAAATATCATTTTAATTTATTTATAAACAAAATATATTTTTAAAAATAACCTTAAACAGACTCCAAATATTCCATACAAAGAAAACTCAGTCGGAGGTGGTTAAAAGGGCTGAAGTAACTGGCATTATGCCAGTGTGCACCAACTTTTGAATTCTGGTCGGGATGCCAAGGAACAAGGGTGGATTCAGTGTGTAAGGAGATATTATAAGGGAATAAAATTAGCCCTAATTTTATATAAATGAGATTGTTGGTTTTCACATTATCATTTAATTTAATTAATGGTATTTGAGAATTAACCAGACTTTGTAGATATATTAAAAAAGAAAAAATATTGAAGAAATTTAAAGTCGGTCAAAGATGATGATGATGATACATGCTCTTAAGTAATTGTTTGAGAGTGTGATTATGGTTATAGTTGTTTTTGAAAATATTTTTCATTTAGAAATACATCAAAATGATATTTTTTTTAATTTTTTAAAAAATATTTTTGACATCAACACAAAATGATTTATAAACAAAAAAATAATAATTTAAAATATTTTTTTTTAAAAAAAATGCTTTCTAAAAGCACTAACAAACATCTCCTAAGTTTTAGACAGGGAAATCAAAAGATTTTATTTTAGAAACAGGAAATTTTATCTTTTAAAAAGTATATTTTATAAATTTAAATGAACAAATAAATTTTTTATTATTCTAAATTCTTTATAAAAAAAAAAAAATATTTTGCCTTAAACTTGAGAACCAAAATATAAATCATGATCCTTCTGATATCAAGATATCCTCTTGTTCCCTGAAACCAAAGATGAAACTTGAAAGTACAAGAAAGAAACTTCTTAGTGTGCCTGCTCTTGTTTTTAATTCGCAATTTATTATTTCCGGTCAAACATTCTACTTGGAGTACACGGTAGGAACAGAACCTTTCTTTCGCCGATTTGAGGCTACGATTATTTCTCAAACATGCATGTTATATATATATTGTTTCAAAATATATTAAAATGTTGTTGTTATTATTATTATTATTATTATTATTATTATTATTAGCATCAGTACTTAAAAAGAATTAAAAAAACATAAATCTAATATTAAAAAAAGAAGTCACAACACTCAAACACTATCCAAATTCTTTTTTTATAGAATTTAAAATAGACCATTCAAATAGACCTGTAAAAAATAGTTTATATATTTTCATGTCAACACATGCAGGAACCATTTAAGTTTTAAATAACTCATCTATTAAATATGCCTTTTTTAATATGTCAACACATGACCTGACCGAGTTTCAAATTATTATATTTTACCACAATAACATTATTTGAGTTAAATAAAAATAGATTAATTTATCAATATTTTAATTGATGGTTGAAGGTTGAAAAAAATACTTGCAGATGAGGGGAAAATAAGGCTGAAAAACACAATTTATTATGTTTTTTCTTCGCATAATGCCCGGCAGAAAGCAGGGCTGAGGAATGATGCCAGATGCAGGATTCATGTGTTCCAGCTGTCAATGATGTTACCACACCCAACATTGTATACATATTCATTTTTCTTGATACAAAAGAGAAGGCATGAACAAGAATTATTTTAGCCTCTAAGCTGAATCCGCTTCTATATGCCGGATAGAGTAGTTACGGTTGTTTTTTAAAATAATTTTTATTTAAAAATATATTAAAATATTTTTTTAATTTTTAAAAATTATTTTTAATATGAGGACATGAAAATAATATAAAAAAAGAAAAAAAATTGACTTTTTTTTAAAAATTACTTTTGAAATGAAGTCACAAACGGTTGTTACCAATAACCAAGTGTTCATTATTTTAATCAAACCCCTAATAAACGAGTCTCTTTGACCCTGTTGGCTTTACATTATCACCAGGTCAACAATGGTATGTGAAGAATCTTCCACTTGTTTTTTCTTTGCTAGCTATCTGGCTACGTGGCACAAAACCGGGACTACTTTGGACCCGATTCAAGACAAATACCGTCCAAGAGAATGGAGGTCAGCAATATTGTAGAGGTCAACAAAAGTATGTCAGTGGTATTAAAAAAAAACACCGTAATGGAAGAGGACTAGAAAGGGTGATGGAGAAGAAAAGGTCCCATGCTTGCCTTTCACGAGGGCATTGACTCTGGCTACCACCAAGAAAAATCTTCTAATTATCGTGCCAAACTAATTAACCATCATGAATCATAGGAGAAACTTCTTTTATACTCTTGACAAAGCAAATCTTGGATTGAAACCTGGATGGGTCAGGTTCGAAGGGGAAAAAGATGATTGAATGGGTCAAAATGAAAGCTGCATGCTGTCAGTAGCCATACTGGAAATATACCAGAAGAAAAAAAGATATCGTAAACAATGTCAACGTCAACCTTCACTTGCTCATTTCCTTGCAGTATAACTTGCATCAATCAATCTTCAAGACTAGAATAATGGGATGGCCCGTGTAGTTTATTTTCGATCATGTTTGAGGAAACAAGTTTTATATAAAAACGCTTACGTGCAGAGAGCTTTAAATACTTTCGCGCGATCGAGGGTGCATAAAAAAGGGCATCAGCTGTAAGAGAAATGGGATGAACGTAACTATGGAAGCGTGCGGCTTGTATTGTATACGGATTCGTTTCACAGGGATGCTCTCCTGATAGATCCACATGATCGGTGTAAGTCTATACTGTTCAGCTTGTCTTTTTTTGCAAGTTTGGATTCTTACACATTTGAATTCTCGAGGGAGGAGCCGGATCATCTGGAGTGGTTTTCTTCATTCTTTGTTTTGACTAAAAATGTATCTTACATAAAAAAAAATCCAAAAAAAGTTTGATTTCAAGTAATGGAAAGAGAGAAAGAGAGCGTACTAAAAAGAAAAGGGATCTCTTTCTACAGTATCTCATCCGATGATCAGCCCAGTAAAGAATCCATTTCCTGGAGAAAATATGACAATATTGCTACCTTGTACTGTTGGAATGGAAAATGGGGGATTTGTAAAACTGCTATGAACTGAACCTTCTACTTGCAATGTGCAATTATTTACTTGCAATGTGCAATCATTTTCTTGCTACAAGTTCCCAGGTCGTCGATGGATACCAACTAATTCACCTTTATAATTAAGCTTCTGCTCCAGATCCAATGAACATTTTCCCTCTCTTGTGAACTAGCTAGGGCGTACGTAAGACGTACATGTTCCATCCGCAACCTGAAAATCAATTTCTTGCCATTTTTTGTAAATGAAAATAGAAACATAAATACATGTGTAACCAAACGCAGGCATTTGTGGTTGATTTGCACATTACTTTCGTTTATATTGAGATTTCTTACATGGGTTAGTTGATTTTAATCAATATAACAGAAAATATAATTTTAAAAGGCTTCCAAAGGCAATGTCAAAAAAATCTCTTCTGATCACGAAGTCACATGGAAGAATAAAAGATTGATCCCAAAAGAAACAGAAAAACAAACAATTAGGTTCTTCTACGGTTGTCTTGTTTCAGATCAAAATTAAGGTTCTTTTTCTTTTTAATCAACCAAGAGGCATAAACGTAGTTTTATTAGCCCAAGGTCCGTACTATCAGCTATTGTGTTGAGAATGGCAGTGCCACGAGAAGCTGTCAAAATGGCATTTCGCAACCAGAAGACCACGGGTGAGAATCTTATATTTAAGCAGGGTTGTTCCCTCGGATCTAGTGAACAAAAGAAGTCCAAAAATCAACGTCAGATAACCAAAGTGATAAAATTATTGAAAAACAAAAACTGACCTTTCTACATTGGCAATGCAAGAGAAAAGAATTTCTGCAATGAACAAGAAGCATTTGACTTCTTGGATTGCCCGGCTACACAGGAATGGCTACGTTTAAAAGGCGTTGATGGTTTTCTGGGCGTGGCTTTGGTGTTGGGATTTATTGAGAATGATAACAATGAAGATCCCAAGGTTTTTCATAGTCAGCCGAGATTAGCTGATATTAAACCAGACTCGGTGAGTTTCTCACAGCTTCTTCGTTTTTCTGCCTTCTTTAGTAAGATCCATGCTTATTCTATTAAAACAGGATTTGATGCTGATAATTCTGTAGCCAATGCTATTATGTATTCAAAATGTGGAATAGTTGTGGATGACTATCAAGCATTTATAATGCAAAAAATGCCCATGATTGCCGTAATCTTTTTTTTTTTATTCGAGAAAATCCTGGAAAGGATATTTTATAAATTCAGGTGAACAAGTAAAATCTCGGTTATTTTAGGCTCTTACAAAAGGTGAACGCTCGCCCATGATTGCCATCATCTTTTTTTTTATTCGAGGAAACTCCTGAAAAACATATTTTATGGGTCCAGGTGAGCAAGTAAAATATCGGTTGTCCAAGGCTTATATAAAAGTGCACGCCCACCCTAACTCGAACTAGAGATCTACTATACAAATCTCAAGCTTTTTGTCATCACGCCATGTTCTTTAGAGACTTTTTTTCTTCGAGGAAACCCCGCCCCGGAAAGCACATTTTGTGGCCCAAGGTGAGTAAGTAAAATTTCGGTTGTTCCAAACTTTTACAAGAGGTGCACGCCCTCACTCGAACTCCAGACCTACTGTGCAGATCTCAATTTCTTTATCATCTCAAATTTTTTATCTTCACACTACACCTATTGGGCAAAATATTGCCGTCATCTTTGCTAATGATCTTCATGTTCAAGGCCAAAAATAAGCTTGAAGTACTTATTGACTATTTAAAATAATTGAGCCAGAATGTAGAATTTAGCCATTGAGCACTATGCTTTATGTTTTGGGCCGGGCTGGCTATTTATCCAATTGAGCACAAGCCATGGATATTATTAACCGCAGTCCATTTCCAGAGATAACTTTGCTTTGGTCAACGCTTGTAAGTTGCGAAGGGATCCCAATTTTGGCAGGTTAGCTTCGAAACATTTGCTTGATTTGGCTCCCGACGAGTCATGATCTTATGTTACTTGTTTCTGATATGTATGCCGGTGAATGAAAGATAGATGAGGCACAACTATGAATGATTTTGTGCTTGTTTGGAAGTGTGGTTGTAGTTGTTTTGAAAATATTTTTTTATTCAGAAATGCATTAAAATAGTATTTTTTTTAAAAAAATTATTTTGATATCAGCATATGAAAATGATCTAAAAACATCAATTTTTTTTTAAAATTTAAAATAAAAAATAAAATAAAAATCATTTTTTTTTAAAATACTTTCGAAATACAGCGCCAAACACATAACGAAGCTGGCAGAAGCTGGATTGAGATTGACAACAAGTTCCATCATTGTGTGGCTAGTGGCACGGACCATCCAGAGAGTGTAGAAATTTATACAAGATTGAATTCAGTAAGAGAGAGAGTGGATTCATTCTGACTTGTATTTGCTGCAAATTTACATGTTATATGATATATAAGATTTCTAACAAAGAGGGTCATACTAGCATGCTAAAGGCATATGAGCCTCGACATCTTTGAATGACATGAATGGTGTATTTTGTTTGCCATTTACTATATTTTTTAGCATAGTTGATTTTATCTTGTTGAAATATTTTTTTTAGTATGGATGGTATTGTCGTCAAAGCTTAGGCATGCTTTTAGAGAGTTTTTTCTCTCTCCTCTCTTTAACATTTTTTTTTCTCGGGACTCAATTTTTTTGGGGTCACTCGTGTGACCTAATCTGATCACTGTTGATAACCTTTCTTGGTATCATTGAGTTCGTCAAATTGAGATCTTTTATATTTTAAGATATAAATTACTTGATTGCTATTAAAAGTAAAATAAAATACTTAACTATGGTCTATGAACTTTTTAGATATTTCACTATTTTAAGCATAATGTAATGATTATTGTCTTTTACAAATCAAAAGATTCTTAAATCTTAACTACATGGGCTTATTTGTTATTTTATAATGGTTTTTTCATGATAGTTGTTTGATTCTAGAGGGCAATGTGGTATTTTGATAAAGAAAATGTTTTCAAACGGTGCGTACAATTAACTCTGATGGTCGAGACCTATGTTCTACAATCTCATTCAAGTTATCTCTAGATAACTCGTGTAGTCAACAAACATTTGTTTGAGCACTTGCAAAGTTACAATCCATCCCCCTTCTTTTATCTCTCATACTAAAAATCCACATTTGCACCCTCTAAATTTGCAAATCAACCCTTTAAGTATTTTCTTCTTTGGATTTGGCCCCATCTTCTTCTTTTTTTTATTCCAGTTAGTTTTATTTTAATTAATTTCTAAAAGTAACCTTTTTTTTTTCTCATTTTTATCCTCCATTTTTTTGTCTATCGAATTTGGTCCATTTTCTTTTTATTTTTTTAGATAGTTTTTAATTTTTCTAATTTCACCCTCCATTTTTTTCAGATTTGATACCCATTTTTTTATTGCTAGTTTTTATTATCTCATAAATGTTTTAGATTAATTTTTTTTTATTTCACAAACATTAAATTGGTTTAAATTGAACTTCTTAATTGAACTAAAGTCTACTTGTAAATTTGAAAGATTTACCAAGGTTTAAAAAATTCACTCGAGATAGTTTGGTTTTTTCATATTATTAAACCAAGATTGACTTTTTTCTATTATTAAATTAAACAAATATTTTTACTTGATAAAAATTTAGCCCAACCCACCAGATTATTTTTTTAATTTTTGACCTTCAATATATTTTTTTGTTCATTATAAATAGGCTTGCTAATTTGTTTCAATAAGATTCTATTACTATCCCATACCCTATGTTACAGATTTCATAAGTTAATCATGGTTATGAAAATAATACAATTTTTTTTCAATATATATTTTTTAATATACTAATATTTAAATATTCTAAAGTGTTTCAACGGGCTTGCATTGAGTTTTTTATTTCCTGTGTATTTATAGTTTTTTCTTAAGATTAAAACAAATCGGCAGCGGATTATCTCACGGGTAAAAAACAGTCTACTCAATACTGTACCACTGCAAATTAGTCGAGGTGATTTGGAGCTTGGACAAATGCCAGCATTTATGATCACTGTTCTTTGTTCCAACGCAGGTGGATCGAAAACCACAGAACTATCTGCTGGCTAAATGTTTTCGATACCTTCCTCTCTAAAACAATGTGTATGGTTGGATTCCTGTTCAAGACCCCATAATCTGGGCTAGAGCTCATCACACTCATGTTCTTTATGAGCCATCTTGGACAGCAGCAACCAGGATTTTTAGCAATACTTGTCGGTTAAATGAACCGAAAAAACACAACTCCTTACTATCGAGGTCGCAGGTCTAGTCAGGTAGTTGGCCAGAAAGAAACTTGCGAGATATATATGGACAAATGCAATTGAGGTGTTTCGTCAAATCATATCCATTGTCCTGCTATCAAGACCTAAAATACAAAGCACTCGCAGCTAAACTCTTAAGAATGCTCGGCAACAGTGGCCATACAGACTTTGTGCACCAGACAAAGCAGTGTCAAATCGCGTATTATCATAGCTTAAGGTGTTTGTCATTTTGCAATTTTGTGTGTGTACAGCTTCATGATCAGATCGAGTGGCTAGCTTGTTTTTCCAAGCAACCTCATCTACATTTTAGACATGGAGCAACTTCTTTTTATTTCTTGAACATGATCAGCTTTAAATTCTTCCTGCGCATCGAGAAATGCAAAAAAAAGAGAGCAAAGAATTCAGTTTCTTGCTAATACAGTTTCGACTTCTAACCATTCTTTTCTGGGTAAAAACAGGTAAACTGTCAAGAAATCATCTCATCTAAAAGCTTCAACTATGAAGTGAGGTTTCTGAATATGATTTATATTATTCCCTAACACGCACCCTCAAGTGAAAACTCTTTGGACTTGAAACTTGCACAAACTCACACTACTTTGTACTTGATTTTTATCAAATAGAATGGGATGATGAGATTCAAACTCGTGATTACTGGGTCAACAAAGCTCTAATACCATATCAAGGAACCTTCTCGTCTAAAATTTTAAGGTATTAGATGAGTTTCTAAAATATGATTTATATTATTCTCTAATGTAAACTATGTTTTCGATTTCACACCCACATGCAGACAGAGAGGAATGTACTAGTTCTATCACTGCTCAATTTTAATTCTCGAGATTAATTAGGCACATTCTTACTAGATCAGAATAATGCTTCATGTTTTTCCAATAAGGACAATGCTTCGTTACATGTAGTAGATTCATTTGAGTGGCAAGGCTATCAGTATTACCTGGACCCAGCTTTTCTTGCAAATGGAGACATGGTTAACGCAAATCACGGTTTGTAAGCACCGATAAATATCTTTTCATTGTTTTCTTCCATGGTTTTCATTCTTGTATATACCTTTAATCAAGATGATGACGTTGGATATTAAAAAAAAACAGTGTTTTCATACTTGTAAAGATATCAATTATGTTAAATAAATCAAGATCATGCTCCAGGAATTTAATTGTTTTTCCTGGAGATGAATGGAAGCCTCAGTACTATCCCTCTTCACAAATTCCAAGACTTTCGTCTGCACATAGCTGAATTAGGCAATTACGGGAGAGATGATTCAATAATTACTTGTCTAAAAACTACAATAACAAGGTGATAATTTAATTCATTGACAGGTGGATCAGTCTTGTGTACATGCTCAATATTTTTAGGCTTGATTGAATACCAGTCCAAATAACATAGATTTGCTTGCTTCACACCCAATATTCTTAAATTTGATCTAGGCCTTGTTTGCTTGCTGGAAACAATTTTCCTGGAAAGTTGTTTCCTGTGTTTCCGGTGTTTGTTTGCTGGAAACAACTTTCCTGGAAAGTTGTTTCCAGCCAAGGAAAACACAACCCTTGACAAAAGGAAAGTGTATTCCTCTTTTAAGCACCGGAATACACTTTCCGCGAGCTAGCTAGTAAAGTTTGGTTTTTGGTTTTTGTATGGTTGACTAATAAATTGTTGGACCGGTAATAGTTATTGTTTTTTTTTAAAAAAAATAGAAACATGTTAAAGTATTATTTTTTTATAAAAAAAAATAATAATTCGATATTAACAATTAAAAAAACACAAAAACTAATAATTTAAATCTTAAAAAATTCTATTTTTTTTTAATCACCCTAAATTAAAATTTTGCATTGAGATTTTGATTTAAAATTAAAAAAAACTTATTTTAAGCTTTTAAAATTGGAAAAAAATATATATTAATAATAAGTTTTACTTTAAAAAAATATTTCACAAGCTTATTTCTCTATAATATGATATGACATATATTGTTATATTTTATAAAATAAGCTATGTATGAAATATAGGATATAATAAAAAAAATTCATCATTATACTTTTTTAGATTTCATTTTTTTTTATTTTTAAGTGATTAAATATTTTATATTAAATATTTTATATATATTAGATAAACTTGAAAAAAAAATTAATTTATTAATAAATTATTTTCCAATTCCTTTTCCATAACACAAACAAACACTGGAAAATGTTTTCCAGTTCATTTTCCATAACACTGCCAAACATCGGAATTCACTTTTCAGGAATTCACTTTCCAGGAAACCACTTTCCAGGAATTCACTTTTCAGGAAACCACTTTCCAGGAATTCACTTTCCAGGATTCACTCTCCAGGAAACCACTTTCCAGCAAACAAACGGGGTCCTAGTGTCGAGCCAAAGTGTGTGAATTTGGTGTATTAGCCGTATATCAAGCCTGAGTATACATAAATTTGGTAAGTTGTCATACCCAATATATAAGAGTTTGACCATGTGACACGCATAAGTGAAGGTAAATTTATTGAGTTATCAGATTTAATATACCTAGTTTTGGCTAAATGTTGAATCCAAGTGGATATAAATCAAGAGAAATGTTATATCCAATATATGAGGGTTTGGTCATGTGTTGAGACTAAATAGACGTGAGTCTAATGAGTTGACAAACTCAACATATCTAGGTTCGGTTACATGTTGAGTCCAAGTGGATATAAATCTAGCGAGCTGTCATACACAATATATGACGGTTTGGTCATTTGTTAAACCTAGGTGAATGTTAGTCTAATGAGTTGTCAAACTCAATATATCTAGGTTCCACTACATGCTCAACCAAAATAAATATGAGTTTGAAAAGTTTTTAGACTCAACTTCCTTGAGTTTAGTCATGTGCCGAGCCCAAATGAATATGATTTTAAAAAGTTATCAAAATTAATTTTCTTGAGTTTGGCCATATATTGAACCTAAACGAACATAAGTCTAACAATTTGCCAACTCAACATCCTTGGATTCGATCATGTGATGAAACCAAGTGGATATAGTCTAGTGAGCTGTCAAACTCACCATTTTTAGGCTTGGCTATGCACCAAACTCAATTAATTCAGAGGTTTTTCATGCTAAGGTCATAGGGCTCTTTTTATTTATTCTTAAAACTTTTAACATGAAATGTTCATGGTAGGGATATTTGCCCCTCTACACCACCAGGTATATTAAAAATTTCTAAGAGATCTATCATATTTTCATTAATATTAATATTGTGTAAGAGATAATTATCATTTATTAATATTATGTAAGAAATATTTATCGCTCATCAAAGATTTAAGGAGAAAATAATACTCCAAACTCTCCATTCAAGCAAACATAAAAGGTTTAGGTGTTATATACACGTCCTAATCTATCCAGGTGAAAAAACAAATAATTTCTCTCTTCTATCTAAGTATTTATATTTTAATTTTCAAAGCATTTATCATACAAATATTTGTTATCTTAAAATTTAAAATTCATTCTCTCAATTATTGCAATTTCTAACTAAAAAGTCATTAATTTTATTATATGAGGATCCTAAAACCTACAAAAAATTATTATTATACAGGTAATGTGTTTTTTTATCGCTAACCATCTGTTTTTGATTTAGTCATTTAAATAACCACTATTTAAATACTAAAAAACATACATGTTAAAATTTAAAACATTATCAAGAGACCTGTCATAGAAGTCAGGGAAAAGAGCATAATTATTGAAAGTACCCGGTGTGACAGGCCAAGGTTTGAGAAACACTTATTGTTTTGAGAACTGAAAGTTTGATTCTTTCTAGGTACTGTTTTCTCTTTCTCGAAGAGTGTTTTAAATTTCTTATACTTGGTTTTGCTGAAACTGTTCCTTGAAGATTAAAAAAGATAAATCTTAATTTACCTCAGCAAGATGTAAGAAGCAATACAACTGTAGATCGTACTTGTACCAAACTAAAACTTAAAATCATGTTTGTACAAATATAGCTATCGATTAAACGCCAATTTTCTGCTAATAGCAAGAAGCAATACAACTGTACAATACAAAATGGCTGTTCCACCACCATCACCAGCAAGCCCTTCATCAAAATTCTAAACACACTCACAGAGTTCAAACACGGCAACAGCTGAATCAATATTTTGGTGATGTTCTTAGGAGTAATATTATTGAGGACACTTTGTATTTTGGTGATGTTCTTAGGAGTAATATTATATGGAAGATTAATTAAGGCTCAAAAGAAGGATCGTTTGGCAGGAGCTCTGCCAACAGCTCTCATCAAATTGGCCACATCAAGAACTCTAGCAACTTTTGTCCCTCTCTTGGCTTCGGCTGATGCTCTTCTCTCCTCTGCCTTTCTGTGTGCCTTTGCTACCTCATTCTGCATCTTCTCTAAGGCTCTTGCTCTTTTCTCCTCTAATTTCCTCTACACAAATTGAAGATTTGTTGTCAAATTATGAAAATGATATATATATATATTGATTAATGTCTTACATCACCTATTTTCCTATACAAGATCAACCCCATAATGGAATCAACAAAGATTTGACAGGAAATCAACCCCATAATTGAATAGCCAATTATGACTAATTGGATCCATGATCTCTTAAATTAATGATCAATTAGTGTTAAGTGTGATCATAGGCATGATCACAGCAAGAATACTGAACTACCTTTCTTCTTGAAAACATAAAACAGTAATCATAACTGGGAAATTAAAGACAATTGTCAAATCAACAATTATAATATACGCACGTACCTCTACTTTCTTCATCCAAGAAGTTGACTTCTGCACCTGCTCACTCTCCCATCCATTAATTATAGCATCTTCTCTCTTGAACCGATTATTGATCTTTGCAATCTTTGCATTCTGCCATGCAGTTATCTTAGTCTCAACCTCCTCCTTCTTCACTCTTTGCACCGACACTTCACCACCGGCATCACCGCCGTCGCTGCCATCCACAAGAGCGGAGCGGAGCATTCTCGAGCTTGGCTCGGGGTCCAAAGGGTGGTTATCAGGTACAATAGCCAAAGGGTTAGTTTCTTCCGGCACGTCATCATCCTCTCCAATCCTAGACAACAAGGTGGTGCTTCCAATATCATTGAATTCATTATGAGCAGAGCTGCTATTGTTGGCAGTATTACTAGTTCCTATTGCAGACCCTGCAATCACAAGAGCATTAAACTCTCTGCTCATGGTTGTGAAGTTTTCAGTCGAAGCACCGTCACTACTCATAGAGTATGATCCATGATGATTTCGCGGCGGTGGATGCGGGTGGGGTTAGAGCGTGGATGTCACGGACTTGTTCACTGTCGACAGGTTCTTGATTGGTTTCTTCATTGGTTGTGGTGCTTGAGGAGGGTCTTTGAGCACTTAACATTGAGAGATTTTTTTTAGTTTTTTTTTAGTTTGTGTGTTAAGGAGGAATAGGTGAAATAAAGGAGTACTTCAGGTTGTAGTGGTATTACAATTGTTGCTGTTTTCGAAGGCTTTAAACAACATGAACCACACACATAATGGAAGGAAAATTCCAAGTATGGGTTCGAGAACTAATATATATCGTATGTTATTTTAGATTTCGTGAAATTAGTTGAAAAGTTAGCTTAAATATATCATATGTAATTTTAAATTACGTGCAATTAGTTGAAAAGTTAGCTTAAATATATCATATGTAATTTTAAATTACGTGGAATTAGGTGAAAAGTTAGTTTAAATATTCATGTTAATAAAAAAAATAAAAATTATGGTTTTAATTTTTTTATGTTTTAAAAATATTTTATTTTTATTTTAAATTAATTTTCTTAATATTTTTAAATCATTTTTATATATTCATATAAAAATTATTATTATTTTAAAATAAATTATTTGAATACATTTCTAATAAAAATTATTTTAATAAACAATCTCAATAATACTCTGAGCCTCGCTATTTAGAACTCGTATACATCCCAGTACAGCATAAAAGAACACGATGGATTGCGGGAGATTCGGTGGTGCTAATTCTTTTGATTTTTCTGAATAAATTTTCAAAGTGCAAATATTCCTATCCCCCAAGTTCTGTTAATTAGCTCCAACCCCATATATATGTTTTCATTGTATTATTTGGTCCCTATAGTAATATGTGAAAAGAGCGACAAACAATATCAAAGATTGCATGAGTGGGAATGTATTCGACTATGAATTATTTGGTCATTCATCATCAAAATGTGATAGATCATACAAGTAAAGCACACGTATTGCATGAGTGGTAAATTAAGTTTTTGAATAGGACATTTTCTAGGGGTTAAAAGCTGAAAATTGTTTATTTTTAGCGAAGAGATGTAATAAGTAAGAAACGAGGGCCTCATAAGCAAAAACGCTCTATAATTATCTTTTCTATTTGCTAATTCAAGTGTCGGCCAGAAGATTTTGGAGTTGACCCCACCACGGCAGCTTAGTGGTGGTGAGGCAGTCCCACAAATACACACGCGTCACAAAACTCCGTCATATGTCCTGTAGATAGGCAGCACGTGGCGCAAAAACTCCGTCAAGCCCCCATCACTGAAGCTACGTACGTTTCTTCGTACGTTCCTTCCATGCAAGGGCTAGTGTAGCTCCACCAGATTTCCGCCACGTGTATGGTGCCACTTTTGTAACTCACGGTTTTCAAGATTCCCACGTCTCACGTGATAAATTAATGTTATCCTAATATGTCAATTAATCAAACTATTAATCCCTTAACAATTGTTTGTCTTCTGAGAGGGGGTGTGGCATTTTATTTCTTTTTTTTAAAAAAAAATAATTTTTTTTATTTTTATTTTTTATTTTAAATTAAATATTTTATATTTTTATATTATTTTAATATACAGATATCAAAAGTAATTTTTAATTAATATATTTTTAAATAAAAAATAATTTAAAAAGCAACATCAACCAATTTTTTAAGATGTTATTCATCACTTGTAACGGAAGTCAACACGGTATTAGATTGACATGATTTTTTATACACAGTGAATTTAAAAAAAAACTCAAATTTTATTTCAATTACATAATGCGATGGGTACAACATGTGTTTGGTGATTTTTTAAATGATTTAGAGTGTGGATAATCCAATGAAGAAAGCACATTTGGGTTATTTTCAATTTCGGAGCTATCATGTGATGTAATGGGAGTGTGTAATAAAATAGTGGGAATGTAACACGTGTCCACTTGAGATCAAGTGACAGGATTAAGCAACAGCTGTTTGTCACTCCATTGGGTGACCCTCTATTTTGATTAGTATTGATAAGAGTTTGATTAGGGTTTGGTGATAAAATAAATGCTACATTGACACACCAAATTTTCAGGGTCCTTTTAAGCCAGTCCTGTGAGGAAACTTCTTTGGGAAGGATTCGAGTGTATCATCAAAAATTGATCAAGATTTTTAATGTTTCCACCTTTCAATTACACGTTTGGTGTAATAACATTGTTATAAAATAATATATATCATATCATGATATTTCATCTAATAACTTAAATTTTTAGATGAGTTTATTTTTCGATATGATATCATAGTTTTGTTGACCTAACAGTCACGAGTTCGAATTTTACGATCTTTCATTTCTATTTGATAAAAGTTAAGCACAAAATAGTGTTGACTTATATGCAAATTTCAAAGTCCAAAAGAGTTTTTACTTGAGAGAATACATTATAAATGGTATATTATAAATTCACCTAATAACTTAAATTTTTAAATAATAAGGTTTCTTGACAAACACAACAACTACCAAAGCAGGAAACTATGGAACATCCTCAAGGGGCGTGGTGTGACGGTATAGGACTTTGAAATCTGCACAGTAGATTTCGAGTTTGAGTTAGGACGTGCATCTCTTGTAAGAGTCTGGGACAGTCAGGGTTTTACTCACTCGCTTGGATCCACAGAATACACTTTCCGAGTAATTGGGTTTTCACAAATTCACTATGGAACCTAAGAGTTCGAATATGCTTCTTTGTGTATGTATTCATAGAGCACATCGTCATAAGTTCATCAAATTATCTTAATATTTTCTTTAAAATAGAAAGTTATTGTCTTTATTATTTATTTATTTATTCTCTTCTTCTCTTTTGTGAAATGGAGTGGTGCTTAATAAAGAGTCGGTGCTCCACATATTGAAAGTCTGAAATTAATCAAAAGACTTTCAAAGAAAATGAAGATTGGTAATTGAATTATCGGATCAAAGGAACTTGAAAAAACTAATCAGCAGCCAAGAGGGGGAAGGGCAGAAGCAGCTATTAATCATGAATTTACTGACTTCCGAACACCACTTTTTATCTCAAACTTGTCATCTAGCCCATGTCAAGCTCTTTCATCCCCTCGTGTGAAATATTATATCCACTAATAAGCACACACGTGGGCATTTCATTACTCAAAATCCAACTATACTAAAAAAAAATCTCAAAACAACACCGCTAATTAATTCCTACACTACCTCACTGCTATTCTCAAAAACAAATATTCTGTGACCGGGGGCGTGGGTCAACTGGTAGGGGGTCGTCTCAGCTTAACCAAGGTCTCGAGTTCGAGTCTTGGGTATGCAGCTGCTTTAAAAACTCTCTTGGGAGAGCTTTGCCACCTTTAAGGGTCCTACCCGGCTCGAATCCAGATTAGTCGACAGTGGCCGGATTACCGGATGGTTTATACCAAAAAAAAAAAATATATTCTGTGACCTCTCCCCAAAATTGTCACAGCATATACATGATACATGATAATGATACATGTCTCCAAGGGCCATGGTGTAATGATAGAGAGTTTATGATCTGAATTGTATGTCTCAAGTTCGAGTTAAACGTGATGGCAGAGGACTTGTGATCTGCACAGTATATCTCGAGTTCGAGTCAAAACGTGCACCCGTTATAAAAATATGGAACAACCAAGGTTTTATTCGTTCACTTGGATCCACAAAATACACTTTCCAAAAAGTGGATTTCCTCTCCTCCAATAAAATAATAACGATCCACACACATACATTTATACATATATACCGAGCATATATGTCGATCTGCAAAATCCAGTTCAACTAAGAAAAATACAAGCCAAGTCTAGAACTAATTAGTTCTAGCCATGATGTCAATCTCGTTCTGTTTCGATTGAAATGACTGAAATATTTCGTTCCAGTTAAAAAAATAAGACAAAACAATATTGTTTTTATCTAAGGTTATATTTCGGTCCATTCTGGATTTTTCGACCAAATTCTGGCTAAAACGCGCCGGAATCATTTTGCCTGTGCCATTTTGGTCAAATAGTATTTTTTTTTAAATAATGAATAATTTTATAATATCAATCATATCTCTTAATCCGACAGTTAGATTGAGATGAAATTTTACAAGAAGACTCTTGACATATTTATACATATTATGTTAAGATTTTAGAGCAATCAGAGAATATAATGACTTTGCAAGATTGATGATGACATTCTCGTAATATTATACATGTTCATAATTTTGTTTAGAAAAATCATTTTATTGTGTCTTTTTTAGATTAAACTGCATAGTTCTAAATAATTTAATTTTTTGATTTGAACTATTTTTTTTAATTAATATATTTAATTATACATATACATACATAAATAGTACAATCCCGAAACAACGCGTCGAGACACTCCAAAACCGAAACATTCTGTTCCAATTAAAAAAGCAAAACACCAACCGAAACGGAATTGACAACCGTGGTTCCAGCATAGGACATGCTTGAATGTTGAGGTGTGCCATCAACTCTTCTAAATGAATTTTTCTTTCTCCAGACTCTAAATCTTCCTGTGATTTTTTCACAAAGCGGTTGCATATGAGAAATTAAGACAGATGATCCTTTGACAACAATAATATAAATAACAGCAACTTAAACTTCAATTATGGAACCCTGCGATCATAAGAAGAGCATAGTGATCGTGTAACCTTGGCCACACAGTCGCATGATTGTGGCGACTAACTTGTGAAATTATAAAGGAAAAGTGGGCTGGGCTGGGCTGGGCTTGCCCACTTGCCTTGGGCCGCAACTTCCATCCAATTCAAACCCGGCTGCAGCCTGGTTCTGTAAGGTCACCGGCATGAATCGAATCACAAGTTATGGCCTCATTGTCACCCATATCGAAAATTATTGGTTTATGATTTTAATATCAATATTAAGTATTAATTAAATTAAAAAATATATAATTATTTTTTTATCGAATACTACTAATTTTGGATAGCATTGGGGCCCCGTCGATTAAATGTGATGGGCATGACCTCTCTTTCCTGGAAACTGGAATGAAAGTTCCTGGACGAGGAAAATGCTGTCCTTCACTGACACTCTCTTTATTTTATTTATGACCGTGACCTCAGACGGACAGCGATTAATGAGTCTGACAAGGAGCGGAGTTACCCTCCCAGAAAGTTTTATAAATCTTCAATTCTCCTTAGAAGATTTATATTTATGGTTTTTGGATGAGATTGTATTTTTTTTGTTTAAAAATATATTCAAATAATATATTTTTATTTTTAAAAAATTACTATTTAATTTTTTAAAATATTTTTAGATATTTTAATATATCAAAATTATTTTTCAGACTCAAATATCAAATACCCCCTTAATTTCTCCATTTAAATATTTTTCCTCTTAAAAAATCATATCTTCTCCTCAATCCTTTTAACTTTTCTTATTTTAAAATTCATTATATTGGGTTTTTTATTCGGCGTCTTTACAAAAATCATTATTTCATGCCGTAGTTGTTAAAACAACAAGCGTCTAAAAATAAATTTAAATGTTAAAGAGAAATCAGCTTGAGCATAGAAAAACGTCAAGTTATTGAGAAATTAATAAAGATATTTTAATTAAAAAAAATTGAAAGGAAAACGATCATCGAGTTAGGGATTTGAATGCCTTTAGGACACGAAACTGTAGCAGTTGTTTTTAGTGAGTATGAATTATAGCAGCAGCTATTTCTGCCATTGTTTTTATCTCTGATCTCTTTCTTCCTGTAAATATATACCGTTTCTTTTCTCTCTCGGCAAGTTTTATCTTTTTTTTCGTTCAAGCCTCTGGCTCAATTTCTGTAAGGAAACTGAAAATGTAAACCCTACGACGACGAATGAACAACAATTAATGCAAGCATGCTTGAGGAGGATTTCGAAGGATCGATGAAAGCTTGTTGGAAGGGTTATGGAAGTCAGTGAAACGCATTTAAGACTCCAAATTTTCCACACCGAAGTAACGTGGAGAAGGTCCCAAAGTCGTGAATCTCTTTAGAAAGAGACGACAGGAAATTATGCTATCGAAGTCTTAGAATTTCTAACAATTTAATCTTATATTTCTTAGAGAATAATATAAATCATATTCTGGAACCTCACCTAGTAGCTTAAGTTTTTAGGTGAGATGATTTCTTAACATGGTATCAGAGCTTTGTTGACCCAGCGGTCACGAGTTCGAATCTCGTCATCCCCATTCTATTTGATAAAAACCAAGCACAAAGTGACGTGAGCCTGTGCAAGTTTCAAGCCCAAAGGGCTTTCACTTGAGGGGGTGTGTTAGAGAATAATATAAATCATATTCTGGGATCTCATCTAATAGCTTAAGCTTTTAGATGAGATGATTCCTTAACAATATTTACAAACTAAGCATCGACGAGTTTCTTTGAGTTGACTAGAAATAACAGTTATATTATATTGGTTATATTATGTAATTTTGTAAAAGAATCCACTGGATCTTTGAGGATTAATAAATCTAGAAAATATGCTCCACCAGTCAATATAACAAATTCCCTGGATATAGATTTGCTTATATTTTGATGGATAATTCTCACACAAATAGGCTAAGAAATGCAAAATTGTAATTTAGTCGGCAGTTACCTAAACGTGGCCTTAATAAATCTGAAATTACAGAGAGGATGCATAGTGGTTGCTCATGAAAATTATAGGATGCTTCGAGGAAAAAAAAATATATTTTATTAGTTATGTTTTTGCACATCATTTTGTCTTGTCTCTTCAGATAATTAAAGTCGTCGTCATTGCAAACTGATTAATGCTTGTTATTGTGCAAAATAAAACATGCAAATAGTAAATACATGACCACAAAAAAAAAATTGTTGGAAACCTAGATTAATTACTCTCCTTGTGCTAGAGTTTTGTCATTTTTTGATTTTAGTCACGTTGACTAACTCGAACATAGAGAGTGTTGGTGCTCGCCATTAGATAGTGTTTAATGTTGGAAATTTTCTTTTGTGTCCCTCATGACACACCCATGTTCTTGATCATGCAAACTCATGATCATGAAGATAGGTCATGGGGTTTGATCATGGGGATCAATTGATTGATCATTGGGATCAATTAATTGATCATGGCTAATTATCTCTTTGATGGGAGGAGAAAATTGGAAAATAAATTAATGAGTGGGGTCTCTGATCTACCTATAAATAATAGCTTGTGTACTTCATCTATGGCTACTGGTAGGCATAGATCAGAAGGCTCCTCTCGTAAAATATTTTATTATTTTGTGTTGTTGCCGCTTGAAAAAAGCTTTGTTGTTGCTGCTATTGAAATTATTTTTCGATACTTGAGCAACAATGATTGAAGTATTTATAATCTAAATTTTCGTTGCTATATATATTTAGCATTCGATTATTTAAAATATGTCTTACATTTAATACTATTAATGGTCCATAAGTCGGTGAGTGCTGGTGACACATTGACAAGAAATAACTATTAGTCGAGAAAGAGGTGATTGAGTTGCATGGGAAATGGTTTCATGCTTGCATTATCGATAATTGACTCAAAAATAGGATGCCTACATAAAAGTTTACAGGAATTTGTTGGAAAATATGATAGTTAATCATGAAAAATATTATATTCATAGACAATTTGACTTATCAGTACTCGTAAACACGTTAAGGTGCATATCAATAATCAAAAAACTTTCCCCGAGACTCAAATAGTTTTTTCATGTCAAAATACAAGAGATAAAAAAGGATGGGGCTACAATTTAACCACAAAGTACTTCTCAGTTCGGTGAGGACTTTTTATTTTATTTTTTGGAAGAAATTCAAACGTGAATGCATTAAGCTTTTATTTTGGAGAGGAAGCTTCGTTGTCTAATCGAAGTGACATAATTAAATTATTTGACTTAGCCTCATTCTTTGACTTTCACTCGGCCGATATTTTTCTTGCTTGCAAGGGACCATTAGGGATAGCCTTGGGATGCAACTAATCAATTGAAATTCCATTTACTCACACCCTAATCCAATTATCTTTATGTGGAAAGTAGAAAACAATTCATGGTGCCTCCTTGTCTTTCTTAAACTATAATTTCAGTTCTTTAGAGTGAGTTGCCGTTTATTTTTCTACTTGATATTGTGTTTTAAATATATATTTGATTTAAAAATATTAAATTAATAATATTTTTTTTTAATTTTAATGTACTAGTACTAAAAAGTATACATATAAATATTTTAATATATTTTTAAACTAAAAAATATTATTAAAAAACAGTTATAGGAAGGCTTGAGTTCTCTCTTACTTTTTAATTAAAATATTTTTTCTAATTCTTTTGAAATGTTGTTGAAAATGTTATAATTATTGTTTTTTCAAAAAGTATTTTTCACTCAAAAATATATTAAAATGGTATTTTTTTTTTTTTAAAATTTATCTTTTAACATTTAACATATCAAAAAATTATAAAACATATTTAACAAAAAAAAAGTTAACTAAAAAAACAAGTTGAATCTTAATTTGAAGGAGCACTTCATTGTTTGTTTATGAACAAAAATAATAATTAAAAGCATTAAGTTATTTAAATGTTAAGTGTTTATTTGAAAGTCTGATTGATGTTGTTTTTTAAAATATTTTTTTATTCAGAAATATATTAAAATAATTTTTTTTTAATTTTTTAAAATTTTTTTTTAATTTTTTAAAAAATTTATTTTTTACATCAGCACGTCGAAAATATGTAAAATCATCAAAAAAAAATATTTAAAATCAAAATAAAAAAATTTAAAATAAAAAAAATAATTTTTTTTAAGAAACATTTCCACATAGGGCCTAGAAAATATGTGTAATAATGATTGTGATCGGTTAGGCAAGGATAGGACGAGTAATTCTTCGATTTTCAAACATCAGTTATATAAGTCTTGCTGATTTGACAAAATAGCAGGCATAGTCCTTCCCCTTGAGCATGAAAAACGTCGGTGCTTATTAAAGGGATAAGCTCAAAGAAATCCCACAGTATAACAAGTTTTTCTTCTTCTCTTTTTTTGAGAAATTTCAAGTTAATATACTTAATTATGGTTCATGATTTTTGGGAATTTTTTAAATATTAAATTTCTGAGGGGTTTTCTTATTTGATGATTCTAATAAAAATAAAATTATAAGAGAGTGCAGGGGAATTAATGTTATTTGTTTTTGCTATAATAGTTATTGGGGGATATTATCAAGTCATATTAATGTTATATATTAATAATAATAATTATCCATAATCAATGCCTGGTTATAAGGACAGGCATAAACATGGCATACTTTGTGCAAACACATTACAGATTAAAACTATTTGAAATTAAATGGAAGAAATCAGTGTATAGAGTATACAAGAGGAATAGACTATATTCAATATTATTATTAATAATATTGGTATTACTTGAAAACTTAATGCAAATCTAATATAAAACATAAGAAAGATAAAAAAAAAATCAAGATACTAAAGACTATGAGCCATATGTAGAAATGATTCTGAAAAAAAAAATCATTTAATTTGGTTGCAAAAATATTTATTATTAGAAGAAAACTTAGGCGACTATCTAAGAACAAAATAAAAGTACTTTTTTTTTAAAAAAAATAATAATTATTAATAAAGCCTAAAAAAAGTAAATAAAAAAAATTTTGGAACAAGAAGGGATTGAGATTTCACCATATGATTTAGGTGTGTTTGGCATTGCATTTCAAAAATATTTTTTAAAAAAAAATATTTATTTTTATTTTTTACTTTAAATAAAAACAAATTGATGTTTTTAGATCATTTTCATGTGTTGATGTCAAAAATGATTCTTAAAAAATAAAAATAAAACATCATTTTGATACATTTCTGAATGAAAAAGCATTTTTAAAAATAACTGTAACTACACTCCCAAACAAATACTTAAATTCAAGCATTTGAATGAAATATAGATGTCATTTCATGACTTCTTTCAAGAGGAAATTACTCATCCTCATTCAATTATGAATTTAACTCTCAAATGTCGGTCATGGTCATTGATGCATTATTTTCTAAATAACATGTTTGTCAAATATCTTTGAAAATGAAGATTCTGAAAAGAAAGAAAAAGATGCTCAATCAACATGAATAACAAAACCCACATACTAAAAACTCCTAAATGATTAAAGATCAATATAGGAATAAAGATAATCAAAATCTTTTAGAAAACCAAGATATTTCTTAAAAACAACTAAAAAAAAACAACAACATAATCTAACAACAATGCAAAATACTAGTAGAGATACTATTGGATCATTATTAGGCTCACTCATTTTCTATCTTATTATTGATACTATTTATGCTTAAAAAGAAGATGCTCCTCAAAAAAAAAGTATGCACAAAGTCATACACAGCGGGGGTGTTTGGGAGTGCTTTTCAAAAGCGTTTTTGAAAAAAAATTTGAAAAAAAAATTTTTTATTTTTATTTTTAAGTTTAAATCAATAAAATTTGATATTTTTTAGATCATTTTAATATGCTGATGTCAAAAATGATTTTTTAAAAAATAAAAAAAATATATATAATTTTAATGTATTTTTAAACAAAAAAATATTATAAAAAACAATTATAATCACACTCATCAAACATACACCGAATAGGCATGTCATTAACTATCAACCTCCAAACCTACGCTGACATTTATTTATTTGATAATTGACTACTTGCATTTAGTTATTAATTTTTTTAATATATATATATATATATATATATATATTTAATATATTTTAAATAATAATTACTTTCAAAACAAGTGACAATTATTCTTGAAAGGACTTTTGCTTCTTTTGTTTTTACGTGTCCTTTAGTTGAATACACTTATCCTCTATTTCCACAACAATTAAAGGGGTATTTTCACACGCGCGAGTAACAGTAATTAAGTCTTTGGAAGCAACTTTATTGTTGGATGAATATTTTACATGTCACTTGCTATAATTTTCCGATGGTAAGTGATTCAAAGAGCTAATAGCAAGTCTAATGATAAAAATCATTTTAAAGGAATCATATTTTTAAAATAGATTTTTAAATAGTGTATATATAAATTTTTTTATATATGCTCCAATGATAAAAGTTATTACTTTTTTATTTCTTCAATCCAATAGCTATATCAATAGCTAAAATGATATTTTGTTCTTTGAGATGCTATTTATATATGTTCTTGTAGAAGAGGCAACAAATTTAAAAAACAATATAATATTATTTTAGATGAGCCAAAAATTATATGTTCTTGTATAATATTTTATTTATTTATTAAGATAATTCATTTATTTATATTTAAGAATTCGTGAGATGTATTTTTAAAAAAACTAAAATTAAAAATTATATAATATGGTCAGTATCATTTTAATAATATAAAAAAATATATAAAATATATAAAAATATATTATACTAAATGTTTGCATTATAATACTATAAATAAAAAAAGTTATATTTGACTATTCTAAAAAACTAGTTTTATCAATTTATCTATTGAAAATAGCATTTTGCATTGGAATTGCTCTAAATAATATCAAGCTCATGCTTGAGTTGTCCATATATATATTAATTTTTTTAATTTACTGAAATTTAAATTCAAATTGAGAGAATTCTAAAAAAAAAAATCAAGTAGAAAGATTCTTTGCTACTATCTAGATGGACCAATTGGCTTTCAACTATTCTTGTCTCGTAAAAGAAGATAAAACCTTGAAAGCATCACCTCTTTGTCTTTTGAGGCTGATTAGGGGTCGCAATGCAACCCACTTTTCATGGTTTTTTATTATTATTATTTAAAGTTAGTTTTTTTAATATTTTTTTGTATAGATATTAAAAATAGTTTTTTTAAAAAAAAATTATTATTGTGATGTATTTATAAATTAAAAATAATTAAAAACAATTTCTACCATATTTTCAATACCCGTCTTATTAAATTAATTACTGTGGTACACAACCCGCTTGATTAAATTTTTACTATTGTAAAAAAAACACTAATAATTAAGCAATGTAAGTGTTTTTAAAAAAAAATAAAAAAAAATTGAGACTCATACATTAGATCAATTGAGTTTAATAAATTTGATTAATATATCATACGGTTAAAAAATCAGGTAGCAAAATTAAATAAACCAAATCAAATAAATCTTTTTTGACAATGATTAATTTGAAAAATAAGCAATTACCAGTATTATGGAAAGACATTCTGCTGATATTTTGTAAAATATTTTCATGTTCTTATTCGGTAACAAATAAAAAACAAATGAGAATGCAATCATCCCAGGTAAATTAAAATAAAAAATTAAAGTAAATTATCTACAAATAAAAAATATTCAAAAGCAAGATAAAAAATAATTAAATTTTAGAAAAAGAAAAAGAAAAAAAAAACTCGACAGATATTATTTATCTAGCTATAAGATCAAATAACTCATAAAAATCAAATAAAATCAAATAAAAAAGTAGTATGTTTTTAAAATAAAATAATGATTTTGAGACCATCTTTACTAATTTTGAGACCAGCACTGATATGGCCAAATCTTTTGATGAGGATTACTGATTTTGACGATTTAGTAGGAGTGATGGTCTTATCAAATGAAGTTAATCGAAGATGATTCCGCATCTCAAGTTCCATCATGTTGAATTGCCCAATCAAAATATATGGATGCTATAAAAAAAAAACATATTAAAAAGGGAGGAAATTAAAACAGTATCTTTAGTGTAACATTAAATAAATTTTACTGTGAAGTACAATGGTAAAATAAATATTTTTATCTTTAATTATATAATATTTGTCTTGGTTTACAAGGTGTTTAAGTCTTATTTTTTAATGAAAAGTAAAAATAATAAGATATCTCTAGAGACAAAAATAACAACAACAACAACAACAATATAGCTTGTATGTAGGGGTAGTTTTGATTTTTTAATTTTTGATAAACAATGTGATTACTTAAATGCCTTTAGAGTTAAAAATAAAAATTCTTTGATTGAGTGTTATTTTTGGCTTTTCAAGATGTTTTTTTTATTGTTGTTGTCGAGGGTATTGTAATATTTTTATTTAAATTAATTAATGTTTAATGTCAAAAATATATTAGAGCGATGGCTTCCCATCATTTTGATCAACACATCTTGCATTGTCTAGTGGTATAACCTGCCCGTCTATCATTTATTTGGATGTGTCGCTTTGTTTTCTTCTTGTTAGAGTGACGATGCAATGGAAACACAGATGGTTTTGTCGTGGATTAATTATTTTCTCTCTCTCTCTTTCTCCTTCACGGTAAATTATATATTGGTTTTTTTAGTTTTTTTTTATACTTCACTAAATACTTCACCCCCTTTTCTTTTAATTTTTTATTTTTATTCTTAATTGTTTTATAAATTTTTTAATTATTTTCAACTTGGTCATTCAATTCAAATATATATATATATATATATATATATATATTTTGGTTCGTATTCTTTTTTTTCTTAGCCCTTTTATGAAAGTTTTATTTGTTTACAATTTTACCCTTCAATCCTCCATGTCCTCCACCATATGGTCGAGAATGTTGCGTCCAACGGTGGCCAGGAACGTTCTAGTTGGTGGTCGATCGTTTGTTTCTCCTTTTCTCTCACCCTACTGACAAAAGTGCTCGGCAGTTGCAGTTGTTGTTACTCTTTTACATTTCTGTCCCTTATCTTTTGATTTGTGTTTTATAGTCCTGATTTATGTTATAGAAGTTTTGATTTGTTTCAATTTTGTATATATGTATTTTACTATAGATAAGACATTTAGAATAATAATAAAAATTATTTTTAGGACTTTTTCCATAAAAATAGGTGAGACTAATTATATATTGTGATATCTTTTGATATTAATGTTTTAGAAATATATATAAAAAAATAAATTGACTTTTCTTTATAAATCTCATTTTCAAATAATTTTATGAATTCTAATTGTACAATTTACCGAATAAATAATTATCAAAATAGTTTCAACAATAATAACAATCAATCACTATTAGGTGGACAAAAACTCTTATTTATAATAAATTTTATCCATTATAATTTTATTAATTAAATATTAAAATAAATAATTATAATACATATAAAATTAATTAATTTTCTACATAAAAAAAATCAGCACATAACGTGTTGAAGTTTCATCTTATCTTACTATTTTTCTTTAGATTCGTAGACCCAAATAACTTTTTGAAGGCAAAAGTGTAAAATAATAATAATAAAAAAAATATAAAAAAAAAGCTTCGCAGGGACCTTACATCATTACATTAAAAAAAAAAAATAGAGTCAAGAAAATAAGAACAGGTCTTGTAGTGTCGTGAATGAACGCGACCCATAAGCCACCACCTTCTCTCTTTTTCTCTCTACCCCCCTCCCCCCTCTCTCTAACCACCTACAGATATGAACATCAGCCTCTTCAAATGCGATTTGTCTTCCAGCTTCTTCTTGTATCCTAAGGTCGTTCTTCTTTGATAAGGAAAAAATATAGAAACCTATCTCATATCCTTCATAAATAACAGAACTTGAACTTCCCTTGACAAATATCACCAACTTGACATTCAAAGATTGTTTCTTTCTTAATCTTTTTTGCTTATATACTCGGGTATGATCATGGGTCTCAATCTCTTTTTCTCTTTGTCGTAGACTGATTTGCTTTTTTGCTTCGTTGGTTTGTTTTAGTCCTTATCAATGGCTTCAACACCAGGACTTTGCCATCATGAGGGTTTTTTTTTATAAGTTTTGTTGTTGCTGACACATTTTCTTTGATAATTGTTCGCAGCTGTTTTTGTTTTTAATTTAGATATGGGGTTTTAGTGGATTTTTTTTCTTTTAATACAGAAAACCAATATAGATGATTTAATATTGCATGTATATGGGGTTTTTAACCTTTTTTTGCATCTGGGTTTTGATTTTTGGAGTAAGTTTTGTTCTGTTATTGTCAAGACTTTATGCTCTATCTTTTGCTGCTTGCTTATCTCGAGTTTGTTATTTTATTTGGCTTGAAGTTTACTTCTCATGCTAGACCAAGAAATACGGATCTTTTTTTATTCAATCACTCATCTTTCCATGTTGATTGATCAGGAGGATCTTGCATTGGAGACATATTTGCTCCATGGTGAGCTTTCACATATTTAATTTTTATGTTATACTGGGTTAGAATTGGTCAAATAAGGCGTGAAACAACCTGAGACAAATGCTATTATTCAGTAGCCTGGAAATGTGGATTCATTAGGTTGCTGTCTTGTGTCTAATTCTTGAATTCGGGTTTCTTCTTTAGGGAGAAGATACAGCTTTCATCGTGAATGATCTGCAGAATCAGATTGGGTTTGAAAATGGATTTAGCTCAAAATTCAAAGGCTGCAAAACTACCACAACTATCGGGGATAAAACTGTAAGTGAGCTTGTTGCACTGATTTGACTCTCTTCTTAAACAACCTCATTCCCTCTTTTGGTTAATCAGGTCAATGATCTAGCTAATTGATATTCTTTTTGGGTAGTATGTCATTGGTGGCGGCAATGATGAGTCAACATTATCTGTTGAAGTTCGAATTTTTTACCAAGCTACTGGCAATTGGTGAGCTGATATTTCTGCCTAAGAGAGTGTTCCTTCACTGGGGTTCTTGTTCAGAGCTGAGATTGCTTATAGAATTTTCTATTTTTTCAGGGTAACTCCAATCGTGCTGGGATCAAAACCTAAAGCATGTAAAGGTTTCTCGGCCATATCATTGAATGATGATCGTATTTTGATAGTTAAGAAGGGCCGCACCCCAGATGACTGCATTTTGTTTCTTGAGGTTGGTATTTCAGAAACTGCTGGAGATTTAATAAGGGAAATGTTAAGATTCTATTCTATTTCCAACGATATCTGAAATGAAAAAAATTGTGGTACCAAAATGATAACCACGACCTTCATAACATTTTCATCACTCCAAAAATGTGAATAAGTGTTCTCAAATTCCATTTGCAATATGATTTGCATGTTTGGTGAACCTGAATGGATTAGCATTGCCAATACATTGAATGTGACGTTTAAATGATTCCCTAATTGTCTGCTTTTCCAATACATTGAATGTGACGTTTAAATGATTCCCTAATTGTCTGCTTAAGATAATTAATTTGATTTAATTTTGGCAGGTGGACACTTGGTTTGTAAGGGAGCAGAAAAAAACTCGGGGGACTGAGGTTGTTGCCTGGAGTAAGGGGGTAATGGGCGATGCTGAGAAACCAGTTGTCATAAGCGGTCCTTCCGGAGTGGGCAAGGGAACATTAATATCCATGCTTATGAAGGAATTCCCATCTATGTTTGGGTTTTCTGTTAGCCACACAACCCGTGCACCAAGAGGCATGGAGAAGGATGGGGTTCATTACCATTTCACCGAGCAAAGTATTATGGATAAAGAGATAAAAGATGGGAAATTCGTTGAGTATGCTTCTGTTCATGGAAATCTGTATGGGACCAGTATCGAAGCTGTTGAGGTGGTAACTGATGCTGGGAAGGTGAATATATATGCTCCTCCTTTTCTTGCTCAATCTGTATTTACTTTGTAACAGGCAATTGTGAATATCTATTGTATCTGCGTTGTAAGGTATTCATGGCAATGCAATGGTATTTAGGTACTGGATCAATCAAGAAATGATAATGAATTTGGATTTCATTTGATGAATGTCTTCAGAAACCATATAAAGAATCTTTTCTAAAAGGAAAGACCTCAACTTGATCAAAATACTTGCATCTGCAAGCTCAGTGTTTTTCCAAGAAGCTTATTGATTTTATTTTTCTATTTCATTTGGGCTTGCAGAGATGCATTCTTGACATTGATGTTCAAGGGGCAAGATCTGTGAGGGCTAGTTCTCTGGAAGCTATCCTCATCTTTATTTGCCCCCCCTCAATGAAGGAGCTTGAGACACGCCTCCGTTCAAGGTAAGTAAGAAGTTTATACATATTCTTAATCATTCTTGTATCTTCCAGCACTTGTTCTAACTTGAATCTGATCAACAGAGGTACTGAGACAGAGGAGCAAATCCTTAAGCGACTCCGAAATGCAGAGGTGGAGATGGAGCAAGGAAAATCATCAGGCATTTTTGATCATATCCTGTATAACGATAATCTGGACGACTGCTATGCGAGTCTTAAGGTAATACTGTGCTGCTTGACATTTCATCCATGCTGAGTTTATTTTCAAATGCTTTATATTGAGGCAGCACTCTCTGATTTGCTGCAGAAACTTCTTGGGATAGATGGAGCTGCCACAGCTACCCAGATACCAGGTAAGATATCCATCACCAATATAAATCCATGATATGCTTATTTCTTTTGACTTGGTAAAATATGCAAGTCTTCAACGTGTAAGAAAATGTAGTTAATATGATGCTCTGTCAATCCAGCACATCAAGGGATTGATCTGCCAGCAGACCATTCGGTTTCGAAAATGGATAACAAAATTATCATAAACTGTGGAACTCCAGAACTAGAGAAAGCATCAGAGAGCTCGTTAGTTCCACTATCTTTCTTCAAGAATCTTAAATTCAACATCATGATCTATTGTAAGTTATTTGAATGGTGTGATTATTGACTTACAACTACCATGATGTGGGTTGAGCAGGATAGTATTGGATGTATCCTCACTCAAGGGAGGGGCTCCTGGACGGACAAGAGGGCTTGACGTGTATGCCATTGACTCATTTTGAGATGGCTTGAATGGGATCAATCAACCAAGCTAACGACTCCAGCCTCATAGATACTAACATGCTTTCACGAAGTTCAAAATTTTCCAGTCGTCTTTGCTTTATATTTTTAAGAAAGTGAACGGTGACAAAGCTTGAAACATGAATTTTTTTTTATTAATCCCTTGTCTTGTTATCATCTCCATTTTTTTTCCCCATTATTTACCTGTTTTGGAAAGGAGACGACCTGGATTATTGTTTGAACAGTCAGTCAATTACTTTCCCGTCACTATTTTAAGCAAGACAAATTAGAGGAGGTAATAGTCGTGGCAGTGCTAATCCAGGTGCATTTGTCTACGTGCTTCAACTCCTCATTGGTTGAAAGAAACATTTGTTCTCATGTCAGTGGTCAGTTTGCTTTATTAGATCTGCTGTCGTGATTTGTGGGAATACCAGTTGAAAGATTTGCCTTTTCAAAAGCATAATAAAAAAAAGGGTTATATCTTTCATGGGGCCTTCTCAAGATTGCGTTTGCATGAAGATGGAAGGGTTGGAAGATGCTTATAAATTCAATCATCATGAGGGGATGCGCTATACAAGCTGGCCAGCAATGTGCATCCTGTGATTGGCTTGGAGACGATGCCACTTATCATCCCTTGTGTCATTTTCAAAAAAAAATTCTAATATATTTTCTCATACACTGCAAATTTTGCCCAACAAACTAGCACAGATAAAGAAAATATTCCACAGATTAATTACATCTGAGCGAGGCTCAGCTAGGTTTGTGACTCGGGTATTATGCATCTGCAACATTTTGCGCTCGTGAGCATCTAGCCACGAAAGATAATGGAGGAGAGAGAAGAAGATCAAGAAAAGACAAGGCTACACAGAAAGATAATAGAAGAGAGAGAGAGAGAAGAAGCTATGAGAAAAAGAATGACGCGGAAGATGAGAGCAGAGAAAAGAGAAGAATGAGAGGTTAAAACCACGTCGGAGTTTCAATATTGTCGAGAAAAATCTCAATAAATTACTGTCTGAATTCAAATTCATCTGTCAGTCAATTGAATTGGAAAACATGATAGGTCTATATCACCACAAAACTCAAACACACACAGAGAAAGAAAAAACAGCAAATTTTGTAGGGTTGTGTTGTTCCACGCCTTGGGGTCCATAAATATGCCGAAGTTTCGTGGGATGAGAAGTCTTCCATTTATTACAAGGACTGTACGAGGAGCTGCTTTAACTGAGCTTTTCCACGGTGGTCATTCTGTCTTAACCTCGTCGTGGGGGGGCCCAAACTCAGAGCACGGTGGTGATAATCTGTTGGTCGTCTTATCAATTTCATTCTGGCCGGCGCTCGATTCAGGACAGATTCTGCTGCGCTTTCCAATTGTACGGTCTGCAGACACTGATAGGTTTTCAGAGGCTTCGATGAGAGGCCGGGGATAATGCATTAGAAATATACTATCTTCCTTCCCGTAGGCTTGGCTCCTTTCTTCTTCTTCTTCTTCACATGCGATCCATTAATCTATTCTTAAATCCTATTTTTATTTAATTTTGTAGTTATTAAAATAAACTCTTTACAAATTTCAATAATCCTGATTTTAATTTTCGAGTAAAACATATATTTTTTTCAAACAAAATTGATTTTCTTTATTTATCAAAATTCTTTTTTTTTAATTTTGGGTTGCTTAATAAAAAATTGAGATGAAATATTCATAAAAAAACAAAATGATTTAGATTCACTAAAAAACATTTTTTAGACAGAATATCTCTCTTATTCTTCTACTCCTTTTCTTTTTTTCTATGAAAATATGTCTCCCCCTAAAAATATATATATAAAAACTTATAATGATTTTTAAATTGTTTTTCAAACAAGAAATAAAAATAACGTTTCAATTACTTTTATGTGTTTGTATATATGAGTAATTATTTGAGAAAACTATATAGAAATTAATTATAAGATAAATAATAAATTATTATTTTTAATCTTAATGAATACTCATGAGAACTCTACCGGTTTATTATTATAAAAAAAATTAAAAAAGGTTCAGGGCTAAAAGAATAAAGCCTTAGCACAGTGGGTTGTAAGAAAATATATGCGATGAGAGGTTATCCACTACTAGCACACAATGTGCCATCATCCACAAAAAAATCCATCCTTCTTTGACGGGTGAAAAATTAATATTAGGTAATTTGAACTCAAAAATTTAAATTTAATTTTTTTCACCCAAGAAACCTCTAGAAACATAAGAAAAAAACCCCTCAACAACTCTATTCTAAACCTCAAACACACCCTTTAATCAATCTAGAAATAAACATAGAATAGAAAACTTCAAACTACAGGGATCATATTGTTCATGTTCATTCACTATAGTAATCAACAGTGAGTGATTACTCATCGAGAAAACAATTCATACCTTGTAATGTTTAAGGAAAAAAAAAAACTTGTTTTTTATATATAAAAAAAAATACTTTCTTTGCCGCAAGACATTTGCTCACAAGAAATGATATCATGGAGCTGTGATTGCATGCCTCTTTTTATTTGCAAAATCTCAGGTATAATGAATAAATTAAGGAGATTTGACCATGCTTGGTCATAACCAATCATATGCTTCATTTTAAGAACAACTTCAATGGTAAAAGTCATTTTAGAGAGCTAAATTAATAAAATAGTTTCTTGAATAATGTAAATATAGTTTTATTTATTTATATATATTACAATGTTAAAAGCCATTTAGAAGAACCATTTTTTGTATATCATTTTAAATATAGTACAATTATTATGTATATAATATAATTATGCAATTAATTATACAATTAATATAAGTAAATTATATAATTAAATAATTGTTTTTTAAAAAACCCTTCAACATCATAATTATTAAATTTTTAATTATATTAGTGTTATCATCAATATGTGTGTGTGAGTCCCCTACAGGTCAACAGAAAAAACAAGAGGACTAAAATGAAAAATAAAAAGGCATGAAAAAAGAGTAAAATAAAAATGAAGGCGACCCTAATTCTTTGCTTAGAGTTTTTTGGAGTCGTCATCTAGCAGTTTGGTTCAGGGTTGCTAGAAAAATCTTGTGTATTGGTTTTATCAGATATTCAAAGTAAGAGACTAGTTGAGTAAAAGAAAGGTATTTTAGCACTCCAAGTATGCTTTACATAAGGTAAACTACATTATATATTTTGATGTAGTTTAAAGATTTAGATAGATAAAATTTATTCATGTGAATAAATTTGTCTTTAGAATTTTACTATGGGTTCATGTGTCCAAAATAATTAAAAAAAAACAAGTTTTACCTATTTTGAAAAACAAATAAGTTTTTTTGCGATTTATACATTGTATTGAAAAAAATATTCTAATTAGAAATTGGTAAAGACTCATAATAATTATGAGTATTTTTTAACTAATTCTACAAAATATATGTAAACAAGTATTTTTTTTTGTGTGTTTGTATGAAAACAATAAACACTATTTCTTTGTTTTTGTATGTGTTAACTAAAAAACTTATCTTTATATATATATATATATATATATATATATATATTTTTATCCAAGTACTTAAAACCAAACAGAAATAAAATAAAGAAAAACAAACAAACCCACACATTATCTTTTTATTACTTTTATTTGCTATAACTAAAAATTAAATATTTATAGAGCAATATAAATTAAAAAAATTAAATACACACATTAACATCTAAGAAAAAAAAACACTCGGAAATAGTGTTGGAAGATTCTGGGACGTGCCGAAGCAGTGGTGGCACATGAACCAACGTGTCATCACCGGCGAAGTGGGAAATGGGTGGATCGGGAGTACCGTTCTTCCTCTGAGGTGACTCACCATCTCTTTACAAAAGAAGAAGAAAACACACAACACAAAATCATTTTTTTTCTCTTCTGTTGCTTTCAGATTGGCTCCTTTTCTTCTCAGTTTGTCTCTCCTTTCCCATCCTTTAGATGACTGTTGTCAATGTTCGTAGTGTTGGTGTTACTAGCTATGGCCAGTGGCTTGGGAGCAGAGTGGGCGGTTGAAAATCGGTCAAGAAAGAAGAAGGAGAGGGTGGGGAGATACTGTGGAGGAACAGTGACAAACAGTCACTTCATTTCTTATTTTGATCCCAAACAACTGTATCTGGACAACAAGTGGCCATTCATTTGATCACCTTTCTGTTTCTCGGGGAGGTAATTAAATATGCAATTAATTTATTAAATTTCCACATCAATTTCATTTCTTACAGAATATTTTCCAAGGAAATGAACTTGTAACTACTAGAAATTAATGTCACGATCACTACTACCTAACGTATCAGAAGTTTCCCACACGTAGAAGAAAACTTAAGCCAGTTAGAGATCGTTTGTTTGTATACATAAAAAAAAGAAAGAAAAAGAAACTATAATTTAAAACATTTTTAAAATGATAATCGCAAAAAATCTGTTACAGTAGCAATCAACACTTTTTTAGTTAGCTTCTAAAATATAACAAAACTCAATGCTTCAAGGTTTGGATTTGTAAGAGATGGCGCCACCCTTTCGAAGAGTGAAAGCAAGACTTTTTTCTTTCCGTTGCACACGCCATTATACGTAGAAGCAACATTTTCTGATCATGCCCGGCTCTCTGATCGAATCTAATTTCTATTATATATACTTGCAAGGTGTGTTTCAAGAATCATCAACGAAGAAGGCACCGAATTCAGGCAGAAAATAGCAAAACACAGAGACAATTAATGGCTGCTGCTAAAATCAAAGAAAGCTCCTTCCAGGAAAAGACACTTTCAGGAGTTGGAAATCTCATAAAGCTCCTCCCAACAGGAACAGTTTTTCTGTTCCAATTCCTCAACCCTGTCTTCACCAACAACGGCCACTGCCACGCCGTTAACAGGTACCTGAGCGGTATTCTCATCGGACTTTGCGGCTTCTCCTGCTGTTTCTCTTGCTTCACTGACAGCTACAAGGGCAGTGATGGCTTCACACACTACGGAATCGCAACCATGAAAGGGCTCTGGCCATCTTCTGGGTCTTCGGTGGACCTGTCAAGCTACAAGCTTCGAGTCGGTGACTTCGCTCATGCTTTCTTTTCCTTGATCGTGTTTTCTGTGCTGTCCCTGTTGGATAGCAATACAGTGGAATGCTTTTATCCTTCTTTTGAGTCCACCGAGAAGGTGCTGCTCATGGTGTTGCCGCCTGTCATCGGCGCAGTTTCGGGCACCGTGTTCATGCTGTTCCCTTACAGACGCCATGGAATCGGATACCCTTCAAGTGATTCATCACAGAATTCTTAGTGCTGACATGCTGCTGCTGTTACCATTCTTCTTATAATTAATCCTGATTTGGCTTGCTGTTACCATTCTTCTTAGTAATTTATTGGATACTATACACCTATATATATAGATGGAATCATAATGGATGGAGCTTGCTGTGGATGGCGATGTTCTCCACCATCCACATCTGCCAACAGTGTAACTTCACTATTAGTATCATATTACAAAGCATATGATCTTCCCCTGACAGAAAAGGCAACCTGTTCTTAAACAATTCAGTTGTTTTCATAAGAAACTACGTACTCTAGCAAGTAAATAAAGCAGAACACAAAAATAAGCTGCATGCCAGACGTAATTGGAAGTATGAACTGCCCACAAAGTGTGTGAGTTTAATTCCCACACAATTTTTGAAACTTTCAAGAAAGAAACCATCATGAGCATTCTTTAACTCTATCCCATCTCACCTAAGTGTAATGCAAAGCTGAATGGTCGAACGAATGGCATGTAAAAGTCTGATTATGTTCTAAGAATTCAGGAAGCAAGCTAACGTATAGAATCATTCCAAAATTACCTGATTCTGACACTGCGTTAATGTGTATTTCTTTATCAGCAACAGTTCTATCATCCGTCTGACCATCACCTTGTGATTTGCTGCCTTTGGTCCCTAAACCATCACTTATGAGTACTGGAAGTGACAAGCTTTTCGTTCTTTCCCCTTAGAAATTTGAGAAGATTGCATTAGGGCAACTCGATCAAAACTGATCTAACCCCTTCACACCCAAGTAGCAACAAATTTTTGAAATTTGGACATGCCTGAAGGGCAGCAGTTAAGGTGGGATCTTCCAATTTAGCACCGACAATTTCAAGGCTTTGAAGTTTTGGAAAGGCATCCCATTTGGGAGAGTTCATCATTAGGACTCCCCAAAGCTTTAAAGACTCCAAATTCTTTGCAGTGCTGATACATTCCAGTTTCGACGGGCTCTCAATACAGTTCTGGTATTATCTTGATTTCCCACCACTGTTTAAGTTCTGCTTAAACATAAACCCATGCTGCCTTTTCTTTCCCTTTACGTACCCACCTGATAAGGGTACTTAACCATAATATATCTTCTAAGCTCAAGATGTTTGAGCGATGATCCCCACAAGCAGCATCCATGAGGCAAGGCCTGTGCTCGAAAAGGGGCTGTAAACAACAAGCTCTTCTAATTTAACAACTGATGATATCATCTTCCATACAATGGTATCAGGATGGTCAATGCCAGTGTGGCTGTCGAAAGAGTTCCTGGGGAAGCAGATGAACGAGAGAGAAGGGGAGTATATAGTGCTTTTTGTTCATACGGGTAACGAGGGCGCAGATATGTGAGGGTTTAATTTGGAATAATTTTCAGCAGTAATTTCCTGCCTGCGTTTTTGTATCGGTGGCTGCTTTCTTCAAGCCATGAGAAGCAGCTCGTTTCTGCTTTTCTAAAAACCTAGGTTTGGAAGGGGATGAGAGAGTACTGGATGATTGGTCGTCGCAGTGCTTTCCAATGTTTTCTGCGTTATCTTGCATAGCAGGAAGCTTTCCTTAAATGGAAAAATAAATTGTGCTTGATTAATCATTTGATAAAATCAAGCCCAATCTTATTCAAGTTTTCGTATAAAAAGAAGAAGGCGTCAGTAATTTTAAACTCAGCTGATGAACTTACGAAAGATCAATCACGAGTAAGAATGAGCTGTCATGATCACAATTTTCATCATTGCATTAACATGCTTCATCAACAATTTGTCCACCATAAATAGTTGTTATAACAATAGAATTTTCCTTGCATGAAGTGTTTATAATTCCCTGCTGATTACCCCACGTCCAAGATCAAACCAAGTTTAAGCTTCAACGATCAAGGGGCATAAACTGAACCAGGCAACCCGGACTTAACAAAATTGGTCTCAAGTTACGTAGCCCAGAAGGAAGCAGGAAGCACAAATGGCAGCACAAGCAGGAACCCTAGCAGAGGTAGCAGTAACAGTCTTCGAGCATTTTTCATGAGAGAAAATAATAATTAACATGGTGTGATAGTTAGTTAATTCTGTTAGGGTAGTTGGAGGCAGCTAGAAGTAAGTTGCTGCCAAGAATAAGCAAGTTATACTGCTATAAATACATGGTGTAAGAAAACTCTTTCAACAAGTAATTGATGAGCATTCCTTCATCTCTAGCTACCTTCCCAATCTCTGTTTTTTCTATCAAATACAGGCCCAATCATGGAAGGAGGGAAGAAGTGTGGCCCAGGATGATATCTTTGCTAGCTAGAATTGTACAAGAATATAGGCCCGAAGGTTACCTAAGAAAGCCCGATATCTAGGCCCACGATCCAACACAGGAGAGAATAATTACCTAGCCGAAGTAAATATATAATTAATTCCATTTACATGGGAAAATAAATTCAAGAAAAAACATGGAGGAGATTCTTTCATGGGAATAATTACCTTTATTCTTTTCATTTTTATTTTTAAAAAATATTTTCTTACTTAATTGAGTTTGTTTTTCAATTGCATCTCTTAATATTTTATTTTTATGTCAAATTTGTTTTTTTATTCTATTAATTACTATTTGTTTTGTTTTTTATCATTTTTTAAGGGTTTTTTTTTAATTTCACCCCTTGATATTTTGTTGATTGAGATTTTGTAAATCTAAAATTTGGCTTTGTGATTTTTTAGGTTTGTCTTCTACATGATAATTTTGGCTTTACAATTCAGGTTATGAGTTTGAAAAATTAGTGGGAGATTGACACAGTTTTTTTTCTTTAAGATTTGTTTTTACAATTGATTATTTTCAATTCCATTATTTATAAGGTTATCCTGATTATATGTATCGATACACAAATTTTCTTTGATAGGGTTGTCCAGATTGACTCAGGCTAATTTTATTTTATTTGATTAATTTGTTGTTGCCTTTTTTATCTTATTAAATTAATTGAGGATATTGAACCCAACAAAGTCATGACCTAACTCTAAAATTTCTAGACCTTCTTTGAAAACACTATTGTCATCTAAATATTTTCTGCAAGCTAATTGTTTTTAATTCAACCCATAACATAACATGGGATACCAATCCAATAACATCTACCAACTATGCTAGGATTATTGCTAACTCATCGTTGTATCAAATACTTTGGTTAGCTTATTAAATTCGAATGAAATTGAAACAAATCAAAACTGCTATAGAAGAAATCAGGATGAAAAAAGAAATCAAAATACCAAGGACTGAAATATATAAACTATAAACAAAGAGGACTTGTATGCATATTCGGCTCTAGAAGATAGAAAAAGAAAAAAAAATGATCATCAAGAAATCTTTGACCACCATGCACCAACACGTACACCACCATAGTGAAGAGTAATTAGTGGCACATCCGGTGAGATGACGGTTGAATATTTTTAGTCATCACATGATTCTTCATGCGCCGCTTGTATGGTGCTGACGAAGCAAAACTATTGGCGCATCAGGCAAAGGCACCAACAATTTAAACAAAAACATTAAAAAATATGAAATCACTAAATCATCTCTCGGAGCCTATCCAAATAATGAAAAAATGCATACGCAAATAGCAAAATTCCCCCGGAGCCAACTCTTTCTTTGTCTTTTCTAAGGGACAAATTAGTGTTTCCACCATTTTTTTCAAAAAAAAACATTAAAAAAAATATGAAATCACCAAAACACTTCTCGGAGTCTGTCATAATGATGAAAAAATGCATACGCAAATACCAAAATAACCCCCGGAGCCAACTCTTTGTTTTTGTCTTTTCCAAGAGCAAATTAGTATTTTCGTTGTTCATAAAAATGGAAAAACCAACAAAATTGTTTCTGCCAACACTTATTTTTTTGTCTCATTCAAGGGTGAAAATATTATTTGATTGTTCATAAAAAAATTGAAATGTCTAGAATATTCTTGCTCATCCAATGGTTTTTTAACTGAATAGAGAGACAAAACCATAGTTTTATTGTTTATAAGAAAATGGAAAAGATAGAAACATCCACAAATAATTATTGAATGACAAAAGTTGAAGAGAAAAAGTCTAAAATACTTTCAAACCCAAAAATATTTTTTATGTATGTAAAGGTATTGTGGTAATTATATTATTCCAATCTATAGTGAATTGTATCTATAGCTACAGTGAATCATCAACATGATTTACCTTTTTTTCTTAATAGTGATACTTTTAAAATATTTTTTATTTAAAAATATATTAAATTTATTTATTTATTTATTTTTGCCTAGAAAAATATTTTTAAAAAGTAATATGCAAGTCACTAGTCACTGTCGGCAGCAAAAAAGTTTTAACAGGAAAAGAGAAAAGGAAGAATATTCAATCATCGAGGTGACACTAAAAAGAAGCTTTTGTTGTTTTTCTTTTCTTTCCCTAGTTGACCCTGCAAAGTAACATTCACAGCAAAGAAAAGAAAACACAATTCTGTGAAGGCTTCTAATGGAGCTACTCCAGGCACTCTGTGTTTTACTCGATCCACAGTGATCCTGTATATTTCACGTCTTAAAAGTAATTATCAAGAAACAAATTTTAAAGTTTTAACAAATTAAAAAGCGTGTTGAAAAAAGAAGAAGAATGTAATTGAAGATTCAGCATTTATAGGCACATAAATCCATAAAATACGAAACCCTACTAGCACAAACTGCAATCAACAAGCTTGATTGCTCAAACTTCAAATATAAGTCATCCATTGACCCAGTACAATGCAACATCAAAATATTTAAGCTGGGTTGTTGTTATGAAATGCAAAGAGGAAGAAAAGCTCAATATCTGGGGGAGCAAAAAACACCATGGGAGATTCCTTTGACGAGCACTTCGTAGTTACCCTTCTCTTCATCGGAGCTGGTGGACAAGATAAGATCTCAGGTATTCTGAATCTTTGAGCCTTCGGTGTGGAGCAGCCAACGATGATGTCCCTGTCACTTTCTCGGCCATCGTCGATGGTGCAGGATGATTCTTCGGAGCTGGTAGGAGCAGTAATTCTGTGATCACTCCAAGGCAGATCCCTTGATTCAGGCACAGCTTGTTTCCTCTTGTTTCTCGTTGATCTTCTTGTGTTTGATGGAGCCATGTGAGGGACTTGATCGAAAAGCTTGGACTGATAAAAATGAAGTCTGATAAGAAGTGCATGTTACAGCTGATAAAGTTTAAGAAAGAGACACTGGCTAGCTAACAGTGCATCTCACCTGAAAGGCATTCATGGCTTGCAAGACAGCAACGGAAACATTCCAAAAAACTATTTAATAACCATTTGAAAACTTCAAAAGTTTCTGACCCAGATCAAGTAAATCCAAAATAACATTACAGCAGCAAACACTAACTGCTACCACTTGAAGAAGAAATCCATTCAAATCTGTACCAAATCCTGATAGGATTGGATACTTTTTTGTGGTAGGATTTGAAACTTCCTATCTATTTCTCCAGCTTGTAGAACCTCTCAGCTCATTCCAAGAAGTTATGGCGAAGGAGAATGAATCATCAGTAAGATATATATTTTTCTTAATATAAAGGCATTCCACTTTCTGATACAAGAGATAAGGCTTTATTGGTAAAGAATCAAATGGTATGATTTGATGTGGGACACTGGGAGATTATTGTTATTCGCTTTGTGCCCAACTCAGTTTCCAACCCATTTACTTTTTCTGCCGAGTTACTAAAGAAAGCATCAATCAATCTATGTTCATGCATTGGAGAGAGGAAATGTTAGCCGTCATGGTGCACGTGTTGATTTGTGGAGATGGAAAGCTAATCTTCTGTAAATTTATTCGTATACAAGTAATTGAAATTTTATTTTATTTTCCAGCAAAATGCAACATCCTGCTTAGATTTTTTATTTTATTTTCCCAAAAATAATCATAAATACACATGCGTCAGGTTAAAGAAGATTAAATAAAGACTAATAATAATCATAATAATGCACTTATTCTACTCCAAAAATAGAGCTGAATGATTAATGAGGCTGTTTCAAACCACCCTAGAATTTCAGGCTCTAGGTAAAGGTCTACTTTAATACAAGGCCCACTCATTATGACTATATAGTTTTGATATTGCAATCAAACCTAAAATTGGGCAGCAATCACCAAAAAGTTTCATGGACCGTCGTCAAGCTTCAAGCTCTTCCACACGCGTCACTCCAAAAAACGAGTCCAGGCATTTGGTGGTAAGAAAATGCTTCCTGGTATCAGGCCAAGAAACTGGAGGAGAAGTCGTAGGTTTACAGCACAAGTGGTTGACTGTTCTGGCATTCCATATGAGAGAAACAGAATGATGAGTAACAAAGCTTAAGCTTATGCATCAATCGCATTAGAACCAACATTTTGATTTCAAGATAAGACTCAACGGAACTTCTTACAGTAGTCCATAAACTCAGGCAGTGTTACAGACAACAGTGGGATAGCTGATAAACTAACCAATCTTCATGGTTCCATTGGACTCTGATGAGATTTTGCAGAATGGCTCCAGGGATTCATCTTCTGACAACCTTTGACTGAAAGGAGTTCGTGGGGGGTCAACTGTTAATGACCCTTCCAACACCTTCACCACCTCGCTCATTGAAGGTCTCATGTGTTCTTCTGATTGAAGGCACCAGAATGCAATTCGTAATACTCGCTCAAGCTCCTTCAAATCAACGCCGCCGTCGAGTCTTTTATCGACCACCCTCTCCGGGTGCCCCTGAATCCATTCCTCGTACGTCCACGCCCAGATATCCTTGGCTGCTGGACGGCCAGTTATCAGTATCAGCACCATCTTGCCAAAATCCGCCACATCTTTCTCTCCACCATATGATTGCTCAGGACGAACCATCTCCAATCCGTACTCACTCACCTTGGCCTCGTAGTTTTTATCCAGGACCACGTTTGAGCATTTCAAATTCCCATGGCTTATAAACTCCCTGCATCCTGCGTGCAAGTAACAAAGAGCCCTTGCCACATTTAAGCATATGGCAACTCTCCTTCTCCAAGTCAGTCTCTGATTCAACTCATCATCTTCGATACATTTGTCCAGAGAGCCATTTTTTACATATTCGTAGACCAGATATCTTTGACCTGACTCGCAGCAATAGCCATCCAGCTTCACCAGGTTTCTGTGATGTATACTTCCTATCCTCGATACAGCAGCTCGAAACTTCCTTTCTTCAATGGTTTCTTCAAGGTCCTTGACTGCTACTGGCTGCTGGTTTGAAAGCACGCCTCTATACATACCTGGCCCTATCTGGTGCTTGAAATTTCCAGTGATGTCCTTGATTTCTGTAAATGGTAACATCATCACGCCCTTGGAGTTACGGCCTGTGTAAGCTAAAGCAGCTTTCCTCAAAATCCATTTTCTTCTTCTATAGATGAAGCAGCCAATTCCTATCTGAACAACAACAAATAAAAGCAATGTGCCTGAGGTTGCTCCAATTAGACAAGAAAGGCACAGCCCATGAGACCGTTTGACTGGAGATAGTGATGGGGAAGAAATTGAGTTATGGGGATCGACAGCTATGGGGTCCGAGCATGTCTTAACAAAAGATATCGAGCTTAAGGAGGGGTTTTGATGGCCAGAGAAGTACGGGCTTGTCTTCATACGGCACTGAGAAGTTCCATCATTTGTGAAGGTTACAGCTGTACAACCCGGGTCCTGCATGCACAACTCTCTACATTGCTGTAAACTAGTGATGAAGATATCTTCATTTGGTGGATAAATCCCATACAGAAAAGTGTGCTCATAAGTATCCATACTGTAATCGGAATCACAATTCAGAGCAAAACATTTCAAGTTGGGTGAAGAGGTTGTCTTGAAAGGGCATCGGCATTCGGGAGATCCTGATGTATTGAAAACACAGATGCCTTGCCCGCCACAGGTTGCAAAAACATTGCATTGATTCTCAATGGCTTGCCAAACTGATCTCCATGACCCTGTAGCTTCTACCCATGAGTATATCCGCAGATTACCATCAATATCTAATTTAAGAAACCGAAAATTTACACTGTCATCGTGGTCTTCCCCAAAAACAGACCAAACAGGATTCAGATTCCGGTCCACAAGTTGCAGAACTCCACCGGAGGTAAGGACAGCGCCAAGATTCAAACTAGAAGGATTTCCTCTGGACCAGTAAATAACATCGCTTTCCCACTTTAGCTGTAGCTGACCTGAAGCGTTCATATGAAGACTGTAATAACTTGAAACAGAATTTCTGCTTGCTGCTCTAAGGGTTTTATGAACAGGTAAATTCTGGCCTGGAAGAAGTGTGTCGGATGGATTATCAAAGCTTTGCCAAACAACATCCTTCTTTCTATTCAATAGAACAAGATTGCCATCATTACGAATAAGAGCCGAAGCAACGGCTAATTGGCTCGTGTTGCTGGTCCACACGGTGACTCTCCTCAAAGAATCAACCACCACCAGCTCCCCGTTTTGAGACAGCTGGAAAAACGACTTGTTACCCACACTGACATCCGCTCCAGCCAACCAAACCACAGTTTGCTTGGGAAAAGGAATAGATTTTGAATTGAAACGTATCCCTACACTGTACTGATAAGGCAGTTCAGAATGATTAACGAATCCAACAGCAAAATCACCATTGGAGGAAACCCACAAGTTATTTTCCTCTGTAGAAAGCTTTGACCCCAATGGAATATGTGAAACAACATGATGAAAGAGAAAGAACCAAAAGAAGAAGACACATAGAAGGAAAGGTGAATTGAACAAGAAATTGCCCTGCTTAAGCATGCTTGAAATGCTTAGATATGCAGGAAACAAGCAGCAAATTCAGTGTCTACTTAAAAGCCTCTAAACAAGCAGGAGAGACTAAGTTCACTGAACCTCAATTTACACATCGGAGGCTAAATAGATAGTAAAAAAGTAAACAGCTTAAGCACAATGACAATGAAACAACTACAAATTCAAGAGGGGTCTAAAGAATGAAACTTTTGATGAATATAGCAGCAAATGGCCTAATCAAAAATAAAATTTTGATGGCATGGGAGAATAGAAAAGGCTGGAGTTGAGAATTGAAGCTTTCACAGGGACACAAACGGACCCAGAATTAGGCCAAATGAGCTACAATTTCTTTACAATGCAATCACTCTCAGGGCCTTGAAAAACATAGAGTAGGGTCTGGGTAATAGTATGAAAAGAACCCAGTTTTGAATATCTAGAGCTGATGAAATTACAAAAAACCAGAAAGGTCGGAAGAAAGATTAACCACAGATTGGGACCAAGTAAAATAGAGAGGATTTCTAGGCATCTCTTAGAGCGGAAAAAAAAAGTACAAGCCAAAGATCTGGGAAAAAAAAACTTTACAGTAAGAAAGATTACAGGAAATTAAAAATACGGTAGTACTTAATTTTCTTTCCCTTGAAATGACAATTTGGCCTGAGAAATCTTTGACAAGATTACCTTGAGAAGAGGAGGGTTTTGGAGAGGAGAGAAGGGAAATGGAAGTGTATGAAAGCAAGAATATGTATGTGGATATTTCCTTCAGCCTTTTACTACTTAATTTGGATTTAGTACTTTTTTTTATTTTATGTTTTTAAACAATTTATGCTTTTTGATTTTTTTAGTAGTAGGATATTAGTTATAGATTTTACAGATATTATTTAAAAACTAGATTTTAAAAAATATTTTAATTATAATTTTGAAGAACATATGTTTAGCTAAAATTAATATGCGATGAAATTTTAGATGCAAAATAAAATAATATATATTATAATTATTAATTGCCAAGTATGGAAATTTAGAAATTTATATCTTATTTATTGAATTTTCGAGTGCTTATATAAATATTTTTTTGTAATTATTATTTATTAAATTTCTTATTTATTGATTTTCAAGTATTCATATATTTATTTAATAATTATTATTAATTATTCTATAAGAAAATAAAGTAATATGTAAAGCATATCATCGGCCTTGGCTGTAATATAAATATGATAAAGAATACCTTCAATGTATCAATAATATTAATTGATGCTAATTTCATAAAAGAAAAATAGCATCATGGGTCACACTAACCAAGATTTGACCCTTATAAAAATTTGAGTATCTTGCTTACATATACACTCATTAAGATATGTGGCAAGATATGCAGCTCACACAATAAAATCTTGTTTTTTTTTATTTTTTTTATTTATTAAAAATATTTTTAATATTAACGATCATAACAATTTAAAAATAAAAAAAACAAATCCTTAAAAAAAAATATTGTATGGATTGGATGTATGATGATCTTTCATATTTTCCGTGCCGCTTTTTAAACACATTAATTACAGATTCCATATATCACATCGTTTGTCAGCCATCAGCTTCTTTAAGGTCAGGCTGCGATCTAGTTGCTTCGCTTTTCCATCATTCTCGTGTTCATATACACACATATATACATATACACGCTTATATATATATATATATATATATATATATATATATATATATATTAACATATACTAAAGGAGAATCTGTAGACTGGCCGTTTTTCTTTCGTGCTTCGCAGGCGTTCGTCTGCCTTTTTTTTTTTAAAACAGGCTTTCTTTTTGTATTTTTTATGGTGGAAAAGATAAAGCAAAGGCTGTGGCCGAGAAGTTGTCCGCGCGCTACCAGCATTGGCGCGCGCGAGTTCGAACCGCTCCGGGCGCAAAACTAATTTGGATTTGGTTTTTTTAAAAAAAATATATATAAAGAACTGTTTTTTTTTTTATTTTCCAAAAAAAAGGTCTTTTTTTAATAACTGGTTGTTGTTTCTGATTTGGTTTGTTTTTTTTTCTTTCAAGAACCATTTTCTTTTAAAAAAAATGAATGGTTTTTTTTTTTAAAATAACTGGTTGTTGTATTTTTTTACAAAAAAAAATTAATAACTGAGGTGTTCGGGCCAACTTACGCGCACCACGACTAATCTCCGGATCCATTTTGTTTTTTACATTTTTTTTCCTCTTTTGTTTTGCCACTTATATTTTTTTTCTTAACCGAGATGTCCGAGTCGGGGTTCACAGCACCATGATTTTTTTCTTCCAGTGTATATTTTTTTTTCAATCAATAATTTTTTGTTGCATTTATCATTTATTTTATTTTTTTTATTTGCTCTTTTTTTTTAATGTTTTTTAGGCTTCTTTTTCAGACCTTTGATTTAATTTCATTTTTTTCACGTTATTAAAGCAATAATAATATTAATATCAAGAATAATAATAATAATTTTAGTTTTTGTTCTTACATGATTTTTTATTGATTTTTTTTCTCAGGTTTGTTTAATAATGTTTATTGTTTTGACAGTAATAGTGATGATAATTTTAGAAGTTAAAGGTCTTTTGTTTTTTAATAACTGGTTGTTGTTTCTGATTTGGTTTTTTTTTTTCAAGAACTGTTTTGTTTTTAAAAAAATGAATGGTTTTTTTTTTTAAATAACTGGTTGTTGTTTTTTTTACCAAAAAAAAAATTAATAACTGAGGTGTTCGGGTCAACTTACGCGCACCACGACTAATCTCCGGATCCATTTTTTTTTTACATTTTTTTCCCTATTTTGTTTTGCCACTTATATTTTTTTTTCTTAACCGAGGTGTCCGGGTCAGTTTACGCGCACCATGATTTTTTCTTCCCAGGTATATTTTTTTTGTCAATCAATAATTTTTATTGTATTTATCATTTTTTTATTTGCTCTTTTGTTAACATTTTTAGGCTTCTTTTTAGCCTTTGATTTAATTTCCTTTTTTCACGTTATTAAATCAATAATAATAATAATTTTAGTTTTTGTTCTTACATGTTTTTTTATTCATTTTTTTCCTCAGGTTTGTTTAATAATGTTTATTGTTTTGACAGTAATAGTGATGATAATTTTAGAAGTTAAGACTTCGATGTTATTGTTGTTATGATAGAGTATGTTGATCTTTTTCATTATATCAAATTTTACATGTTTAAATATTATATTTTAATTTCAATAATGGTAAAAATTATTTGTTCCGTCTGCACTACGCCCGCAACGTAGTGCGGGCATTTGACTAGTATATATAAAAGGCATCGAGGAATTCCTGTAGCAAAGTTTACTGTAGCACAAGACACAAAGCACTGTGGACTTGCAATTTGTCCCAGTGCTTCGCGGGTGTATGTCCACCTTTTTTTTTCCGCTTTGTGAGCGATTGCACTCACCGATTCCGACCAGGAAAAAGACAAAATAGTGCACGCGATTCGCAGGGGGCTCTCGGGTTTTCCATCTTTTTTGGCACAGTGCGCAGACGGAAAATGAGCACGCAAAACGACAAAATAGCTCACAGGAGCGCGGGGGCAGGGGCGTCCTTTTCCATCAGGTATTTTCGTAATTATGGGAGGGGTCAGGGGCGTATCGGTAATTCGCCTATTATTTTATTATTTTTTACGCAGCGGACAAGCGCGTGATGCGGCCAGCGCCCAGTACGGGTTTCCGCTTTCACGCGCATCTGTGGAGGCGCGTGAGCCTTCTTCCCACCGTCAAAAATTGACTTCCACCGCTCCAGAGAATGCGCCAGGAGGTCCTCTCTCCTCCGTCGCGGCGCGTTCCCTACAAGGATGTCCGGTTAAGCCGCGGCGGACGGTTTTCTCTCCGACGTCCCTTTTCTCTCTCCTGCAGCCCCCAAATTCAGATCAGGTCCCTGATGTTGGTGTGAAGTTCCGTTTGGTCCTTGATGTTTTGATTTCGTATTTATTACTGATTTATTTAAATTAAAGTTTTATTGTTCTCAATTGTGCCATTCAATTAAAACTGATTATATAAGAAAGTTTTATTTCAGTCCTTATACTTTTGATTTTGTAGTTATTTTTTATTTCTTCAATTATTCCAGTACAGATGTTTTGATTTCTTTGATTTGGTCCTCCAATTGAAATTGGTAATATATACAAAGTTTGATTTCAGTCCCTCTTCTTCTGATTTTTTATAAAATGGCAGCAGTTTGCATTATTTATTTTTGGTCCTCCAATTTTTTTATTTTTTTATTTTATCCTTCAATTGGAATTAATTTAATATATGTTATTTTTCATTTCGGACCTTATTCTTTTAATTTTTTATTTTCTATTAATTCTTTTTTTTCCTTATTTTTTATTAATTGATTTTTTTATTGTTTTTTATACAAATATTTTTCTTTTTTGTAATAATTTTTTAGGGCAATTTAATTATTTAAATTGCTTTTTTATTAATATTGCTAAGTTTTTCTCTTTGTTCATTTGTTTTGTTTTTTGCTTTTTTTTTTCTTTGGATTGAGTGATTTTTATGATTTGACTATTTATGCAATGATCATGATAATTTCAGTGGTTGTTTTTTTAAAGGTTTTTCCCGATCATTTTATTATTGAGATTGTTTTGACAGTAAAGTTGATAATAATTTTAACTATTATAGTAATGATAATAACAATCACATAAGGACAGATTTTCAATTTATGTATTCATCTTTTTGTTGTTAGAAAATTACAACTTATTTTATATTGGTTATTTCATTGAAACCTACAAAACAAATAAATTTATATTCATTTAAAATTTATATATTTTATACAAAACTTGCACTTCATAAAAATTTTATACAGATTTATTATTTTTTCTAAATTTATGCTATGATAAAAAAAATCATACATAATAAATATTTTTTTACGTTCAAAAAAACTATGATTTCACCCGCGACAAGGCGCAGGTGCCATGGCTAGATGTTTTCTTTTATTTTTATTTATTCTTTAGATTAGATGATTTTTATAATTTTATTATTTGCGCAATAATAATGATAATTTTACTGATTATTTTTTTATCAAAATCTTTTGATTTTTTTTTAAATTTTCCTTAAATTTAAATTTATATCGGTGATCATTTTAAAAGTAATATTACTCTATTTTTCCCTTTATTCGGTTTTTTTTCTCATTCTTTATTTGTTCTTTAGATTATATGGTTTTGTAATTTTATTATGTATGCAATGATAATGATAATTTTAGTTATTATTTGTTAATTGTTTGTTTTTATAAAAATCTTTTGCTTTTTTTTTTAATTTTTCAGAGCAATTTAATTATTTCAATTGTTTTGACAGTAATGTTAGTAATAATTTTAGCTTTTATAACAATGATAATGGCAATAACGTCAGGATGAATTTTCAATCTATGTTTTCATCTTTTTATTGATAGAAAATTAACAACTTCTTTTTGTAAATTTTATTATTGTGGGTATTTTCACAATTTAAATTTTATTTTTGTTTTATTTAAATTGAATTATAAAATGAACTAATCTTAATACAGTGAACTGAATGATTTAGATATCCGAGTTTTCTGGCTTTTTTAATGATGATGATAAATTTATTCTTCTTTATTTAACTTTATATCGATTTTAAATTCATATATTTCATAAAAAACTTGCACTTGACATGAATTTTGTACAGATTTATTATTTTAGCTAAATTTATATTATAACAAAAAAAATACACATAATTAATATTTTTTACATTGAAAAAAAAATTGTGTCACTTGCGTAAACGCTGAGGGGCATTGTCTAGTGTGTGTGTGTGTATATATATATATATATATATATATATAAACGAGTAAAAGATCCTGTTTTGTGTTAGAACCAAGTGATGCTTAAGCCCCATGCCTGATTTCTTTTATATTTTGTAGCAATATTAGTAAAAATAATTATGTTTTTTTATTGATTTATTAATATTAAGTTATTTTGAAGAAAAAAACTTTGTTTTTTTTTCTATTAAGCTATATATCAGTCTTATTTTATTTTTTTATTTTAACCTTTAACATTATATTTACTTCAGTGCAACCCCTTTTTTATTCTGTTTTTCAAGTCTTTCTTAATTTATTTATTTTATTGTTTTTAAAAAAGAATTCATTCAATATTTCATTGATTTGAAATTAATATTCAATTTGTTTTTTTATAAAATTATGATGTTTCAAACAAATATTTCAATATTAGGTGGTGCTGAATTTTATGAGCATTTATTTTTTATTTCATATCATTAAATAAAAATTTATTAAAAAAATTTATTAAATCTAGTGAAATTCATAATCCTGATTTGACGCAAAGCTAAGGTATCATTGTTTTAATATTAAAAAAACACTATCTTAAATGTTTTCCGATCAATGTATGTTTTTCACATATTATTGGGTTTTTAAAAAAAAATGTTAAGTAAATTATTTCATGTCAAAATAATTTTAAAATAAAATGATTTTAAATCAAAACTAAATAAAAAATCAGAATTTTAATAACAATATTAAATAAATATTCCTTAACTGGTAACATTTTTTTCATATATATTTTTTTTAATCCGAGCCGCAATGTTGAGCGGCTAATATGCATGTCCCCATTGGAAGTAAGCTCCGGGCAGTCAACCTTTGACAGCGTATGTTACATTATTTTAGTACAGTAGCCCATCATCTCCTCATCTTTCAAGGATGTTGGAAGCTTGCATTAATAACAATAATAATAACAATAATAATAATATGTCGGAAGCTTGCATTAATAATAATAATAATAATAATAATAATAATAATAATAACAACTGCCTTCGATTTCGGTTATCTCTACGGTTTCTAGTTACTGTCAATTCCCATATTAACATCTTAGTTTTATCGATAGCATAAAATTTCAAGTTAATTTAAAACATAATATAAGAATGTGTTGCTGTTGTAAATAGTTTTTAAATATTTTTTTTAATTTAAACACATAAATATCTTTGTTTACTTATAAATTCAAATTCAAGTAAATTTCTAATGTAAAATTTTAGTAGTGTAATTCATATAAAATATAAGAGGAAATGCCAAACAAATCTCTTATAAGAAATAGGGCATATAAATAAATAAATAAATAAAAAGGTAAGGTGATGATGGTCAAGTCCACATCTTTTTGCCCTTAATAAAAAAGCCCAGTTCCGTGTTTAATTTTTTAGTTTTTTTTTAAAGAAATTATATTTTTATTTTTGTCTTTTCCTTTATTTTCTTAAGTGGGGTGACAGGTTGACAATATATAGTTGATTGATTTTTTTTTAATCATATATGTGTCTAGAAATTACCAAGAACATAATTTTCAGCTTGTTTGTAATTAAAATTACCACCAATATAAACCTCTAAAAATCACCTAACAATCTTAAAATATTCTAAAATAACTTTAAAAAAACAAAAAACAAAAAATGAAATCCAGTTTACTTTTCCTGCCATGAAGATTATCTTCTTTTGGTGGCCAGAATATAGCCAACAAAAAAGACTTTTTCTCTTTCTTTTGTTGAATTCTCTCACTTCTCTCAAACATAAAAACCTAAAAATAAATATAATGAACTTTTAGAATAACATTACAGCTCTAAAAAATCTGAGATTAATCGTGTATTTATATTGCTGACCTCTCTGTTTTAATTTTGTCTTTATACTACAATTTTAAAATTTATTTTCATGAAATCATGTCAGGAGAAGATTAAATAAAAAATCTAAAAACAGAAAATGAAAAAATAAATAGACGGGGAGCATCTCACTGCTCATATAAAAAGCGATACCGTCCCGGTTCATTTAGAAAGTACGAGCGGTATACCCGCGCGATGCGGTGGGTTTTTTTTTATTTATGTAGAAAATTGATTGTTTTTTTATGTATTATATTTTATTATTTTAATATTTAGTTAGTATAATTATATTTAGGAATAATAATATGAATTTTTATCTTTCAAAAAATCCAAAGTCATTTTTCCTCTCTCTCAATATATTTTTAGACGATAATATTCAATAAATATCAGACACATTAGAAATAAAAATATTGTAATTTGCTTTTAGAACATAAACTTAATTTTTTTGTGTGCTATAATTTTTTTGCCGTCTAAAAAGAACAGTCTAACGGAAACGGGAAGTGACTTGTATATTTTTTAGTCGATAATGCAGGTAAATTTGTCAACATTTTTTTTTGAGATGTTTTTTTTTCCAGTAATATTAGATCTAAAATATTAAAAATGAAAACATTGGAAATTCTCGTAAAGAAATAAACTTAAATAAAAGAGCACAAAATTAAATTATTATATCTTTTTTATATAAGATTTATTAATCATATTATTATATCAAATATATTTAAGAAAACATGATATGAACTTCTGTCCTTCAAAAAATCCTAGGTCATTTTTCCTCTCTCTCAATATATTTTTAGGCGATAATATTCAATAAATATTCAAACATATAATTAGTTTTACATATTTTAATTTGACATAAATATACAAATATATAATTAATTTGACATAATTTCAATAATATATTTAATTTAAAGGATAATCTTAGGCTATTTTGTTCTCTCTCTATATATTCTTAGGCGATAATATTCAATAAATATTAGAACATATAATTGGTTTCACATATTTTAATTTGATATAAATACACAAATATAGAATTAAAAAGTCAAAACACTGCAAATTTATTTCAAGAAATAAACTTAAACAAAAGAGCACAAAATTTAATTTTGAAGCCAATTTTTTTTTATTTTATAAGATTTATTCATCGTATTATTATATTAAATGTATTTAAGAATACTGATATGAATTTCTGTCCTTAAAAAAATCCTAGGTCATTTTTCCTCTCCCTCTATATATTTTTAGGCGATAATATTCAATAAATATTTGAACATAATATTAGTTTTACATACTTTAATTTGACATAAATATACAAATATATAATTAATTTGATATACTTTCAATAATATCTTTAATTTAAAAGATAAAATTGAAGTAAACTCAAACATTGAAATCAAATAATTCAAAACAAAACCGGAAATTAAAAGAACTGGGACTGAAATGAAACTGAAATTCATAATTAACTTGCATAGAAGGATAGAATTGAAATAAATCAAACTTTTGAAACCTAAAATATTAAGGATTTATAATAAATTTGCATGGAAGGATGAAATTGAAATTAATCAAAACTTTCATGCCAAAAATATTTAGAATTCCAGTATTATTTTTTTTTTCTAAAAAAATCCTAGGTCATGTTTTCTTTTCTCTATATATATTCCTAGGCGATAATATTCAATAAATATAAGAACATATAATTAGTTTAGCATATTTTAATTTGACATAAATATATAAATATATAATAAATTTGACATACTTTAAATAATATATTTAATTTCTTGAATAAAACTGAAGAATTAAATAATTTAAAACAAAACCTAGAATTAAAAGATTTGGGACCGAAATGAAACTGAAATCTATAATTAACTTGCATAGAAGGATAAAATTGAAAAGAAATCAAACTTTGATACTGAAAATATTAAGGATTTATAATAAATTTGCATGGAAGGATGAAATTGAAATCAATTAAAACTTTGATACCAAAACTAATCTGAATTCCAGCCCAATCCGCTAAATTAAAAGACTGAGGACCTAATTGGAACTCCAATATATAATCAATTTCAATTGAGGGACGAAATTGAAAGAAATGAAAACCTATATAATAGCATTAAGGGCAATAATAACAAATTAAAACGTTCAGGGACTGAAATGAACTTTGACAAAAAACAACTTAGCTAACGTCATCTGGCGCAGGCAGGAGAGAGAAATTGGGGGGGAATTCAAACGACCATTGACACGTCTCCGGACACCATAGTGCCACACGCGCCGCCCAACGGGGAAGAGAACATGCCTGAAAATCATTCTAGACGTCGGTTGGGCATTTTCTGATGCCGCATGAAGCCGCACGCGCCGCCCGAAAAACACGTGAGCGTTGAAACGGACGAGCATGTCAGGCGACGCACCAACAGTTGCGAGTGAAAAAAAAATTAAAAATTGGCTAATTACCATAATGCCCCTGACCCTGCAGGCCTGGGTTTTGTCGTTTTCGGGGGGTGAAATCGTCGATGCACTGTTCAATCTAATATTTAAAAAATAAAAAAACCGGCCAGCCGGACCGGAACGGTCAATGACCGTCCAGCCCCTGAAAAAGGCGGCCTTTTTTTGTCTTTTTTGGGGGCTAATTCCGTGAATACACTGTGCCAAACCGAAAAAAAAAAAAAAGACATACACCCGCGAAGCACCGGGTCAAATAGGGCAGGTGAATGGTGCGGATGAGTCTCTGTGAACAGTGTTGCACTGTTCAAAAAACCGTTTCATTTTAGGTGTATAAAGTTAGTCAACCAGCAGTAACTAAAAAGTTTATTTTTTATTTGATTTTATCTGTTAATATAATAGTTATTAGAGATTTATATAGTTGTTAATTTTAGGGTTTATAGAATTAGTCAAAATATATATAAATTGACCCGAAACTCGTATTAGTAAAAAAACAAAAGTTAGTACATAAATTCGTTAATTATAGGTGAAGTGGTGGTCGTTTTTTCCCACCTACAAACACAGTGTAAATTTTGCCGAGAAAGGGGAGCAGGTGAGAGGTGGAAAGTCCATTTGTCGACATTGAATATATCACAATAATTAATTATTAACTATAAATCTAAAACGCATAGAGAATTTATAGTACAAAATATACAGTGGATTCTCTTATATATGGTGTTATAAATGGACTGTTCATAATTTTTTTAAATACAATTACTCTTATTGGACTAAATTTTAGTCCAAATTGCTGGGGAAAGATGAGAAATCAAAGTGAAGAATATGAGGGGAATGAGTGGCTATAACAAAGTTTGTGACAAAAATTTATTGTAGTTTTTTTATTTTCAAATCATAAACACTGATTGGACCCTCGAATTTAAGAGAAAAAACAATTTTAATCCGTAATTTTATTTTTTGATTATTGGTTTGAAAGAAATGAGAGGAACATTGAAATCCCAGTTGAGTGGGACCATGACAATCGGGAATTCGAGGGAGGAAAAGGCTACTTTAATCAGCATTTTCTTATTAATTATTATTATTATGTTGAACCTCTTCAGATTATATTCTTGGTTATTTTAAGTAACATGCAAAGGCAGATGTTTCTTCCTGTTAGTTATGCAAGCATTGACCTTATGGAGTGACAGCTAGGTTTTTCTCTTACATGTTGTTTGAGCAACCATTTGTAATATCAGGTAATTTTAACCTGGGTGCAGCTGCACTGGTTCAATTCTAGGTTTGTTCACTAAAGATCATTAATTCGAGTTTTGTAAATTTCAGACTCACTGGAGATTTATATAGTCATGAATTTCAAAATCTGTGAAATTAGTCGAGGTACGTACAAGCTAGTTGAAAATCTCACAAAATATATTATAATGACGAGTAAAAAAATATTTACAACTTTTTTCTTACACTTTTCATCCTCAAAAAAAATTTTTTCCATTACAACCTTTTATTCCTAATTTGATGACCAATTAGTATTTTTTTTTATGCGAGGAAATCTCACTCATCAGAAAGCATATTTTGTGGGTCCAGGCGAGTGAGTAAAACCTCTGATTGTCTCGGAGTGTATGTCCTGACTCGAACTTAAGACCTGCTGTGCAGATCGCAAGCTTTTTTATCATCACGTCATAACTCTTGAGAACACCAATTAATATATATTATCTAAAGAGAGATAAAACTCAACTAAAGAGAACCAATGCTAAAAATAAAGAGAAAAGAAACTTCATGCCCTATCTAAAATAAGGGGGGTAGTATTTTAGTTTCAATCATGATCTCAAAATTATTCTCTTTACATTTGAGTTTTTTAAATTTGAGAAAAGATAGGGAAAATATCCTTAAAAAAGGAAAAACAATCATTAATACTGTATTTTCTGATGATAAAACATATTATTTTTTATGTCGACAAAAAAGTTTAATGGTAATTGTGTTTTCTCTAGACATCTCTAGAAAAAAGGATTGTACAAAAAACACGTGTACATAAATAACGAGTAGAATTAACCTTAAACAAAATTAATAAGATAAATATTTACACGTGTATTTATCATTTGTTTCTTATATAAAAAAATCTATTTCTCACTCTAGTCTTTAATTATTATTAATAACTCTTATTTAATTTATTAATATATTTTTTAAACATGAACATCACCTTGGCATTTCTTCTATATATAAAAAAAACTTAGGTTACTCGAAAACGAGTACATAAGATCATCTCCATTATCTTTTAATTATTTAACTTTCAAAATTGAATTGCTCTTGCCTCTTCATTGTTTTTCCCTTTAATTTAATGTATCCTTCAACAAATCAATTTAAATTCTTCATAATTAAGAATATAGGAGACGAATTATTGAAAGTGACTAATATTTTTCAAGAAGACTCCAAGTAAATTAAATTTTATTCTCTTGGTTGGTTAATTTGTAGCTCAGTTAATATCTATGCTACAGCTTTTCCAAGATGTTTCAAGCTCAATTTTCTTTTTGTAAAAAGAACAAAAAAGGTTTATATATGAGGAGCCCAACGTCCGTTTCTATTGCCCGTAATCAGGTGAATTCAACCGGGCTTTTAGATTGGGCCTGTGGTCTTGAGTGGCCCAGTTTCCGTGGCTGGTGGTTTATTCATCAAATAGGCCTGAGACGCATGGTTTCTTTTTGGGCCGCAAGGGCTGCTATTGACCCAATGTAAAGATGATCCTCGTAGCTCAAAACCTCCTGCCCTTTCACTCTAGCAACAAAAAAATATGTTTGCGTGCATAATCCCAAATTTACTGGCTAGTTTTTAACTTCCATCAAGTGTACGAGTTCATGTTTTTCTTTTGAAAAAGTTTATTTTTTTATATATTTTAAATCAATTTTTTTAGTGTTTTTTATATAATTTTCATATATACTAATATAAAAAATAATTTTAAAAAATAAAAAATATCACGTTAATACATTTCAGAACGAAAATAAACTTAAAAAACAATACATGCAACATCACAAAATCTATGTTTGGGAGTATGATCGAGATTATTTTTAAAAGTATTTTCCATTCAAAAATACATTAAAATAATATATTTTTTAAAAATCATTTTTAACATCAGCACATAAAAATAATATAAAAACATTAAAAAAATTTAATTTGAAAGTAAAATATAAAAATACAAGTCACCTATCTTTTGATTGTTGCCGTCGTCGAGGCAACCAGAGCTAGACAAGTGGCCATGCTGATATTGGATGGGGTCCACCTTAGTGCCTAAGAAATGAGCCTATGATATCTACGTGTCATTTAATATGCCCATGATGTTTTAGATAATGAGTCCACATTTGCACCTCGTCACTTGCCCTACCACACAGAGAAAGTCCCCTTCGCATGGCTATTTGACGAGGTTTTTTTTCAACATCTACACTTGATTTTAGATGTCTGTCCAAAATGGTCAATTTAGAGAAATTTGTAAGAACGCATCTCGTCCCTACACGATCGTATAATCTTCAAAGTTTGGTGTTGGGGACCATAATCTTGTCGAGGTTAATAGTTCCAAGGAAGTGGATGGGCGTGTCTTGTAGAACTCGTGCTTCGTGGTTTTAGGGTTTACCATTATAATAATAATATAATTGCATCTTCGATCACAATAGTTTAGTCGATAATTATGTGTATAGCTAGACAGTATTGACGTAGGGCGTAGAATAGAGTGACCCAACACTATTCTAAAACAGATTTAAAGGATTCTTGATAGTTTGATTGATGATGTTTTTTAAGGTGTTTTTTAATTAAAATAATATTTGTTTTTAGAAAAATAGTTTTAATATCAGCATGTTAAAATGATTTAAAATTTTAATATTTTTTAAAATCAAATTTAATATTTTTTTAAAAATATTTTTTTAATACTTCCCAAACAAGCAGTTTGATTATTCACCGTCAAATTAACCTCGAAGTATCCATAACATGGCAATACTTTTAGATAGAAGACTCGTTGAGTTGCCATAAAAAAACCAAACTCTACACGAAGTTAATACATCTGAAGGTCATTATTAAACCCAAACAACTCAACATTAAGATAATTATCACTCTTGCTCTTTGTTTCTAATAGTTATAGGTACATTAATCATTACACCCTTGCATAGATTCATATATATAAGTGTTTGAACCCAAAAATAAATCATCTTTTTGCCTCCAAGTGAAATATTTCTCTCCCCAACTAAACACAAACATGCATGGTCTCACAATGTTCCCATCATTTATCTAAACTAAGAGGCTGTTTGGGATTGCTGTTGAAACATCGTTTCAACCAAAAGCAGGTTACCTTCAGCCCAAAGCAACCTTAAGAAAATCATAATCTTTGGAAGGTTTTTAGTAACCGTGTCAATTATAATGATATAAAATATATTAATCAGCTAACTAAAATTAATAACAAAACCTAAAAGAGAAGGGGAAATCATTGTATCCCTTCTCACATATATCATTATAATTACTTCATTTTTAATATTTTGATTGAAGGGCAAAACATTTTTAATATCATATCAATTGAAATCTTTTAAATTTTGATCTAAGATTATTTTTTTTGTTAATTTCAAAGCCCTTGAGTTTAATGAAGAAGAGAAAAGGTCACTAGAAAATAATAATAATAATAATATATAAAAAAGAGTAATTGGGTGGTCGTATTTTGATTAAAAAAAATAAACTTGGTATTGAGGTTTTATTTGATATGCAAAGATCCATTGAGATATTTGAAGTATTTATATTGCCAAAAAAAAAGGTGTGAGCAATCATTATGTTTTCAATCAATTTTTGTGAGTTTAAACTTTTTGGAGTTAGATTAATTCTTATCTAAGCTGTTTGTGAGATCCTTTTAGATAAAATTTAGTTTAAAAAAAAAAATCAAAAAATCATGATTGTTTAGATAATTTTTTTTATTTGGAGTATGGTTGAGGATGTTTTTCAAAAAGTTTTTATATTCAGAAAAACATCATAATGATACTTTTTTTTATTTTTTAAACAATTATTTTTAATATAAACAGATTATATCAAAACATAAAAAAATAAAAATATATATTTTTTAAAAATGATTTTGAAATACTGTGCGAAACAAACCATTAATGGTTGAAATCTATGCACAACAACCGAGGCATCATCTATTTTAGTTTAAAACTAGACAATGCCCCCGCGCTTCGCCACGGGCGGCACAATATTTTTTTCAATGTAAAAAATATTAATTGTGTGTATTTTTTTATTATAATATAAATTTAGCTAAAATAATAAATCTGTGCAGAATTCATGTCAAATGCAAGTTTTCTATAAAATATATGAATTTAAAATCGATATAAATTTGTCTGTTTAGTAGTTTTAAGTGAAATAACCAGCATAAATTTATCATCATCATTAAAAAAGCAAGAAAACTCGGATATCTGAATTATTAAGTTAACTGTATTAAGATTAGTTCATTTTATAATTCAATTTAAATCAAACAAAAATAAAATATAAATTGTGAAAATACCAACAATAATCAAATAAAAAAAATAAGTTGTTAATTTTCTATCAACAAAAAGACAAAAACATAGATTGAAAATTCATCCTAACGTTATTGTCATTATCATTGTTATTAAAGCTAAAATTATTACTAACATTACTGCCAAAATAATTAAAATAATTAAAGTGTCACGAAAAATAAAATAAAAAAGCAAAAGATTTTTATTAAAAAATAATAAATAAACAATAACTAAAATTATCATTATTATTGCATAAATAATAAAATCATAAAAATCATATAATCTAAAGAACAAATAAAGAAACAGAAAACAAAAAAAAAATGAATAAAGGGAAAAATAGAGTAATATTACTTTTAAAATGATCACCGATATAAATTAAAATTTCAAGAAAATCTTTAAAAAAATCAAAAGATTTTTATAAAAAAATAATCACTAAAATTATCATTAGTATTGCGCAAATAATAAAATTATAAAAATCATCTAATCCAAAGAACAAATAAAAATAAAAGTGAACAAAAAAACGTATAAGGAAAAAAAATAAAAAATAATAATAAATTGGTTCGAGATTAGTCATGGTGTGTCCATCGCTAGCTCGACACCCTCGGATTATCAAAAAACAGATTTGGTCCGAGGAGTGGTGGTGATGCACTTGAGCTGGCCCGGAGATCGTGGTTATAAAAAAAAAAATAAGTGAAAAAAATGTATAAGTGAAAAAAAAAGCTTAAGCTGGTTGAGAGACCATAGTTACCAAAAAATATATAAGCGAAAGAAACAAAAAAAAAATATAAGCGTGAAAGCACCGTAGCAATCCATATTGTTTTTAAAAAAAATCGGCCCAAAAATTAGTCATGGTGTACTTAAGCTGGTCAGAGATACCAATTAAAAAAAATGTATAAGTGAATAAAAAAAAGCAAAAAAAAAATGTACCAGCAGGAAAACATTTTAGAAAAAAACATTGGGTCTGGGGATTGTCGTGGTATGCATAAGTTGCCCTGGACACCCTGATTATCATAAAAATTTGGATATGGAGATTAATCGTGGTGCATTTAAGCGAGCTCGGACACCCCGATTATTAAAAAATAAAAAACCAAAAAAATATATAAGTAGAAAAAGATAAAAATATATATAATAAGAAAAAAATGAAAAAAATATAATAAGGAAAAAATACAAAAAAAAAAGCAAAAAAAGAAGAAGCAAAAAATGGAGGAAAAAAAAACAAAGGAAAAGAATAATTAGGAAAAAAAAGCAAAAAAGAAAAAAGAAAGAAAAAGGCGCTAATCATAAAATAAAAACCCAAAAAAAAGAAGAAAAAAAGAGAAAAAAACGTAAGCAGGAAAAAAAAGCCAAAAAAAAAAACTATTGTTGCAATCCACAGTGCACTGAGTTTGTGTGCACAATGTATGGGTGTACAGTGAAACACCCACGCCATTTAGATATATAGTAATAATAATAAAAAAAAAAACAAAGGGTCATCTATCCTTCAAAAAATAAAAAAATAAAATGGGGTCAAATGTATGATTTGACATGAAAGCCTAGACGTGATTATTCTATTTTTATGTTGGGTTAGATGCCTAGGCTTGTTTTTTTCAATATTTTTAATTTTAATTAACTATAGACAAATATTTTACATTATACTTTTTTAAAATTTAGTATTTTTCTTAAAAAAATTATTTTTTCTCATAAAGAAATATCTCGTTAGCAAAAAACATGCACGCTCTTTCATTTTTATTTCTAATCGATATAGTTGCTTTAATTTTTGTTGTTGTTTTTTTATTCAATAAACTAAACTCTCAATACAAAAAAAAATCTTCTGTTTTCAAAAGATAAATACATGAATAAAAAGGAGTAACTTCAATGAAAAACAATACATTTCTCTTCAATGATTTTTTTATTTGTCTTGCCTGCGAATGTATGCTTTTGTGATTGTTCAAATAAAAAATAATATTTTTTATTGAAAATAATCTAATAATGAGTTTATCAAGTTAATTTGATTTATCTTGATCAATTTAAAAATCATTGATTCGATGTTTTTCATATAAAAAGAGTTAAATCAATGCTGGTTTTAATTTATTTTATTTTAAAATCAATCCATACTTTTATGAATAGATTTAATCTATAAATGTATAGTTCATACTTTTAATAAAATTTATTGATGAACGAATGCAAATGTATTGTTTGACATTGCGTTCCAAAAACAGTTTAAAAATATATATTTATATTTATATTTATTTTAAATTAAATGTTTTTTTATTGTTTTAATGTATTGATGTCAAAAATAGTTTCAAAAAAATAAAAAAAATAATTTTAATACATTTCTGAATGAAAAACACTTAATTTTTTTATTTTAAATTAAATGTTTTTTTATTGTTTTAATGTGTTGATGTCAAAAATAATTTTTAAAAAATAAAAAAAATTATTTTGATGTATTTCTGAACGAATTATACTTTTAAAAACAATATCTAACACACTCTCAAGCAAGTACAAAATCACAAATACACTTGCTAATAAGCTTGTCCATGCTCTGCTCAAGTCCCACCAATTTGTGTTCAAATCCCATCCTCTAATCGGGTTGCTAGGTAACTATATTCACCCACCACTCTCGGCTAGGTTCACCAAAATAATAATAATAATAATAGATAATAGAAAAATAAAAATAATAATAATAATAATATCCGCGGCAGAGTAGGAGCAAGGAGGGTACGATGCCTTAGCATTACAATATAAACGTCAAGTCGTGCAGCGATGCCCCATGCTTATAAAGAATTTTCTTTGCCGTTTTGGTGCCGTGATGGCGACGGATCTCTAAATACAGAATAAATTATATGTTCTCTTTCAGAAATTTGTTGAGCCAGCCACCGCATTGCAGCTATGTGTTGATTAAAAAAGTTGCAGTATTTTTTTTATTTTTATTTTTAATTTATATGATGTCTCAGCACTATATATCTCTCTCTCTCAAGAAAATGCCATGTTAGTTAAACGTCTTACGTTGGTGATCACCAAGGTTGTCCTCGCAAAAATAATATATCGTTTTGATCATCATCCCTCGAATATTTATTGATAGAGAAAAACAAGTGTTTGATTAATATTATTATTTAATCCGGTCAGTGGTTGCTTAAACGACTTCATTTTGGTGCTGGAATATTGACTTTGGGTTTCCTATTTTTTTAATCATCTGTCGTTTTATCAGGGGTGATAGTATATTAATGTTTGAGGTATAAAATAAAGAGCTCCTGGGAAAGTTACTCATGTTTGCGGACATGGCAGGAAACATTCATAAGAGATAATCAGGCAGAAGAAGAAGAAGAAGACGATGAAGCGTCACTCTCCTGTCTTGTTAGACAGGAAGTGTCATTTCAGGTGTGCATGGAGGAATTTCAGAATTTATAACATTTACAAAGTTTAACCAGGTGTATTTTAAAAATATTTTTGAAAACATTTGATTTTTTATATTTTAAATTAAAAAATTAATATTTTTAGATTATTTTCATGTGTTTATATCACAAATGATGTTTTTTCAAAAATAAAAAATAACTCGTATAAAAAAAAATCAAAACCTACTCAATATTATTAATTTAAAATCAATAAAATATTGAAACAACAGAGTTGGAAGAAAAATATATGAAGGGTAGATTAAAAAAAAGCACAATAATCTTCTCCATTGCTTTCATGTAAAAGAAAATTAAATTTTCATCACAGAGGGAGCACCACCCAAAATTAGATGTGGATCGTTCTCTGATGTGTTTTGAAAGCCACATTTCGCAGTGCCATCAGAGGCTAAATCAGTGTCAATTAGGAGCAATTGTCAATCCGTCCATCTCCTTTTTTCTCTGTCATGTTTCCAAGTGTGAAAGATGCTTCTGAAGTTTTTCTTTCACTGCAAATAAATAAATAAATAAATAAATAGGTAAAGGTAATTATTTGTTGATATACTTTATAATTTATTAATTTGTTGTTTTTAATAATTAATCATTTATTTTAAGGTTTTATTGCTCATTACTTGATGTAAAATAACTTTTTGTTGATATACTTTATACTTTATACTTTATTAATTTGTTGTTTTTAATAATTAATCATTTATTTTAAGGATTTATTGCATGTAAAATAACTTTTTTTTTAGTAAGTGGTGTTTTACACTACGTTTCAAAAGTAAAAAATATTTATTTTTTATTTTTAATGTTAATGTTAAAATAATTTTTTTTTGATGTTTTATATCATATTCTGATATAAAAAATAATTTTTAAAAAATATAAAACAAACATCATTTAAATACATTTTCTAAATAAAAAATACTTTAAAAAATAATCTTTCATTTAGACTCGCAACCGTCACTAAATCTTTCAAAATGTCATATTATTAAGTTCACTCCTAAATAACGTTCAAAGAATCAAGGAGATGGTGCTCCTAAAACCCACACGTGCTTGCTCAATGCACGTGTGAGCTTTAAATCCAAATTCCATTTTACTTACGACATCTCATCTTTAAAGGCGTAGTTTGGTATTGTTTGCTCTCTATTTTAACTTTTGAACCTCTCATTTTATAAATACATATACATTTTTATTTATTTTCTATATCAGATGAAATTCTTTTAGCCGAGTTAGGGTTTCGATATAATATTCTACCCAAGAGTTCTTTGAAATTATTATTTTTATTTATCTATAATTTATTTAAAACATATTAATATTCCATGTTAAATAGCTTATATTAAAAATTAAATCGCAATAAAATCTCAACCCTAGAAATGAACAGATTCGACCATGTGCTCATATAAACTCTCCTAAATTAATAAGCTTGTCCACCTGTCATTTTTCTCCCTTTTCCCTTCATGCCCCGCAATAATTCTCAAGGGATCACATCCATGATTGAACGCAAAGCAATTAATATTAAAATATCCGACATTAAAAAATGAAGAAAATCACATCAAGTTGGGGGCGATAACATGAACAAACCCATGCTCATGATTCAACTCATTTCACATCCATCTTAGGCCTTTGTAACCTACCAACCCAACAATTCTCCAATAACGATAAGGTACCATACCTTCTATCTCCTCACCTAATCCAAACGCATGATTGTCCGAATTTATTACTAAACTAATCACATCCATCAATCTAATTAATAAAATCATGCCGAACCGAATCACCACATCACAACAATATTATAAGTTATTGTAATTCTGTTCATCTTTACTATTTTTAAAAATTTTAAAAATATTTATCCAGTAGTTTTTAGATTATTTTGATTTAATAATATTGAAGATAATATGTTATCACAAAACTATATATTATCCAAATTATAACCTCAGCCTCCAAATTCTGCCAGTCAACTTCTATTGATCACTCGCACATAACTTTTTAGTGATAGGTTTGCGCATGAGTTGACCTTGTAATAGAGCCTCTTTGAGAGTGATTGTGGTAGCTTTTCAAAGTGTTTATCGTGTCGAAACACATCAAAATAATGTTTTTTTATTTTTTAAAAATCATTTTTGAAATCAGCACATCAAAATGATCTAAAACATACAAACATATTCATTTAAAATGACAATTTTTTTTTCAAATTTCGGCCAAAAGCCGGCGGGATCGCAATGCCAAACGGGCACATATTTGTTTTGTACCGTGTTTTAAAAATATTTTTTTATTTTTAAATCATTTTAATATGATGGTATCATTTTTTTAAAATATAAAAATATCATTTTGATATATTTTTAAATAAAAATTATTTTCAAAAATAATTTCAACTACTCTTCAAAACAAAAACATGCCCGGTAAGAATTTCACTTTGTTATAGTTTTTGTGGTGGCAACTTGAAAAAGGAAAGTTAAAAAAAAATTATAAATTATAATTTTTTTATATATATATATATAATTAAGGTCTTAAAATCGAATTTTTAATGGAATCTATATAAAATTATTTTGTATTAATTGATTAAGTATTTTCAAAATAAAATTATTTAATTAACAACACACTTGTTGACATATAATCAACGACAAAACTATAATAGATACAAAACACCTTTCAAAATCATTCTTCTTCTTCTTTTTTAGAAAATGGGATCATGAACTCATGAGCATAGTCAACTGAGGCGGCTGAAAAAAATAATAATACTCCTTCCATGTTTTTTTTTATTATTATTTTAAAAAGGTGCTATCTCGTGATTTATGACCTCATGTAGGGGCCTCCATTCCTTTGTTTCCGATATAGCCGACCTCAGTAAAGGGATTCTTGTACAATATTGTTTGTATACCTCTATTTAATAAAATAGAAATATTTATTAATTATATTTTATAGAATAATAATTACATAAAAACATTTTAAATACAAAATAAAAATTACTCAAAACTCACTTATCATATACATAAAAAATAACACACAAGTATTTCTAGGATATTTTATTTATAGTTTTGTGCGGTATCTTCATTCAATCTTAAAATTCCAACTATTAAAATTAATTATATCCATTTGAAAAAAAACTTTCACATAAAAAATAAATATCACTTGAACTCTCTTCAAATAAAATTTCTGTGAGATATGAAATAATACTTATTTATTTTATATTGAATAAATTCTCTCAAAATGTTTTCCCGACTTCTTAAGTATTTTTTTAGCACAAAATGGGTAGAGCAAATAAATCTAGAGCTTGTTTGGAAGTATCTTGATTTTTTTTTAAATACATATCAAAACAATAAAATAAAATAAATTAAAGTTTCATAAAAAACAACTTTAAGTGCATTATCAATCGGTCAATTAATTTATTGAGTTTGATGGCTATAAAATTATCTCCTCGTGATTTGATTCCACGATTAACTATAATTGAATGGAGATTTCAAGTCCGCTCCCATGCTCTGGCAAAAACAAGGGTCTAAAGTGAACGCATAGCAACGTGATAAAAATTATTTTCAAAGTATTTTTTAAAAATATATTAAAGTTATTTTTTTAATTTATTTTTAATATAAATTTTAAAATAAAATGAATAATTAAAAAATTCAACTTTTTTTTTTTCTAAATTAAAAAAGACAGCTCAATCACAATAATAAACACTACCGTATGTTTCTTGATGGTGGACCCCATATTGCATTTTAAAATCAAGTTTTATCCAAACTCATGTCACGATCCTTTGTCACCGGTTCGGTAGGTCACATTCTTTCTGATTACTTACCGAACCAGTCATGACCTTTCCACCTGCCCAACCGGTTCGTCTTTGCCAGGGAGGTTTTCTGCTTCGCAGGACCACCATAACTATGACGTGACAGAGTATTATTGGATCGCTGAAATGATTTCATTTTTTTATACGCCCATATATAAAAAGTAATCGAGGAAGAACAAAAATAGAGAAATATTCAATACTTTATTACCATGTGGATTGTATGGATAGATTCTAGGAAAATGAATATCTTGGTGTTAAAAAGAATTGGCTTATCTGTCACTGCAATACTTATATTATCTGACAATGTATATATTATGAATAATAATAGATCAATTAAACTAATAAATAAATATTACAAGTTAGGTGTGAGTTAAGTATATATTTTTTTTTTATTCTGGAGTTCACTTGTTTTAAAATGGAGTTAATTTTTATATTTGCCCAGCTCTGCTTGATTTAATTTTTATAAAATATTAAAAATTGAGTTGATGCAATAAATCAAATTCCGAACTACTGCATCCCTATTTCTGTGGTATGAAAATAAAATAAAAAATAAAAACCAAATTTATTTGGGACAACCAAACACTGGAAGCTTCCTTTTTCAAATGATGTCATCTAAGCAACATTAGCCAATAGAATGGTGCCAGGTCATCCGGCTGCATTTCTGGCCTAACAAGAACTTACTCCATTTGATATTTACCTATCAAAACTTTAACTTTCATGTGGGGTGAATTTAGGTTGAATTTCCAAAGAAATTTGAGCCCTCCGAAAGACCAGGGCTAAATACTTCAAAATTATTACAAGGGAGAGTACTTAGCTGCTTTTTTAAAGCCCCGCTCCACCTGTACACCTTTACCCACTCACAACTTGCCACTTCACCCACTGCCCTCAGTTGCTTTGCATAAATGCCCTTTGTACCCTCCCTCGGTCACCCAAGGGGTATATCTTCCATGAAATAATTTATAAGTACGGTAGATTTATAAACACCAGAATACCACCTCCCCATCTTACATGGTTTAAAAAACCCACAAGTAATTTGTATTTTTTTTTTATATAAAAAAAATAACAAAATAATATTATTTTAATTGAGTGTTTTTTTAGTCGGGGAAATTAATTTTCGATTTTAATCAAATTAGCTAGATTTTAAAAAAAAACTTTTCTCCTTCCTAAACCAGCCCAAGTCCTTAAAAGTATATTTGATGTTATAATAATGATTATTTTGAAAATGTATTTAATTAATATATATTTTTTATTTTTTAAAAAATATTTTTTAATATCAACATATTAAAAAATTTAAAATAAAATATTGTAAAAAATTTAAATTCTTAAAATGAGACGGGCTGCGTTTCCAAACATGTTTTTAAAGTATATTTCCTCTTACAAGTTTTAGAAAAAAAATTATTTTTTTTTAAATTATTTTTTATTGAAATTAAGATATTTTAAATATTTTTAGATTATAGATATAAAATAATTATTAGTTTTTTTAAAATATTATTTGAATATAATTGAAAATAAAAAAAATACTTTAAAAAATAACAAATAATACATTATAAAACACTCCCTAATCTTAATCGACCACGTATTCCATTTCCACTAGTTCGGTCTAGGTTTTAAGACAATTCTCTATACTCTCTGCCTTTGTCTATTCTTTACTATTATTTTTGTAATATACTCCATTTGATTTTATTACACGCTTCCGTTTTATTGGATACGCGATTTTTCAAGATAGAAAAAACCCAAAAATAAATATATTTTTTCCCTTTTTTTTTTTTTTTTCCATGAAAGAAAACAGAGAGAGACACATAGGATTTGAGATGGAAGAAGATGAAAATTCCCTCTTTCTCTCACTCACTCAAAAACGCTCACTTTCTCTTGCACTAAAAGAGAAGCTTGTAGCTTTAACCTTGCCAAGATAGTTTGTCTAGATCTGTCATAAAACTCGAACTTTCACCTTCTCAGCTGGAACTAAACAAACTGGTAAGAGAACTTCCCTCTTGCAACCTTCAAAAAAATCATTACTCGGGTACTTTGATCGCTTCCATGTATGCTTCTCTATCTTTCCTTAACTGGATTTCTCTTGTTTCGCCTTTCTATGCGCTTGTGTCCGTGTTCCTGGTTGAGCTTTGCTGTTTGGAAATAATAAGAGTTTTTTTCATTGATCACATGATGGAAAGATCTTCTTTGTCAAGTTTTTTTTTGTTTGGTTTATGTTTGTTCTGCTTCTTTTTTTTGGCTTAAAAAATTAGTGAAGGTTCTTGCCTCTAAAAAACAGATCTTTTACTAGTTTCTGATCTGGTTATTTCTGGTTAATTTTGTTTTTGCTTTAAATGGTTTAATGAGAAATGGATATAGTCAGGTTGGAATATGTGTACTTATTTTTCTAGATAGTGGTTTATATTTGTGTATATATTGATTAGTATTGATTGTCAATACCAAAAAATTAGTATTGATTGTTCAGTTTTAGTGCCTTGACTCTTTTTTTTTTATCTTCTTTTGGGATGGATTTTTTGGTTTTGTTCACTTCTCTCTTTTCTCATTTTCTGTTTGGTTGCTGGAAAAACTCGGAAAATGAAGGTGCAAGGGAAAAGAGTCAAAAGAATACAAATTTGTACATATCTAGCATGCCGAGTTCATTAAATATATCTTATTTTGCTTCAAATTGTATGAAGAGATGAAATAATCATGAAATGCTGTCTTTTTTCTTTTCTGTACACCATTCCTAGACCTTCACACAGTTAAGAGTCCACAATCTTATCAAGATTGTAATGTTTTCATTTCAGTTTCTCTAATTGAGTAAATATTACTTTTTTTACAAGCGAATGATGAATTATAACGATGAAAGATATAAGCCTGCAACAGATACGTTCTGTTGTTTCATATGGAAATTACAGGACAAGAATGCCTGTCAAAGTAAATTCATTTTTGGGATTTGCTTTCATGCACTTCTTTTATTGGCCAATCCAAGAACAAGTGAAACCTTCCCTACAAAATCTAAGAATATTGATCATGAATCCGATTTTTTCTTCAATTGTCCCACTAGAGTGTCCTCAGTTGTGTCATTTGGTGCTTTTGATATTTCCTGGATCCTTTGCAAAAAAGAACTTTTAGTATTAGCAAGGGTTAGGTCACTTGGTACTGCCTTTTACAATGGTTTTGTACTAATCTAGGGGTGGTTTTGCCCCATTAACCCACGTATAAATATGCTGATAGCTTCTTATTTTGTGTGTGTGTTCCTTGTAATTGTGTTACTTTGTGCTGTCTTCCATGAATAGATGAGAAGTAGGTTGGTCTATTGCTCTTGTTGTTTGATTCAGTTGATCAACATGTTTTGTACTTGTATGAACGATAATTTTTGGTGCTCTCGTGGGCCAATCAAGTGTTAACAGGGCACTGATTGTTTTTTTTCCTGCAGGTTGATGCAAATGGGCTTGGTTTTAAATTTCATTTGTTGTTTTAGTAAATGAAAGCATGTGCTGCCGATTAGAGAGATTGAAGCTTGCTGCGACTCCTACACCACCTACAAGTTCTTTTGAAAAAAGCAGACACTCAAACATAGACATGGATCACTTAACTATCAAGACTGAAGATGCTTTTGCTAACTTGCTTGAGCTTGCTGCCAACAACGATGTTGAGGGCTTTAAGAAATCTATTGAGCGTGACCTATCTTGTGCTGATGAAATTGGACTATGGTATGGCCGACAAAAGGGCTCTAAGCAGATGGTCAATGATCATAGGACCCCACTGATGGTTGCTGCTACATATGGCAGCGTTGATGTTCTAAAGGTGATTCTTTCTGTATCCGATGTTGATGTCAATCGCTCTTGTGGTCTTGACAAGAGCACTGCCCTTCACTGTGCTGCTTCAGGTGGGGCTGTGAATGCTGTGGATGTTGTGAAATTGCTTTTAGCAGCTGGTGCTGATTGTACTTTGGTAGATGCCAATGGTCACCTTCCAATTGATGTTATTATTGTTCCACCAAAGCTCCAAGATGCGAGATTGATTCTAGAAGAGCTCCTTGCTGCTGATGGTTCTCTTGTTGATCACAATCTTAGGGTTTCCATAGCCACCTCAAATTCAAATTCTCCGCCTCTTTCACCTTCCCCGGAAAATGGGTCTCCACTATCTGGCTCAGATTCCCCATTGAAGTCAAAGCTATATGAAGCACCTGTTTCCTTTGTATCAGAGAAGAAAGAGTATCCTGTTGACCCATCTCTCCCAGATATCAAGAATAGCATCTATTCAACCGATGAATTCCGAATGTATTCATTCAAGGTAAGGCCTTGTTCCCGTGCCTATTCCCATGACTGGACCGAGTGTCCATTTGTTCACCCAGGGGAAAATGCTCGAAGAAGGGATCCTAGGAAGTTTCATTATAGCTGTGTCCCTTGCCCTGATTTTCGAAAAGGGGCTTGTAGACGTGGAGATATGTGTGAATATGCTCATGGGGTTTTTGAGTGCTGGCTACACCCTGCTCAATATAGAACCCGGCTGTGCAAGGATGGCACAAACTGTGCGAGGAGAGTTTGCTTTTTTGCCCACACCGTTGAGGAGCTCCGCCCATTATATGTATCCACTGGTTCTGCTGTTCCCTCTCCTCGCTCGGGTACATCAGGTGCTGCTGCCATGGATTTTGCTGCTGCCATGAACCTCTTGCCAGGATCCCCTTCAGCTGCATCCATTATGTCACCTTCACCATTCACTCCACCTATGTCTCCTTCTGGCAACGGCATGCAACATTCTTCTTTGGCTTGGCCCCAACCAAATGTCCCAGCCTTGCATCTCCCTGGATGCAATATGCAGTCTAGTCGCTTGAGATCTTCTCTTAATGCGAGAGATATTCCAGCAGATTACAGCATGCTTCCAGAATTTGATGTGCAGCAACAACAGCTCCTAAGTGAGTTATCCAGTCTCAGTCAACCATCTTTAAGCAATAACTCGTTGAATCGCTCTGGTCGATTGAAAGCCTTGACTCCTTCAAATCTTGAAGATTTTTTTTCTGCTGAGAGCTCTTCTCCTCGGTATGCTGATCAGGCTTTGGCATCAGCTGTTTTCTCCCCAACGCACAAATCTGCAGTACTGAATCAGTTCCAGCCGCAGCAAAGCATGCTATCGCCTATCAATACAAATTTTTCTCCTAAGAATGTCGATCACCCTCTATTGCAGGCTTCATTTGCATCAGGCAGGATGTCTCCCCGGAATGTGGAACCTATTTCTCCAATGAGCTCTCGATCATCTGTGTTAGCTCAACGAGAGAAGCTACAGCAGTTGCGTAGCCTCAGCTCTAGGGAGCTAGGCTCCAATGCTGCTGCTATTGTTGGCTCCCCAGTTAACATTTGGTCGAAATGGGGTTCCTCAAATGGGAAACCAGACTGGACTGTTAGTACAGATGAGCTAGGAAAGCTCCGGAGATCAAATTCTTTTGAGCTTGGTAATGGAGACGAGCCTGATTTATCATGGGTCCAATCACTTGTTAAGGAATCTCCAACTGAGATGAAAGAAAAGTTAAGAATGCCTGTTTCTGGAAGTGTCGCAGCAAGTGCATCGTCAAGCGAGAGTTCAAATATGAACTCCCAAATCGAACCTATTGACATTGACCATGTAGTAGAGTCATGGGTTGAGCAATTGCAGATTGATCAGCTTGTGGCTCAGCAAAACTGAAATACGTTTTAGTGAGCCCTGAGGCAGCAGCAACAGTCAGTCTTTTGGTAAATAATTTCATGTTTTTTTTAATGATTTTGATGGTTGCGGCAACTAATGGTAACAGTAACTAAAAGGAAGGGGAAAGGGAGAAAGAAAGTCACTTCAAAAAAAGGGAGAATTCATTTTCATGATTTTATTATTACAGAAGTTAGAAAAAGGGTGAGAATTGAGATAACTCCTGGGTTATGAAAAATGATTATGCCCAGTCTAGGTGTATTTTTTATTCCAATATTTTCAAATATTTTAGAATTTTATTATTGTCATTTTTTTTAACCTTTTTTACAACGATGAGCAACATGTTACGTTGTAGCTATATTGTCAGGTTTGTTTTATATGTGTATCTCTTATAGTCACTATGACCTCGCAAAATCACCAGCGGGGCATGAAACTAATGGAGGACTTTTCAAGGCTATGCTGTACTTGGATCTGCATTATGTTTTTTTATGTAAACATGGATTTCTTCTTTTTCCTTACAAACTTTGAGATAATCATTCTGATGCAAGTAGTTCTGAAACAATAAGATTACCGGAAGGTGAAGGTACAATGATCTTGATGCATCTATTTAGGTTTTGTTATCACAAAACCTTTTGCTACACATGGTTGTTTCTTTCCTCAGCTTTGCTGCTTTTTATTATCTCTCCTTTAGTGGGTTGTGGGTGGGAATGGAATTGGAACCTGTGCTGCGGATTCCAAATCCAACAAGTGGGACTTGAGAATTGTGGGGAATGTGAATATAGGAGGTGGATAGACTTTTCAGGCTTTTTTGATAGATTAGATGCTAGGTTACACCATCTTTTTATGCCTAGGTTTGATAAAGCTTAATATCCTAAGATGGTACCAATCTTGTTTGATGTAAACCGCATGTGAAGGGTTTAGCTTTTGTACAACTTCAAGGAGAGAAAAGTTATTTACAAGTTTGTTTAACACGACTTGGTTCATTCATGCAAGTTCATGTTGTGTTCCATTTTTAAGGTTCCTTGATATGTTAAATTATGTTGTGTCCTTACTCAGTGGTGGTTGAAAAGTCAATATGGAATGGATGACATTTCCCTTTCACTAACTCCTTTCAGATGTGGAAAGAGAAAGGTAGAAGGTGGTGGTGGAAAAACTAAAGAGCGGTAAAATTCTTCTTTCGCTTTTCTTTTGTTTATTTTGACAGAAAACTAGCATGAATTAATACAAAAGGACATTTCGAGGGAATGGTGCCTGGTTCCCCTCTTTCGGTTCCTAGGCCTGATAATTAATGTTTCCTAGTCCTTTTCAAGTTTTCATCAGCGAATCACAAAGCAAAAGAAAATGGGACAATTTTGTGGACAAAATTAACAACGTAGTTAAACGAGAAAGATGAGGACGGCTTGAAAAAAAGACATCATTAGAATACGCTGGCAATGGGAGAATGGTTTCTTGACGAGAAAACTTTACTTTTAGCAAGTGTTGTTTATGGACACACACATATATGTGTGTGTGTATATATATCTCTATATATATTGTATTCAATTTATAATTGTAAACTTATCATGCTTATAATTGTTTACGCTGGCAAGATAGGGTTTTGATTCATAAGGTTTATACATGATTTAAAGGAAATTAAAAATACATAATAATTATATCATTATATTAGCATTTAAAAAATACTGATTTTTTTTTGAATTTTTGATTTTAAAAGGGGGTGGGTAGCCTGGGAAGTGGGGACTGGCTAGCCCGGGGAGAGAGCAAGGGGCGGATAAAATTATGGGATCGTAAAATCGCACGATCCGATCTGATTTTACTATTCCTTATGAAATTTTGATAGAGTTTGATCCCAAATCAATTTTTTTACCCGAGTTAACAAGGTTTGATGAGTTAACTCGTAAAATCATATGATTTTGCGAGTCAACTCGCGATTTTGACTACTATGTAGTGAGTTGAATATGTCATGTTGCACTATTTTTGTTTTTATGGATGTTATAAATATTTATGAATTTAGTTTATATTGCTAATTTTTATGGATTTGTATTTAGCCGATGTAAGGCTACAGCATGAGTTGTAGGCACCATGATATCTATAATACTAGATTTAATTTTCATATATTGCATCTCTATTAAATTTCAGATACCCTTTCCTTATTTCCAGATCTTTTTTTTTTGAAGCCTACTAAGAAGAAACTTGAAGATTTTTATATAAAATAAAAGTTTAATTCACAAACTATTAAAGAAGTACATGATATACAAGTGATTAGGTCATAAATCCTGCTTTGTCACTTGATTTGTAATATTTATTTTTTAAAGTTTTTTTTTATCTTTTATTATTTATAATATCTATTTTATTTTATTTTAACAGGTTAAATAAAGTAATACAGATATTATATATGAACTAATTTATTTTTTATATCCCCTACTTTTAACAATGTGACAAGTGGCATGCTCCATTTCTAAGTGATGCTCCATTTAAAAGAAATAAGAATAAATAGTGGACTTTTATTATAAACTTTAACGATTTTCAATAAATAATTAATTAAAACAAAACATATTAGTCTTTTAATTACGTATATTTTTAATGAGGAAGAAAAAGTAAAAATAAATAAATCAATACATGATAAAGTCAAGTGATAAATATAGAAAGTAACAAAGGAAATGAATTATTGTTGAAATATGTTAGTGTAAAAAGAAAATCTTAAAATCTTAAAACTTGCAAGGAATCTATATAAAAAGATATCATATTACTCATGAAATATATTATATGCATGGGTTGCATGACCAATAGGACTTTTCTTATGATATTTCTTGGTTAATACGTATGTGAAACTATATAGTATATGGTGCAATGATAAAAGATTGAGACTAAAATATATTTTTTTTTTTTTGTGGTTTCAGGTTCGAATTTTATTATTGTTAATATGATAATCACTGAAGATTTACGTGCTTGTTAACTTAAGAATATCGAGATTAGTTAAGATATGACGCAAACCAACCGAAAACTAACATTAAAAAAAAACATCTGTGGCAATGCAGGACCAAATCGATTTTGCTTGTTCTTCATCCTCTTCTGATCTTACTTTTCTAAGGCCATGAATAAAGAAAAGAGAATGACTGTTTCTGAAAACCATGAACGTAAGTAACTCAGTGCTGCATACGGGGGAAATGAAAGTAGAATTCATTCTTAACGGAGATCTTTATCGTCAATGCAACCTCCGTTCTGTTCAATCATGGAGTTGTCTTTAGTACCTCTAAGAAATATGATTATCCACCGTTAGTCAGTAAATGTGGGTTGGCTTGGCTTGGCTTGGATTACTTGGTGTCGGTTTTTTACTGTGCATATAGACTCAGTTTACTATTTATTTTGGGATAAATTTTCAATTTATGTTTTCTTTTTTTTGGAGATAAAAAATTAACTGTTTATTTTTATTATTTGATTAATGCAAGTTCTTTCACAATTTATATTTTATTTGTTATGTTTAATTTAAATTGAATTGTAAAATGAACTAATCCTAATACAATATATTCAATAATTCAGATATCCGAATCTTCTTGCTTTTTTTTAATGATAATAATAATTTTATAGTGGTTATTTCATTGAAACCTACTAAACAGATAAATTTATATTAATTTAAAATTCATATATTGTATGGAAACTTGCACTTCACAGGATTTCTGCATAAATTTATTATTTTGTCCAAATTTATATTATAATAAAAAATATACATAATTAATATTTTTTTACGTTGAAAAAAATATGGTTCCGGCTGCGACGAGACGCCGGTGCATGGCTAGTGTATATATATATTGAAGCAAATCTTTCTCCATTTATCTTTCATTTTTGTTAAGTAAATACGTAATTGAGTTCCTCACACGGTGGCAAAGAAATCCCTCATGGTCCTCTTGTAGACAATGATTAATACTCTCTTTTGGTTTAGCCCTCTCAAACCAATCAAATTTCAATCTTTTTCGTAAAAAAAACCCATATATGCTAATTCTTTACTCATTTAAACGCATGGGTTGATAGAATTCCATCTGGATTGGTTATAATCAAGTTTATCACAATTTAAACATAAATTAACAAAAACTTATTTCCTCTCTCTGGTTTGCTAGCTAAGTGGGTAGGAGGTTGGTAGGGTGTTGAATATGACCCTACCAATAATCACCAAGGTTTATGCATTTGATATGCCATTGGCCTGCGGGTCCAAGTACAAAAAAAAAACATTTAAACGCAAAATAAAAATAAAATGATAATCAGGTATTACTAACATGTCTTTTAAAAGGCTTCTGCGTTCCTTCATCTCCTGCTTGGAATGAAAACTTTCATTTTGACATGGTTTGATTTTGAGTTATAGATGATCTAGTTCTGATAAATAAAAAAGGCTAAGCCGTTAGCACTTGCTCAAGGTTTTTCATTTCTTGATCCATGAAAGCTAACTGATAGCTAGAGTGGGATACCTCACATCCAGTACACCAGCATTGTCCCAACGAGAGACTTGAAACATGGGAAACAAAAGAAACTTAAATTTATCCGTTGAGAATTAGATGTATGCGAGAAATTTAATGGCAGGCTTTTCAGTTCTGAAAATGCTATCTTAAAAAAAAAACAATATCAAGGTTTTTTCATTTACATTTTTATACATCAGCTATGACAGAAGGAGATGAAGAACTGTAAATTAGCTCTTTCTTTCAAGTGCCATGGCAGTAATAAGAATATGAAATGATATTTAATTAGATGAACCAATGGAGAGATGATCAGGTCTTAAGAAACCCCCAAGGCCCCATACCAGTTCCTATCCTGCACGTGTTGATGTGTAAAGTGAAAAATAAGTGAAACGAAAGAAACTGTTGAAAATAACTTATTTGAATATCATCTAGTTATCATTTGGACACGACTTCTTACCTTAAAAAACCAGCTAATGCACGCAAACTCATGAAAGTGGCCAACGCAACCCAGATGCCAACATAACCATGACTCGAGGATAGTGTAAATAAGCAAAGAATGCTTACAATTGCCACCAGAACCTGGGTTGGTGCAAGGAAACGAAAAGTGAAAAAAGGTGATGCAAGAGAATTTAACATGAAGATTCAAATTTACTATTGCCAAAATGCAGATGATAAAGTAAATGAATTCAAACATCCTGGACTTCGAAGGTGGTTATTATGAAAATACTAGAAATCAAAAGGGAATTAAGGCAATTCGAGGAGCCAAAAAACCTCCAAAACACTCTGCAATTTGTCAAGAACCATCTCACTTAAGAGCTTAAGTTGTTAGGTGAGGTTTCAAAATATGATTTACTTGATTTATATCAAATAAAATGAGAGTGGTGAGATTTGAACTCATGACCGTTGGGTCAATAAGGTTCTGATACAATGTCAAGAACTATCTCACCTAAAATCTTTAACTGTTCAGTGAGGCTCCGGAATATGATTTATATTATTCTCTATCACAATTTTGGACTAAAAAGCATGCCTTTCATTCATGACTCGGTAACTTAAATACAACCTTCTCGTAACTGAAAGCAACAACTACCCAATTGGAGTTAAATACTTGTCTTAGTGGCCTAGGACTTGTTTCCCCACTATCTAAATGCAGTTACGTACTAATAGAGTGCAATAACTTCTAACAAATGAAATGAAACAAATCTGAACACAAGTGTCCATGCTTATATGCTTCTTCCAGCTCATAAGGTGGTTGTAAAATGATTAACCTTTTTTTTTCCTGATCCTTTCTTAGAAGCCGAAATAAGCTTTGAAAAACAAGTAGAGAGAATGGAGAGGCAAAATATACCATCGAGAAAGCGGAATATGCAAAATCTGACGCTCCATAGTTGACTCCATCAAAAACAAATGCCAAGACATTGATTGGTTGAGTTGCTGCAACAAACTGATGGGCGAAAGTGGGAAAATTGCTATTAACAAAATGATCCAGAATCCATGGAACAAGAAAGAGAGAAAATACACTTTTGTAGTCAGAAGAAAGAAAGAGGAGATACCGGGATGCCCACACTAATAAGGTGCAAAACACTGGCGTCTTTTGTAAACAATCTCGAAGAAAACTGTAATCCAACTGCAAGGATGATAGAGAGCACTAGACCTAAGACCAAAGCATACTGCAATATCACCACAGACAATATATATAAAAGTTATGATTAATAATGATGGAGAAGAAGTAAAAGAGAATGAAATATAATAGATCATAGAGGAATCAATATTATTTGATGGCATGACAATATATAAATATTTTGATGATTGATATTAGTTATATATTAGCACTTGATTCATTCCAATAAAACTACTATTTATGTTAAAAAGGCAGCATACCTGCAATACACGAGAAGCTGTGGCTGTGGCTTTTTCATAATCCTTCTTTGCAAACGCACTTGCTATGATAGCCTGAAAAATATGGGGGAATACATTACTCTCTGATCACATGAAGATATTCAGAATTAAAACTAAAGCTAGATCTTTTTTTTTTTGGATGCGAGGAAACTCCATCTCCGGAAAGTGTATTTTTTTGGCCCAGATAAGCGAGTAAAACCTCGGCTATCCTAAGCTCTTACAAGGGGTGCACACCCTGACTCGAACTCGAGACCTGCTGTGCAGATCGCGAGTCCATGCCATCCCTTTTGGAGACAACTAAAGCTAGATCATCACTACGAGAAACAAAACTATATACGTACATCTCCATAAAAGAACTCAAAATTTGAGTAAAAGACTTGGAAGGAAAGGCAATTTAATTATCCCAACTCTCAAGAAGGGTTGTTGATATGGAAACAATTTAAAGTTAGCATGCAATAAGACATTTGATGTACCCTGCTTTCTAGTTCTAGGATACTTTGGAACCAGAAGGCAGGGAGAGCTTATAATAATGCTGGAAGAAGGAAGACTCTTCCCCAAAAAACAATTTCGACTTTTGGCAAGTATCATGTGATTAAACCAGACTTTCTAGTCAATAAGAAGAAGATTTTTCCTCAAGAAAATTCGAAGGGCTTTGGTTCAAATTTTGGAGATGATGTAAATGTAATTCTGTGCTCTCTTTACATGATCTATTCAGTAGTTATTTAAAACTTAATGCACAGGCGAGTGTGGAGTTGCTTCTTTATCAGTGGATATGCAGGTGATGGTGTAATTATCACTGCGATTATTGCATTTAAATACAATTCACATCTCTTACCTGTCCAGCCACAGCCAGACCATCAGCAAGCAAAGAGGCCGCTAACCAAATCTGCAAGCAAACCTGAAATGCAGCCATTGACGTCGATCCGTGCCTTGTAGCCAATGATGCTGCCAGAGTGACACAGGCTGTTGCTGCTATTACTCTTACGAGGAGAAGACACCCTTAATGGAATCACAGAAAAGTCTTGAATACATCAGTGATGGTTGCCATTGACAGATAGATGATGTTAGAGAATAATATAAATTATATTCTGGGACCTCACCTAACAATTTAAGCTTTTAAGTGGGATGGTTCCTTAACATGATATCAAAGTCTTGTTGACCCAACAGTCACAAGTTCGAATCTCACCACCTCCATTCTATTTGATAAAAACCAAACACAAGGTAGCGTGGGTTTGTGCAAGTTTCAAGCCCAAAAAAGCTTTCACTTGAGGGAGTGTGTTAGAGAATAATATAAATCATATTCTGTGACCTCGTCTAATAGCTTTAGCTTTTAAGTGAGATGATTACTTAATATGATAAATCCCAAAATATAATTTATATTATTCTCTAACAGATGACATAGGAAAATGAGACAGTTGATATGTACACGGACACAGAAGAGAAAAATAAAGAATGCCTCACCATTTTTGAGAAACCGGCCAATTTGGAGGTCTTCAATGCTTGGTGATAGCAGATCAACGTGTTTAATTAATTTCCATAGCAGTATTATTGAGATCAAGTACCTGTGATAACCGTATACAAGCAGTAAATCATGGTGCCCGCGCCATACAATTTGCAGACAGCAATCTAAGTACAGCAAGAGATACGAAACCACAAAAAAATGTTTGGTACTATTAGCAGAAAGAACTTACTGAGAAATGACATGCGCAATGGCTGCACCACTTACATTCATTTGGAATACGAATATAAATATCGGATCTAATACAATGTTTGTCGCATCTCCAATAACTACATAAATATCAACAAGTAAAATATCAACAATTATGGACTAGACTATGCATGCTATGTTTTGTTAATTTGGCTATCAACACTACTGAGTTTCTAAGGGGATATGCAACAAAAGAAATTATCTCACCAGTAGCATATAAAGGAGTTTTTGTATCCTTAATTCCTCGAAAAAAACCCCTTGCATGGCCAAGGAAAGGAGAACAGCAGGAGCACCAAGTGACCTCAATGTCAAGTATCGTTCTGCTGGTATTAGCATTGGAGAATCCTGCAGAAACAACATCACTTCTTAAGAAAAAAAATCTTTATGGGGAATTTGAATTTCAAACAGGAGAGATTTCTGCGTAAATCACTCCCTGTTGTGTGACGAAGTGGTGAGAAACAACTTGGACAAAGTTGCTTTGTTAACTTTCATGGTTGAAGCGGATATATTTGAGCAATTTATCCATATAGCAAACTTGATACCAGACTCTCTAACTAGCATTATATCAACTCATCAACAAGATAATAAGAAAGTAAACAATCATCAAGAGACAAACATGGATTGTCAAGTTGCTGCAAAGACTAGAAGGTACATAAGAAATTGGGAATAATAGCCAAACATTCAAATCACTCAAGCTACTACTGCACTTACAGAATTTACACCCATGTATCTCAAGATCGGTTTAGCAGAAAAAGGTGAGAAATAAAGTTTGGATTATGCCAAGAACACAACCAACGAGCAAAGCAGAAGAAGCAGATGGAATATGCCTTCTCTCATATTTCCCTGTGGCGTAATTACTGCTCACGGATGATGATTTGTATGTGGACTCTGCTTAGAGAAGAACAGAGAAACAGAAGATCATACACAGCTTAGAATTATTCAAGAAATCATACGAAAGTCAAGTAGAGACCATGAATCATCTTGGCGAGACAATAGCAGAAGTATACCAGCTTTAGGTAACAGCTCTTCCATTTCTTTATCGACAGCAAAACCACCTTCAAGTTTTCGCATCCTCATGTTTCTTCAGTAGTCAATCTTCCAGTAGCATCTTCCTCAGCAACAAAAGAAGTTGTGATGCTAACAAGTGGAAATATGGCAATCTTGGACACTTGATTGAAAACAGCAATAGAAACCCCAACAGCAGCAAGCTCCACAGGGCCTGTGCACAAGAACATGAAAACTAAAACTAAGTATTATACCTTGTGCTTGCTATGCTGGTAGTAGTTATCGCTACTTCAATGGAAATAGATATCAATTCATCTATTCAACCATCATCATTTAAAAAACAAACAAATAAAAATTCCCATAATGTGATATCTATTACATGCAGCTGTCTTCTCCAAAAAAAATAAAAAAGGTTGCAAACACAAACCTATGTGGCCAATGAATGCTGTGTCAATTAAAGAAGCAATAGGGTCTGCTGCTAAAGCATGTGCTGCAGGAATTGCAATTTGTGCTATTTCCAGCCCCAACTCATCCTTCCTGAAAACACTCCTGGCAAACAATTAGGGAATTACGTGTTAGATTTTATCAAATCATCGTTAACCTTTCCTAAGGCAACGATTAATCTCAAAAACCAGAAAGAAACTGATCTCCAGAAAACAAAGAAAAAACATTTATCAATAACGAATTAATTCCATATCGGCTTCATTTCAGTTTATACATGGATGTTGTTCACGTCCATTGGTAACCAAAAGGAACTAAACTAATAGTTTCAGAAACAACACCTTGCGTCCTTGAAGAACACAAAGAGAGGCAACTTGGCCATGTTTCTCCATAGATGAAGATCAGCATCAGCGGCGAACATTGGGTATGATCTTACAACACCAACAGATGGAGTCAATATTACTAGTCCTTTATCAGAGAACTCCAACTTATGAAAAAAAATCGAACTAAACAACCTTCAACATCAAATACACGATAATCAAATAACCAAAAAATTCAAATATATCAAAGAACTGTTCATCAAACAAGTTGACAAGGAAACAAATGAGAGCAGAAAGAACCTGGAAAAAAGAAAACGCACCCAGCCTATGAATCAAGGTCAGCAGAGGGTTAGTGGGCAGAGATTGATAAGAGAAATACGAGTTCCTGGAGGGTTGAACTAACCCAGGACAGGAAGGCAGAGCCCGCATGTACCTCCCTCAGTTATGTTAAGCCTCAGAACACTGAAATACTACAAAATATTCATTAAAAACTAAAAAGTGCCTTGTTGCTTTAGCTTAATAGCCCGCTACCCGCCCGTCCAAAATTTATTTTTTTATTTAAAAATATATTAAAATAATATATATATATATATATATATATATTTTTTAACAATATCATATCAAAATAATCTAAATACATAAAATAATAATTTAAAAATAATAATTTTTTTTCAAAAATGTTTTTCAAATAATTTCTCAAACACTGTCGAGATCTTGTTCGTTTTAAAAAAAACATTTTTTTCATTTTAAAAAACATTGTGAAAAGAAATATGCATTAAAAATTGTATTGTTGCTTTAACTTAGATTTGTTTGTTATTTTTTTTAAAAATATTTTTGAAAAACATTATTTATATTTATTCCAATTATTATTTTTTAGTATTTTCATATCGTTTTAATATATTTATATTAAAAATTAAATTTTAAAAATAAAAAATATTATTTTGATAAATTTTCAAGTAAAAAATATTTTGAAAAAACAATCAATACTACATTACCAAACAAACTATAATATATTATAGTTGATACTCGGATTTATAACCGACACATAAACAAAGTTCCCATCCATATTCTTTACCTATGCAAACTTATACATACAATTTTTTTTTCTTTTAACTCAACCAAATCTTACATAATATTTGATAGCATAATTAATTTTATAATATAAATCAATTACCTTAATACAATTCAATAAAAGTAGAGCACTAACATAATAATAAAAAAATCAATTAAAAAAAAACATTATACATCACAATATAAATAACATGAGCTCTCATGCACGTGGAGACTAAAATTTTGAAAAAAGTACAAAAAAAAACATTTTTACACTCGTAAATTTCTATCTAGTCGTCTTAGCTCAGAGTAGAGTGCATGGCCTTAAACAATTTGGTCGTTGGTTTGTTCCCCTCAGAAGGCTTATGTTTATATTTTTTTTTAAGAGAAGCTTCGGATTAGGCCTCAACAATTCACCAATTAGTTTATTAATTAATACCCATATGATTCATTTTATGGAACGTTGTCTATAACGAATTGTAGACTTTTTGGGATGGTTTTTTTTTATTAATATGAAAGTGTCTAAACAACTTGCGTGTACTAAATTAATCTCACAAATCCTAAAAGTTATATTTTTCGGATGCTTTTTTTTTATTAATATGAGTATCTGAATAGCTTACATATACTTAACTAATCTTATAAATTCTAAAATTAATAATCATATTTACAGTGATTATAATATTATCAACAAAGAATTCAAACCTAAAGACTATAAAAAAAAATTATTTAATCCCAAACTTTTATTATTTCAGCTGCTAAATGATATTAGGATGCGTTTCTTGGAAGCACGGGTTATGCTTGCTTGATGCAGTAGTTCAATTATATATTTTAAATATTTTTTGTTTTTAATTGTTATAATATGCTGCGTTAAAATTTAAGTTTTTAAAAATTTCTAACTAAAAAACATTTAAAGAATCTCTACAGGCTTTCCAACCTTCAATTCACATCGTTCAATCGTTTAAACATACATGCAATTTGTTTCTTTTTAACTCAATAAGAGTCTTATGTAACATTTGATAATATAATTAATTTCATAATATAAATCATTTATTTTAATTCAATTCAATAAAGTTGGAGCATTAGCTAGACAAAATATAATAGTATTAATTACAAAAAAAAATCAGGTTTTGAAAGTTCAACAAAAATAATCTACTATCAATACTATAAATTTGAATGGATAAGTTCAGTGAGTTAATGAGTGAATAATATTCAATATACACCTACAAGATAATACAACAATAAAAATACACAAATAAAATAAAATAAAAAACAAGATTGACTTTATGCTTTTACATGAATCCTACTCACACTTATAAGATAGAAATATCAGAATTATCTAAATACAAAATAAAATATACTTAGAATAACTCGAAGTTGATAATATAAAAGATTATAATTCTAAAATTAAAGAGCAAAATATAATTATAAAATCAAAACATACTCAATCAATTGATCTTGAACATTTTGCCATCCATTTTGAATTTAAAAGCATTGGAAAGCATTAAACAACTAGTTGGTTACATTTCAAGTTAACTTGTGTTTCATTAAAAATATAACTATCTAGTTTCAATTTTTTTTTAAATTTTAAATAATATAGTTTTGGGATAAATTTAGATTGAGTCATTTATCCAGAAGTTAACATATCCAATTCATATTCAGATTGTGTCAAACTTCACATTTTGAACCATGTTAAACCCTGAGCTTTGAGTCATATATGATAACCATGTTAAAACCAATAGTATTATTTTTTTGGACAAAAAATAGTATTATTCTTATTTTTTTTATGGTATCATTGTTATTTTTTAGTGACAACTCTTTTAACTATTTCTATTTAAAAATAAATAGTTATTATTCTAAAAATCAATAGCTAAATATTTTAGATAATGGTTTGAGATTATATAATTCCAAAATCTATTTTTTTAAAAATCTAACATCAAGTATGTTTATAATTATATAATTCAATGTATTTTTTTAATACAAAATAGTGTTTGGTTACTATTATGTGATAGAAAAACAAAGACAATTGGGTTAGAAGAGACAAGATTAAAAAAACAGAGAAAATTATATTTGATAGTGGTTAACAAGACAAAGCAACTGTTTATATACCATATTTGGTCGTGGTGAATAAAACAAGATAAAATATAAAACGATCTATTTTACCTTTAATATGTATTATTGTTAAACTTATTTTTTTTTTCAAATAATTATATATATAAATTTAGTTTATATTAAGTGTTAAAACTAATAATATTGTAATAACTATAGTTATAAAACTAGATTGGTATGATCAAATTCTTAAAAAAAAAAAAGAGGAATGATTGACTTAACTTTACCAATCAAAATTCAAGTCAATTTGGGATTAGAAAAAATGGATTAAAAACCAATTGACTTTTTCATAATATCATAATTTAAACAAAACAAGGTTATTTTGATTATTTAAAAAAGAAAAACATTTGAATCAACCCAGGTTGACACTTTGAACTCATAACCCAAACCTTGTTCTAGATAATCTTTGGATCGAGTTTTAAAACTATAATAATAATTATTGTTATTTATATATTGTCTCGCTTCACCCGCGTTAACCCTACTAGTCTGTGACTCTACTCTTGCCCTTATTTGACTCTGGAGTCGGATTTTAAATTTATAATAATAACCATTTTTTATTAATACATTAACCTAAATCAACTTAGATTGATCTTCTCAACCTGTGACTAGAGACTTGCTCCTGGTATATTATTTTTGTTTTTATATGCCTTGGTTGAATAATTTAAAAATTGGATTTTTTTTTCAATAATATTTTATGAATAAATAATATTGTTTTTAAAGACATGTTCTTTTTATCCCTCATGTTTGAAAGTACAAAAATTCACTTCAAAATTATCCTAGTGATATATTTATTTTTGTCTTTCCAACCACACATTTATGTTTTTATTCTCTATTTTTTCTATTTTCATGACAGTAATTCAAATTTATGAATTTAACATACAATTGACTAAAAATTGTGTAACTTAAAAGTTAATCCATAGTACAAAAATTAAGGAATCTAAAGTTTTTAGTTACACTCGGATAGAAAATTCCAAATTCCTTGCAATTGGTTCATTTTATAGAATGCCTTCCCTTCTCAGCATAAATAATTTAGTTTCTTAGTTTGCATTTGATAGACAGAAGAGAAATACAGAAAAGACAAATTTATCTGGGATAGAAGATAAATTTATCTCTAGAATAATTTGAGATGAATCTTTTTTTTTCCAAAACGAGAGCGGACAACAAACCTATCTTCTCTGTTCCAATCATCTCGGTAACCAAATGGTCAATAAAGTAGTGCCACATTGCTTCTGCTTGTACCATCACATACCAATGGATCACCCTAGACAGTCAGTTTCAGAAAAAAATAAGAAAAAACGTAAAGCAAAACAGGTTGCACTACTTAAAACATGCGCAAACAAGCAAGGAAAAACATAATTTCCCACAAGATTAACTTATATTTTAAATCAGCATCCTGCCTCAAAATAGATTTATATAAACAAACATTACAGTACCTGGTAGGATGATGAATCAGAAACGTCACACCTCTTCTCAATCGCTTAATGGAGTTCCTGCTCCTCGACTCCAAGCCTGAAGACTAGGTCAATGGCAGAAAAAGGGCTTCCTCCTCCCAAAAGGATCACCTTTTGCTGCCTTTTATGTATCTTCATCTTGTTTTGTTGTCTTGCAAATGGTTACATATGAAATACATTCTAGTAAAGGCCAAACGAATCTCTTACAATTCAGTCACCAATAGTCAGCACAAGAGCATTTTCCATCTTCGAAAACGATGGAACCGGTTGTTATCCCTTACAATGATTACTCTCCCAGAGAGTTTGGAAATGAACTTGATTGCATTATGACAATCTCCGCAAACTCGCAAGTTCTTCATAATCCTGATTGGCCTTCCGGGTGGGATGGAAATGAGCCCATATGCAATGGCCAATCTTTCACTATGGTACCTAATGGTCTGATTTTTCTCCTCACTACCCACCTCTCGCAGCACAAAACTTGTGTCTGCAACATAACCAGCTCTCTCCATTTCATCTCCCAAGTCCTCCAATTTCTGGTAAATTTCTTTCATCCTGACATGAAACCTATCACCTGCTGCAAATTTGTGAACTCTATTTCCCTCCTCGATCCAACTCAATCCAGTTTCCTTCTTCACCCCTCGGTCCCTAAGCATCTTTCTAGCTTTAGCTGCATCCTCATACCTTCCAGCAGCTGCATAAGCATTCGATAACATCACGTGCAAACCTGAACTTACAGCACCCAACTCAAAGACTTTATCAGCTGCAAAAGCTGCCAAGTCAGTGTTCCCATGAATGCGACACCCTGTTATGAAAGCTCCCCACACAGATTCTGTTGGTTCTGTAGGCATTCCCTTGATAACTGAAAGTGCTTCCTGCAATTTTCCAGCACGGCCAAGTATGTCTACCATAGAAGCATAATGTTGGGTCCCTGGCTCAATCTCATACTTCTTCATGAGTGCAAAATATTTCTTTCCTTCTTCAACTAACCCCGCATGACTACAAGCGTAAAGCACACATAAAAAGGTAATAAAATTTGGTCTCGTCCCAGCACTTTCCATCTTTTTAAACAAATCAAATGCTTCCTTCGTATGTGCATGTTGAGCACAAGCGATTAGCATAGCATTCCACATCCCAAGATTTCTAATAGGCACCTCATCAAAAATCCTATAAGCTTCTTCAATAAGACCACACTTCGAATACAAGGAAATCAAAGAACTACCTACAAAACCCGACAAATCATAACTCGTTTTGAAACAAAGCCCATGTATTTGCTTCCCAAGTTCAAGCAATGTAGCACTACCACACACCCTAATTACACTTGAAAGCGTAAAATCATTCACATCTAAACCTTCTAATAAAGCCTCTTTAAACAACCTCATAGCCTCCTCATGTTCACCCAACTGAGTATACCCATAAATCATCCCACTCCACGAAACCACATTTCTCTGCGGCATTTCATCAAACACCTTCCTCGATTCGTTAATATCCCCACACTTGGCATACATATCAACCAAAGAACTCCCAACAAACACATCAACATCATACCCAGTTTTAATAACCAAACAATGCACAGATTTCCCGACATCGCATCTCCCCAAAATCGCACACGCTTTAGTTGCACTGGGAAAGATATGATCATCAGGACATAAATTATCGCCAAGCATTCGACAAAAGAACTGAACGGCAAGCACTGGTTCCTCATTCTGTGCAAATGAGGATATAACAGAGCTCCAAGTAGTCGATGATTTTCTTTCACTCTCTTCGAAAACTTGGCCGGAAAGAAGGGGCAGTTGTGTCTTCGAATAAAAGTTGATAAGGTAATGGCAAACGAGAGGGATTATTTGGAGGCCTGATTTTATGATCTGGGCATGAATTTGTTGGCCCTTTAGAAGAGACCTTGAGCGAGTTTGTGACAAAAGGAGGTCACATATGTGCCCATACTTGTTTTCAGAAGAAGAATGGTTTGATGGATTTTGTGGGGTTATGGTACTTTCTTGAGGCAAGGATTGGTTTATTATTAATGGATTTTGGTGTTGGGATTTTGTTAAGATATTCTGTAAGGGCACATACAGTGGTCTTTTAGGGCCATGCTGAAGCATCGGAGAGAGAGGGAGGGAGCGTTTGTTACTCTGCCTTTGGGTTTCAAACTTGGTTTTTGTAAATTTATACGGTAGTTAGGTGGAGGTTGGCGGGGGAAGAGGACAGCAAAATAATATAAGGAAATAAAAAAAAATTAAAAAATATATGTTTTAAAAAAAATTTTTTAAAACTATTTTTAAAATACAGTAACAAATACACCCTAATGATTCTCATTAATTGTTTTTAAAAAGATATTGTTTAGAAATATATTAAAATAATATATATTTTTTTATTTTTTAAAAATTATTTTTGATATCATTAAATTAAAATAAATTTAAAATACTAAAATTAAAAAAAAACCCTATTAAAATGCAATTACTATATATCTAAAAGAGGTCGGCCTTTTCAACAGTAATTTTTACTGTTCACGCAGACTTAAAACACTGTGGACTGGATATTTATCTCCCTACTTCGCGCGAGTTTGTGCTCCTTTTTTTTTTTTTTTTTTTACACAGACACTCTTTTTTTATTTTTTATGGTGGAAATGGACAGATGGGAGGCTTTGGCCGAGCGGTCGTCTCGCGCGCTGCCAACAGGCGCGCGCGAGTTCGAGACGCTCGGCCACCAAATAGAAAATTCTGATTTCGTTTTAATTACTGTTTTTTTTTCTGGACGAGCGAATTTGGGCACGCCAAATTTTAATTACTGTTTTTTTTCTGATTTCGTTTTTTTTTATAATTAATTTTTTTTTAAATGATTTAAAAAAACAAATTATTGGTTTCTTTTTAAAAAAAAAGTCTTTTTTTTCTGATTTCGTTTTTTTTTAATTACTTTTTTTTTAAATGATTTAAAAAAAAATTGGTTTCTTTTTTAAAAAAAAAGTCTTTTTTGCTTAATAACCTGGTTGCTGTTGTTTTTTTATTACAAATCTGATTTGTTTTTTTTTACAATGTTTTTTTTTCTGGTTGTTGTTTTTATTTTTTTTACAAAAAAAAATTGTACTTTTGTTAAAAAAAAATTCTTTTTTTAAAAAAAAAGTGTTTTTTCTTAATAACTGGTTGTTGTTGTTTTTTTATTACAAATCTGATTTGTTTTTTTTTAACAATGTTTTTTTTTGGTTGTTGTTTTTTATTTTTTTTACAAAAAAAAATTGTATTTTTCTTCAATTTTTTTTTAATAACTGATTGTTGTTTTTATTTTTTTTTACAAAAAAAAAGATTTTCTTTTAATAACTAAAGTGTCGAGGGGCAACTTATGTGCACCACGACTAATCTCTGGATCCACATTTTTTTTTATAATTTTTTTTTACACAATGACTCTTTTTTGTATTTTTTTTATGGTGGAAATGATGGGATCGAAAAGCTTTGGTCGAGGCGGTTGTCACGTGGCTGCTAACTACTGACATACGCTGAGTTCAAACCGCTCGAACACCAAAATGTGATTTTTTTTTAAGAACTGAAAAAAAAATTAAAAAAAAATGTTTATTTTTAAAAAAAATATATTTATTTTTTTAATAACCGGTTTTTGTTGTTTTTTTTTACAAATCTGATTTGTTTGTTTTTTTTAAAATGTTTTTTTTGTTAAAAAAATGTTTTTTTTGTTAAAAAATGATTTTTTTTTAATAACTGGTTGTTGTTTTTATTTTTTTTGTAAAAAATAAATTTAAAAAAAAAGATTTTTTTTTAATAAGCTGGTTGTTGTTTTTTATTTTTTTTTAAATAACTAAAGTGTCCAAACCAACTTACATGCACCACTGACTAATCTTTGGATCAATTTTTTTTATATATTTTTTTTCCCTATTTTTGTTTTGCTACTTATACATTTTTTTTTCTTAACCGAGATGTCCGAGTCGGTTTACCGCACTCACGGTTCTTTTTTTTCCCAAGTTTATTTTTTTTTCCTAGCTAAAGCTGAGCGCCGCTGAATAATCCCCTGGGCTCATTATTTTTTTTTCATTACCTAAAGAGCTAAAACAACTTCGATTTTCTCATGTAGCCCAGTGACTCATTGTCACTATTCATTGGCAATTTGCTCCGATGCATCAGCGGCACGCGTCTATTTTTTCAACAGTGTAATACATTTAATATAATAATACAAAGAATAAATCTTTCAAAATAAAAAAAAAGTCTTGAATTTTAATTTTGTGCTCTGTTTTTTTTAAAGTTTATTTCTTAAAAAAATATTTATAATATTTTGGTTTTTAATATTTCATATCTAATATTACTGGGCAAAAAATACAACTAAAAAAATAACAAATTAATCTAGATTATCTACAATTAAAAAATATTCGAGTCACTTCCCGTTTCGATTACACTGTTTTTTAGATGACAGATAAGTAATTATAGCACGCAAAAAACTTGAGGCTTATTTCTAAAAACAAATTATAATATTTTTATTTATAATGTGTCAGATCTAATATTACAAGAGAAAAAAGACAACTCATAAATTTTTTTTGACAAATTTACCTTAATTATCTACAATTAAAAAATCTACGACCCACTTCCCATTTCGATTACACTATAAAATGTGTAAGACTTATTATATGTTTCAATATTTATTGAATATTATTGCCTAAAAATATATAGATAGAGAAAAAAAATGACCCTACGATTTCTTGCAAAAAAAAATTAATATCGGTATTCTTGAATACATTTAATATAATAATATGATTAATAAATCTTATAAATATAACTTTGGCTTTAGCTTTGAATTTAAATTTCTATTTTATACTCTTTTTTTGGTTCTTTTAATAAACGATAACCTTTTTTTTTCACATTTTTTTTTATTTTTTTAATAACCAGTAGTGTTCAAGTCTTTGTTTTTTTTAACCCGGTTTCTTTTTTTTTGTATTTTTTTTTAACCGGAGTCCGTGACAACAAGTTTCTAACAAATCATTTAACCTTCTTAGTAAATTTTTCTAACAAATTTTATCAAATGTTTTTTTAGCAATAACAATATTCAATCAATTTTTTTAATTGAAAAAAAAACCATTTTTTATAGATTTTATCAATTACAATTTTACCAATTAAATATTAAAATAACAAAATATAACATTTATAAAATCAATCAATTTTTTATATATATAAAAAAGCCCAGTGAGCTGAGCAAATTCGCTCAGATATTACCTAAAAGAGCAAAAAGCATTTCGGTTTTTCTATCTGTAGCGTAGACTTCGTGCTCCTTTTGTTTTTGCTGCAGGGACTCCTTTTTGTAACATTTACGGTGTAAATGACAAAGAACTTGTTGTGGCCGAGCGAGTTGCTGTCATAGCTATGATCGGCATGTAGCGAGTTCGAGAGCTCAAACCGCAAAAAAATCTGATTTTGTTTAGTTTTTTTTTTTTTTTCTTCCGGATTACGTTTTTCTTTTTCTTTTTTCATTTTATTCGTTTCTTGCTTTTCTTTCTTGCTTTTTTATTACTTTTTTTTTCTAATTATTTTTTTTCTTGCCTTTTTTGTTTCTGTTATTATGTTTTTTTCCCTTTTTTTTCTTCATATTTTCCCATGAAATATTTTTTTTCTGGTTATACTTTTTTTTTCAACTTATATATATTTATTTTGTGTAATCAGAGTGTTTGACAAGCTTAAACGTATCATTATTAATCCTCGGATTCAATGTTTTTTATAGCTTTTTTTTTCCTTATTATATTTTTTTTCCATGAATTTTTTTTTTCTGGTTATATTTTTTTCCTTTTTCCACTTATATATATATACATATATATATGATCGAGGTGTCCGGGCTAATTTAAATACACCACGATTAATTCTCGGATCCAATTTTTTTATAGTTTATTTTTTTTCCTGGTTTTGTTTTTTTTATTATTTTTTCTGGTTATATTTTTTAAATTTATTTCTTTTTCTACTTATATATATTTTTTGTTTTTTATGATTAGGGCTAGCTATAGCGCGCCACAATTAATCTCCGAATCCAATTTTTTTGTTATAACCAGGGTGTCCAGATCAGTTTATGTGTACCAAGACTAATCCTCGGACCCTTTTTTTTATGCTAAAGTGTTTTTCTTATATTTTTGTTATATATATATATATATATATATATATATATACAGTATAAGCTAAAACAACTCGCCCTTTTACTGTAGCAACACTGTTCATACACACAGAAAACACTATGTACTGGACATTTGATCCACTGCTTCGCCCCTACATGAGCTCGGTGGTCTTCTTTTTTTTATATAGGACTGCTTTTTTTTTTTTTTATTTGTAGTGTAGAAATGTCAAATGAATGGCTGTGGCTGAGTGATTCTTTGCACGTTGAAAAATGTTGGCGTAGGAGTTCGAACCACTCAGCCAACAAAACTGATTTTTTCTTTCTTTCTAAAAACCGGGTTTTTTTAAAAAAATGGTTTTTTTTCAATAACTGATTTTGTTGTTTTTTTACAAAAAAATTTCAATAACTAATTGTTGTTGTTTTTTTACAATTTGTTTTTTAATAACTAAGGTGTATGGGCCAAGTTACGCGCACCACGACTAATCTCCAAATCCACTTTTTTTGACATTTTTTTCCCTGTTTTTTTTCCACTTATACATTTTTTTTTTTCTGTTTTTTTATAACCGAGATGTCCGGGTCAACTTACGCGCACCATGATTTTTTCTTCCCAAGTATATATTTCTTTTGTTCCAGGCCAACGTGGTGCATCACGAATAATCCCTGGACTAACTTTTTTTTAACATTTTCTGTTTTTCCCCCCTTATATATATATTTTATATAATCAAGGTGTTTGGATCAGCTTACACGCACCATGACTATTATTATTTTATAGAATACCTAAAGGAGATTGCAATTCCAAAAAGTGCTTAGTATATATATTTTAAGGTGTTAATATGAAATAAATAACAGAATATAACATGCATAAAATCAATCAGTTTTCCACATAGATAGAAGTTTAGCGCAAGGCGCGGGTAAGTTCGCTCGCTATAAGCTAAAACAGGATGGGTATTTTTCACTGTTCATTTCACTATTAACCCAGACTCATATACAGTGTGGATTGGAATAACAAACACTATATACTAAAATAAGTATTATTTGAATGCTAGGATGAACAACAAAATCATTTGGCTAAGTGGTTAAGTGTGGGGGCCAAATCACGGGAGTGAGAGTTTAAATCTCTATAGCTGTAAATATTTTTAAAACATAAATGAACAGTGATTTCACTGTTCATTATTGTTTAGAAAGGTCCTTTCCGTTTGTTTTTTCTTTTCTTTTTTCAGACTTTTTTTTTAAATAGGGTATATGTGCCAGCTTAAGCACACCATGACTAATCTTCAGATCTATTTTTTTAAACATTTTTTTTCATTTATATCTATTTTTTAATGACCGGGGTGCACAGGTTAGTTTACGCGCACCATGATTTTTCTTCTCATTACTGTTTAAAAAGATACTTTTCCCTTGCACTTTTTTTTAAAACCAAGCTTCCTTTTTTGTTTTGTAACACTAATTTCACTATTTGAAAATGTGTTTTATGTTTTATTCTTTTAACCGGGCTTTTTATTTGTTTTTTTTAACCTAGGTATCGGTAGCAACTTATGCACACCACGACTAATCTCCAGATCTATTTTTTTATCATTTTTCTTCCCTGTTTGTTTTCCCACTTATACATTTTTTTTCCATGACCGGGGTTTCCGGGTTAGTTTACGCGCACCATAATTCTGTTCTCATTATTGTTTAAAAATGTGCTTTCCTTTGCAAATTCTTTTTATGACTGACTTCATTTTTTCTGTTCTTTTAATAAACAAGGACCTTTTTTCATATTTTTATTTTTTTTATAACCGAGGCGTCCAAGTCAACCTTTTTTTTAACCGGGTTTCTTCTTTGTATTTTTTTTTACTAGGCTATCCGTGACAACAAATTTCTAATAAATCATTTCATCTTCTTAGCAAATTTTCTAACAAATTTTATCAAAAAAAATTAGCAATAGCAACATTCAATCACTTTTTGGTGGAAAAAAACCGTTTTTAACATATTTTATCAATTACAAATTTACTAATTAAATATTAAAATAACAAAATACAACACGTATAAAATCAATCAGTTTTCTACATAGATAAAAAAGCTCAGCACATCGCGCGGGTAATTCGCTCATCAAACCTATAATAAGAGTAAGGTGATAATTTAAATTTAAATTTTACATAAGTACATTTTAATATTATGAGGTTCGAACGGATTTTGTATTTGTTCACGAGTGTATTAAAAGTTATTTTTTAATATATTTTTTATTTTAAAAAAATATTTTGATATCATTATATTAAAAAATATAAAATAAAAAATAAATATTTTTCAAGTTTTTTCACGAAAAAAAATTAAAACAATCTCAAACTCAAACATCCAAAATAGCTGTATCGTTGATTTATCGAATCAACCTCTGAAACACCAAGTAGACTCAGTTTCTTAGGACGTAAATGTTTTATTTCCTTTATAGTCATATGATATTTTTATATTATTTTTTCTTCAAATTTTCTCGTAATCCAATCCTTGCCTCGTGCCAGATGGTGGGATGCATTAAAAAACGGATTTCTTCTCGGTGTTTCTTCTCCCTAAGAAATGCTGCCAAATAAGAGCCCGCCTCATGAACACGTACGTATAAAATACCAGCGATATGAGAAGGGGGTATTTTTTCAGGTCAGGTTTGCCGGCCACTTTCTCAGCAGGACAAAAAGCGGAGAGCCGCCACACTTTTTAACTGGGAGTGTGATCCAGGTTAAAAGAATATCTAATATAAAATATTAGATGAAAATATTAAAATATAATTTATATTATTTTTTAATATATTCTTTTAAGAAAAAAGATTCTTTATTCTTGAAACTTATACGGTTTCATATTATTTTGTGTTTGATTTTTATCAAATAAAATAAAGTGGTTAGAATCAAACTCGTGACCGTTGGGTTAATAAGGTTTTGATGTTATATTTAGGAATCATCTCATCTAAAAACTTAAGCTGATAAAATCCAAAATATAATTTATATTATTTTTTAAAAAAATTAAAGTATATTTTTCAAACAAATTTATGGTATTTTAAGTCATCACGAGATTACAAGTAAAGATTATAGGAAATAAAGTAGGAAAAATTCATCGTAAATAAACTTTTAATAAGTGAATACTGAAATTCTCGTGTTGAATAAATTCAAAGGTTTGACAACATGATGTTATTTAAGAGTGCAAATTGATTTAAAATTTGAAAATTTTATAGTATCTTTTTTTTTCAAGGCTTCTCACTCCCTTCCAATATTATTTAGTCCTCATTTTACAAGAATCTGAAAGAATAATTAATTAGAAAAAATAACATTTTGTAATTTATTTTTATTCAAAAACACCATAAAAAACTCACTAAAGCAACCTCTCAAGGCAAAACACCTTAAATTGATCCAAAAAACACTAAATTAAAACAAGTCAGAAATTTGCAGTCTAATAAAATGAATTGGAAGAGAAAAAAATGATTTTTTCTTTTCTTAATAAAAAGGGGATAAAAACTGATTCTATGGTATTTATAGGAGAAATGAGAAGATGATAATAAAGGTTAGTTTAATAAATTTATGCTAAAGAGGTGGATGGAAGTGCAAAAGCAATTGATTAATATATATATATATATATATATATATATATATATGATTAGTTTTAATGATCATATTCTAATGAAAGAAGTATGGAGTAAAAGTGGAAATAAATTATAAGAGTACGAGAGGTACAATTCATGAATTAAATTAATTTTAGTTTTTATTTATCTTCACCAATAATTAAAATAATTTTTTATATCTTCACTAACATTTAACTCTTACACACTAAACATCCTTAAATATCAATATTTACATCCTAAAAAAAGGTCTTATTCTCACTACTCATGCAATAATTCACTCTTTTTTTTTAATCCCATACCGAATTTCACCTAAAGTTTAAAATTTCCAATGCTATATAGATAGATATAGGGAAGCAAATTTATATGAAGTTGGAGATTTTTTTATGGCCATCCATAATCCAATTTTAGGTTTGAGCATGTAATTATTAATATGATAATTACTGAAAATTTATGTAATTATTAAATTTAGAATTTATAAGATTAGTCGAGATATAAACAAATTGACACGGACATCTATATTAATAATAATAAAAATAAAATAAAAAACTACTCCCAACACACCTGGGAAGACCGATTGAGGAAGTATCAAGTTAGTTTTATCGTTATGGTCAAGTCACAGCCAATTTTAAATACAAAATATCTTTTATTTATAGACATATCAAAAGCAACAATTACATCCGAAGCTACAGTAAAAACAAAAAAGGCTACTGTCACTACAAAAACTAATGGCTACGCCCAAGCCCCGCCCCCCGGAAGCAACCCCTCCAATGGGCGCGGAGAGGCTGTAAAACTTATCCGGTTACCGGGTCACGGCTGCCACTTGTGTTTCTTCACCTACCACCAATATAAACGTTAGCGTTATTCTCTTTGGGATAAAACGCAACGTTGTCTTCTTGGTGAAAAGGTCAAATGCCATTTAATATTTAAATACAGAAACCTTATCGTAAACCATAAAGCATAAGGTTACCTTTCAATCGGAAATTTATTTCATCGAATCAGGCTCAAATATGGGATTCAGCCCCTGTAATCCATTGCTACCCGAATAATTAATTTTCCTATCAAATTATTTTTGTATATAGTTTTGATATAAAAAATACTATTTTAATGAGTTTCCCCAGAAAAAAACCTTGAAGAACAGCCTTTACAAGACTCTAAACAATACAAAACCAGTAAAGAAAAGCGTAATTTCTACAAAATACTATCCTACAAATAAATTCAATTTTTATAAAGATATTTTGAGCAATCGTTCTAGCATGATTAGCCAATAGGCAAGCATAACATGTATATAGTTCATGCAATATGCTCATTAGCATGCAATTCTTTTCTAATCCTTAAGAGTTTAAAAATTATTGATGCGTTATCAAACTAGCTTTCACGAATTTAACTAATTATATTTTATTTTAGACATTTCATGTTGAGATTTTCTAGTTTCATATATAGTTAATTTTCTAATTATTAGCTTTTTGATTTCTTATATAATCAATTTTTTAAGTTAGTTTAAATAGTATTGTATATTTACCAGATAGATTGTCTATGCTACACCTACCATATCAAATTATTTATAACAATAAAAAATATCCAAATAATAATAATAATGTTCTTAAAAGAGTAAAATAACTTTTTGATTATATTTGAAAATAAAATAAATTTTTGACATGTGAGCTTGTTAACAACCATCATGCTTATAATCATGTATCATGATGTTTAAGGTCTATTTATAATCACCAATTTGGATGGATCACATTGATTTGTTATTTTTATTAATTATTGTACCCTAAATGAAGGTTCTAGCCATTATATACAGGGGTAATTGGCTAACTTATTGGTATTAAAAAAGTTCCCCTTATTAGAGCAACCCCAAAGCAAAATGCTATTTTAGAAAGCCAAATTGATAAAATAGCTTATTAAATAATGTAAATATAGTTTTTTGTATATATGTATTCCAATGGTAAAAACCATTTAAAATAGCTAAATATATTTTAATATATACCAACCAATAATATAAAACAAATTTTACAGGAACAAATAATATTATAATTTTTTCATTGTTTTTTTATATTATTTAAAATGCTACTTGGCAATATTATATAATTTTTAATTATAGTTTTTTTTTTAAAAAAAATTAAAAAATAAATATCTTGTTGAAAAAATCTCATGAATTCTTAAATATAAATAAATAAATAAATTATCTTAATAAATTAAAAAAATATATAATATTATAGTTTATATAAGATTACAAGTAAAGAAAATACTATTTAGCAAACCAAATAATGTTTTATATATAATTGAGTAAAAAATAAAAACTAACCCAATATTAAATATTCTTTTATAATTTAAAGACTCAATAAAACCATTAAAATAATTTTGTGGCGGTTTAGCTAGTATTTGATATTGTAATAATAATGGTTTTTTAAGAATATTTTTTTATCTAAAATATATATTAAAATAATATTTTACATATTCATTAAAAACATATTTTAAAAATCATATGTGAAAACAATTTTAAAAAATTATTATTATTGTCACAAATTATGTACGACACAACATCAAACACGATCTCTAAATTAAATCTCCACACCTTTCTCTGTCTATGTTTGCTTGCCAGCTATTTCTCCTAATCTCAAACAATATTATATAATTTTTTTTTAAAATTTTTAGCTTTTCTAAAGAACATATAAAAATAGCATCTCAAATAACAAAATGTTATTTTAGCTATTGATATAGTTATTTTTGGTTGGAGAAGTAAAAAATACATACAATTATTAAAAATAGTCTTACCTCATCATATAGCTTGAGTGATGGAGATGCTCTTATTCAAGTAATCAAACTTTCCTGAGAGCTATAAGGTACAAATAATATAGGTAGAGAAAAATCTCACGAACTACAAATCAAATATGAGAATCAAATTATTTTTTAGAAAAATCCCAGGAACTACTAATCAAATATGAGAATCAAATAATTATTTAGAGATGTATTAAAATTCAGAAACTACTAATCAAATATGAGAATCAAATAATTATTTAGAGATGTATTAAAATTCAGAAACTACTAATCAAATATGAGAATCAAATAATTATTTAGAGATGTATTAAAATTCCAGGAACTACTAATCAAATATGGGAATCAACTAATTATTTAGAGATGTATTAAAATCATAGAAATTACTATTCAAATATGAAAATAAAAAAATTATTTAGAAATAAAATAAGAGAATCAACTAATTTTTTTATTAATATGAGAATCAAATTATTATTTAGAAATATATTAAAATATTTTTTTTTTATTTTTCATGTTAACACATTAAAATAAAATAAAAAACTAAAACTTGATTACTTTTCAAAGTGAACTTACTATCCAAACAAAATAGAAACGCAATACGTAACATACTCAGACCCACCACTATAAATACAAACATTCAACTACTCATCAACAAATTAGTGGTATCATCTCTCAAACAAAACCTTTGAACTAAACCATCGTTCACATAAGAATACATTACGCTCGCTCTCTCTCTCCAACCTATTTTGGGTTTTGACAAAAAAAAGAAGCTCAACGACCAGTCAATCGATCTAACTATGCTGCAGTTGTTCTTCGCGGTGGCCTTCTCGGCGGCGCCTTTGACTCTCTACGTTCCGTCCATTCGATCTCTAAACTTGTTCGTGGAGACCATGGAGAATGTATTCCGCCAGACATCCTTGTACACTGTCAGGACTTATCCTAGGATTCGTCTTGTGTTTTCCCGTTTATTTCGCAATCTTTTTAACTTGTCCAGGTAGACTTCGTCTCTTCTCGTCTCACCGTATAATCACTCCCCCACCTCACAATTTGTTGTAGCTAGCATACTCTTTTCGTTTTCTTTTCCACAAGGGGTTTTGATTTTTCTTTATTTTTCTTTAATCTTTTTGTTGCTGTTGGTGTTGAGTTTGATCCTGTAAATCAGGATTTTCTGTGGATGGGAAATAAATTAACTATAGTTATATATAATTTTTAATAATACTTTCGTTTCTCGTTTGCCCACAGAGTTCTGGAACCTTTGAACGTATTTTGTTGCAAGCAATCTTAATTTGATCATAAATTGCAGTTCTCTGTTTTTTTCCCCTCTTAATTTTAAGGCTTAAGTGTGTTTTTTTTTTTGTCTGGTTTCTGGGATGGTTTGCCCATACTTGGTCTCGGTAATTAGTTTTTTTTAGATGCATCTATGATTGATTAATTGGGATTTATCATTAATAATAATTCTTTCCATCTGTTTATCAACGTACTTTGTTTGCTTCACAATCATTTGTTGTTATGTTAATAAATCCGGAATTGTATTTCCTGTTTTGTATAAAACCTTGGGTTCCAACTCTCCATGATGGAGATTCTGGAATAATATGGAGGGTGCAGGAATTGATGGGCTAGCGAATGTGACAGTTTTCTTGCTGACAAACACCGACACTGCATATAATTTCTTCGAGGGAAATGGTTGGTGGATGGCTGATAAAATAAACCATTTTTTCGGGAGCCAAGAAAATGATTTTGTTTTGTAGATCCTGCAGCGTTGCGAGAGGTATCAAATTCGGTATCACATTTCAAAAGGCCACTCAGAAACTGAAAGCAGCATTCATTTACCAGGGAACATCGATGAAAGAAAGAATATGAATCATATTCTTGAAATTCGATGGCAATTTTCTGGATGCTTAATTTTGTAGTGGTTGAGAATTCCGTGATGAAACTTGGAAGAGGCATAAAAAGCTGGGGAAAAGTATAAGCTTTGGTTTCAGAGGCTGCGAGTTTGGGAATTCCTGCTCAGAAGAAAAATTCTTTTTTTCTGGTTGCCATGATTTTCTGCTCGAAAGAAAATTCTGATATGGAACCTTTCAACCGACAGTGACAATGATAGTCCATGCTAATCTCAAACTTCCAAAATGGTTGCTGGTGATATCATCTAGAAGTCTAGTAGCTGCGTAAAATATCTGTATGAACAGGGATGACAATATATGTATATTGAACCCTCATGTAGGAAGGGGGGGAGTGAATCAATGGCCGATGAACATATCTCAAGCTGATATATCATTTTTATATGTCTAGTTCTTCCATGGAAAAATAAAATTAGTTGTAAGGTGCATTTCTTATCACAATATAGCAATCTTGCCTTTGAATGCCATATTCTCAAATCCATCCATTATAAAAATAGGATAATCCACAACATGTACTAGTCATGACTTTTTATTCGGCTTTTGCTAAAAAAAGAGATATTGATTTCTACCTCTTTGACTACTAATTAATAATAAAAGATTTTAGAAAAACATGATATCTCATGGTGGATCTATGAGATATTAGACAATTAAGAAAAATATCTCAAAGATAAGTCACCATGAGGTGGGGGGACCTTATAATAGACTATTTTTTAAACAAACTCTTATATGTGGTTTGTGTTGTATAAATTGGATTAATATATAAACTATATAGGTGATATGTAGTGGGATAATAGCCAAATAAATTAGGTGTCCAACAAGTTATCTATATTGAGATGGATCTTTAAAAAACTCACTTGAATCTGACAACTTTATGTTATGCTCTATAGAAATAAAAATACCTTTCTTTGATCAAGAAGCTTTTAATGCTTAAAAAAAATACTTCAAATTACCCAAATCTTAAATCAAATTTTTTTTTATGTAAAAGTTGCTTAAGAGCCATATGATATTGAAATCATCACTTAAAATAACAAAGTTATTAATATATATCAACAAAGCTCTAAAAGATTTGTTTTTTTGACATGTGAATAAAAAGTGATCTGTTTTGGATTGAATAAATCCAATAGCTTGGATAATTGTAGAGAACTTGGCCCAACAATTATCAAAAAATATATTTTAATCTATATAATGACTTATGAAGAGGGACACCTTAAATTCTCCCTGTATCGCTGAAGACTAGAAGATGGAGATATAAATTTTTTTAGTCAAATTACCATAAAAAAAACATTGTTGATACCAAACTAGTAAAGACACCAGTTTTGGATAGTTACTAAAACCAATAAGTCACAAATAATAATCATTATAGGAATGGAGAAAATAATGTCAAGGCAATATATATATTCCAATTCCAACATGGTGATTTTTCATTGGTCGACCTTTCCCCCATTCCTTTCTCTCTCTTCGCTTGAAAATTATAGGTTCATCATCTTTGTTATTGAATATCTCAGCTTCATTTTTTTTTTGTAAAAGTTTTGTTTATTTTCAATTTATTCCTTCAATTGTAATTTGTTATATATATATATATCCTTGTTCCTTTAATTTCTAGTTTTTTTTCTTGGTCCTTTTGTAAGATTTTTATCGATTTTCAATTTCATTATTCAATCCAAGTTTATGATGTATAATTTTTTCCAATGTAGTTCTCATTTATTGAATTGTTTTATCCTTTTGTTAAAGTATTTTTTTTTCTTTTCAATCTAACCATCCAATCAAAAATTTCTTGTTGCCTTCTAATTTATTTATTTTGTTTTGATTTTCACACTAATTCTTGTAATTGCTATTTTTATTTTATTCTATTTTAGATTCTTCTGTGTAATTGATTTTTTCTCTTTAGATTTTATCCTTCAACATTTGATTTATTGGGGGACTATATTTCATTTATTTTCCATGTATATTGTTTCTTCTCTAATAACCCGAGTCATATATTTGAAAAGTCAATGATGGTCAATATTCTTTTTATTTTTGGCTCTTTTTTTTTCTTCTGATTTCTTTGTTTGACTTAGATATTTTTAATAAATTGACTTTGTGAGTTTTTTTTAGTTTTTTTATCAAGTAATCTTCATCTCACAATTCAATCTATGAGAATTGTAAGTTATCTTGAGTTAGGTAGCTTTTTATTATTTAGGTTATATGTTTATCACATCATCTTGGATTAACCCAAACATGTTTTTGTATCTTTTTTTATCCTATATCTTACTAATTAAGGGCTAAAACATTGATTTTTAGAATCAATCTATTTGTTAGCGTTGTGTTTTTTTTTCTTTGTATAATTGAATTAGAATCAATCTTGTAATCTTTGGCAAGACTATAAAGTATAAACCAAATCATTATTTATTTATTTATTAAAAACAATGCTTGTGGCATCAAAATATTAGTTCTTAGAAATAAAATATGGACATCCAGCATAATACAATTCCACATCTAGTTGTTTATCATACCTGACAAGTTTGCCTTTTATCCATGTGGATGCATTTTTTTTATATATAAAATGAAGTTACTCTTTTACCCTATGAATTGTTTTATGGTTAAAATCCAAAATGGGTAAAATGAGCCTCTTTCCACTTGTAATGGAAATATAGATTAAAAAAATCTTAAAAATACAATTGAAATATGTCTAAAAAAATATTAAAACTAAATGAAAGTCTTTAATTGAAATTTGGAAAAAAAGCATGAAAAATTATTTAACAACAAAATTAAATTTATCTATATAGTTGGATGATGTTTTTTAAATTTGTCTTAGAAAATAAATTTTAAATCCCAACAAGAGAAAGTTAATTTCTTTTATTCACATCTATATTTATATATATAAAAAGGGAAACCGGAAAGAAAAAATAAGTTAATTCCAACCGAAGTGATGGCCGAGAAATGAAATCCATCTAATAGAACGAATTTCAAAACTTCAATTAAACGAAAGGGAAAGTGATGAGAGACCATAGGAATTCAGTTCTCCAGAAATTGAATCCATTTCTCGACAATGCATACATGACCGTGGGGGTGCATCTCTGTGATTAAAATTCACTAGAAAAGGTACTTACAATTTACACTCTTTTTAACCCTTCGAGTTCTCTCTTATCTCATGTTTGGTTCCCGAGAAAATTAACAACCCGCAAAAACAGAAAACCAAAAAATATCAAATTTCCAGTTTTTTGAATTCCCCCACAAAATCAAACTTTTTTTTTAATGAACCAACAAACTAATTAGAGTTAACTGCCCATTCATCAATCTTTAGTCTTTGGCTCCACTCTCTGTGCACACAGAAGGGTTTTCATTCTTTAAATTAGTAAACCCTAATTTATGGTGATTTTATTATGTCAGGTTCTTTTTAGCTAGATTTTGAAAAAAAAAGGCTTTGATGGACGACCCATCTGTTTCGGCTACGACCCTCGCGTGGCTGTGGGTGATTGAGTACTTGGCAAGCTTTCCGCATATAGAGCCCTCGATTTTACGTGGTATGTGCGCTGCATTCTCGAATTCATAAATGAGTGTGTAAGAAATCTGAATTGTGTGTTTTGATTGTTCTTTTGGTGGGGGTTGAGGTGTTTTGTTTTCATTTGTTCCAGAATTGATCGAGGCAGCTCCGGAAATACCTGATGACTTTGGGAAAAACACGAGGGAAATGGTTGCTTTGAGATGCTTAGAGGATTTGTTTTGTCGTAGTGATAATGGAGTTGCGAATTGTGTTACTTCTAAAGAACTGAAAGTCACGTTTGATTTGTCGGAGAGTTGTGAGGATGTGCTTCAGTCCATACTGCAAAAGGTGATTCGGTTTACTATTTCTGCTTTCACTTGTAAGAAATTTGGGTTTGAATTCTTATAAAAACACTTGTTGCTCACGTGGGCCATGATGGTGATTTTTGACATGGATTTCCTGTTTGTTAGACATCAGTATCAGATTTGAATAGGGGTGGACCGGAGCTATTGAAGTGGGATATTCACCCTTTCATTATGCATAAAAGAGCTTGCATGCCTAAATGTGCTTTGGAGAAGGTGATTGAGAATTTCTTTTGTTTTGTTAAGTTTAGATGTTAAACAGAAATGGAGATGATTAATCCTCATTTGCTGTTTGGTGATTGTTTTTATTTTTTGTTATGAAAACCAGGTGAAAGATGCAATTCTTGAGGGTTTTCATCCATATGCTTCATTGAAGGAATATAGTGAACTGGTGAATGCAAATGATAGGGGTAATAGAATCACTACAGATTATGGGGACGATGGTGCACCTGTGGGGAGGATAGATGGGAGTGATACTGATGGACAAATGAAACCTCCTGACGAAAGTCCCATTCATGTGCTGCTTGAAAATGAGAATGCAGGGGAAGACAGCTCACATTACAGGAACTCATTACACTCCGAGAGAGAGAGAAGTGGTTCGGCTAGTCAAAACCTGGCTGGAGACCATGAAGATCAAGGTTGTGTCGATCGTGATCATCTTCAGCCACAAGCCAAGAGGTTCAAGGAAGATGCCTTGCATGACAATCTGTCTGTGGGACAAATCTCAACAACTCCTCCACAGCACAAGGACTTGGTAGAAGATTCATTTGAGATGGTGGTTGAGGATTCTGAAAACAGAGATTTTCACTCGGAAAAAGAATCTTCACAGGGAGGACTAGAAGGAAGCAGACCTGTAGAGAACGATCATGATGAAGATGTTGGTATAGGTAGGCATGGGCGTAGTCTTGATGCTGATAATGAATTCCAGCACAATCAGCATGAAATTGCTCATAATGCCAACATAATGCCACTATCTGGGGATGGACTCCATCAGTATAGCTTTGTGGATGAAATCAGCCATGCTGAACCTAGAAAATCAAATGCTGCACCATCTGCTGGAACCTCAGATAAATTTTTTATTAATGGAAGCAAAGACAACTCTGATCATAGTGGTCGGCCAAAACCATCAAATAGTGTATCCTCAAATGGATTTCACAGGAATACTGATGCTGATGAAAGAGAAGCAGTCACGAACCATCTATCTGAAGAAGATGAGTCAAATGAGAGTGATGAGTATGAGCATGAGAGGGTTGATGTTGGTTTGAAGAAGAGTCATTTTCTGAGTTCTCAATATATGTCAAGACATGATTCTCTGGCAGAAGTTAACTGGACAGATCAAAATCTTTGCGTAAAATGCGGTAAAGATGGTCAGTTGCTGGTTTGTGGTGCTGGTAGTTGCTCATTGGTGACTCATGAGAACTGTTTAGTTTTCTCACCACATTTTGATGAGAGGGGAGACTTTTACTGTCCTTTCTGTGCATATTCTCTTGCTATTTCAGAGTACCTTGAAGCTAAGAAAAAAGCCTATTCAGCGAGGAAGGAATTGAAGTTATTTATTGAAACGAGACAGGAGTATCAATCAAACAAACATACTCAAAGACTACATAGCAAAAGACATGGCAGTTCAAGCCAGAATGAAGATGAGGATCTGCTTAATAAATTTCTTGATTATGAGAATTTGGCTGGAACAAAACGCATACAATCAAATAATCGAGGTCAGATATCTGAAGGTAATGACCATCAATTTCAAAAAGGAAAAAGGAAAAAGCAAGTAGAGCCTTTCTCATCATGCATTGGAGTTGATTCGCTGTGTAGAGAAGAAGAGCCTGATGTAAATGTTAGGACTAATCATTTATCTACTGTAGAAAAGGAAGGGGAGGAGGTGGTTCGAGAAAACTCATCTGGAACTGAACTGGACATAAATCAACACCAAGTTAGTGTTGATCCTAATTACAGTAATGGTAATCAATTGTGTAAAGAAAAAGAGAATGTCTCTGGAAGCCAGAGAACAGATGGACAAAGACGGAAAGCTGTTTGTGCCATCAGCAGCGATGGAGGAGACATCTCTGGTGACGAAGATGACAAGTCAATAACTACTAATTACTTCATAAGATTCCGAAAGAGAGAGAGACAATAGTAAGTTTCTGGTTATTCAAAGTGTTATGCAGGTGGTTATAGTAAACCTCTGAATGCCATTTCCAGAATTAAAACAGTTTGGCCTTTATAGTTTACTACCCTCAAAAAATCTTACCATGCTATGCAAACTTCTATTATTATTCTTTTGTCGTGCGTGTGAATTTGGGTAAATCACTTTGCTCCATGTCAAACCCCATCCTTATTAATTTGACATTTGATTGTAGTTGATCAAAATGTTATTCTGATCTGCAGTACCCCTGCAATGCCTCAGTCGAGGCGAAAAAAAGTTCCGTGGACAGCTCATGAGGAGGAGATACTCAAGGTATTTGCTTACTGCGTATATGCTTCTGACACCAATATTTGCTTCAATTGTATGCTCACCGGTAAATGCATTTATACTAATCTAAGAGAGTTTTTCTTGGTTGTGCTTTCTAAATCTCTTTTCTTTCTCAAGCTAATATCATATAGTTTTGGCTTTTAGCTCTTCATTGTGATGTATCAGACTCAATATCTTGCTCTTTTACTGTTAAAGGAGGGAGTGCAGAAATTTGCAAGTGACGGGAAGTATCCCTGGAAAGACATTTTGGAGTATGGTAGTTCTGTATTTCCGAATGGCCGAACAGCAATAGACCTCAAGGATAAATGGAGGAACCTGTGCAAATCAAGTCCTAAATCCAAGTAAGAATTAGCCAGCATCGTCAGTTTACGTATATGGAAGTGCTCCCATATTTGGGTCTGCTCAGCTTTACTTTCTCAGCAGGATGCATGATGATGGTCAAAGAAACTGCTGTATATTAGGTTTACACTTGACATCTTGTCCTTTTCTGTACAGTGTATACTAGTTATCAAAACCTCTAGACAAGCCAGTTCAGACTTCAGAGTCTTTTTAACATGAATTTTTTTTTGGTGTTACTAATGTTTTTTTTCCTAGCAGAAAGTAAACTATGCGGGGATTGATCTAATGTGACATAGTTGACTTGAGTAGTGAAAATATAATTTAACTGGAAATCAATATTTAAGATGATATTTTTTTATAAATATTGATATGAAAATATATTAGATTGGTTTAGGCCAAACTCGGTTAATTTGTCAATTTATATATTTGGTCATGAGATCATGATAATATAATAGAAAATAAATCAAATTAAAGTATAAATTTTATTTTTCAATAAATCCAATTTGAAGTATGAGATTGAAGAAAAAACAATTAAAAATAGATCAAAAAAATAAATTGTGTTAATATGTTGAAACTATGAGATCAAGATAATCTAATAGAAAATTAATTAAGAAATATTATGAAATTCAATTCCTAAAAATATTAAGGTTGAAGGATGCTATTGAAACTGAAAAATCAATCAAAAACAAATCGAGTTAACCTATTGAACTTGTGACTTGAGTTATGAAATGAGAATAACTTCTTATAAAGCAAACAAAAAAAATCCATGAAATCTAGTTCGCAATCAACTTCATATTAAATGATAAAATTAAAAAAAATAATTACAAGAGAGAAAAACACACTATTAAAGTGAATAATATTTTATGAGGAGGGGTGAAACAAAATCGCCTCCTCTTTATATGGTGTACACTTGCAACTTTTATAGTGTATACTAGCTTGATGCTCGCGCAATGCGTCAAGTTTTTTTATCTATGTAGAAAATTGATTGATTTCATATGTATTGTATTTTATTATTTTAATATTTAATTAATATAATGATAATTGATAAAATCTGTATAATTGAAATGAAAAGTGGTTCGTATATTTTGTAATTGCAGATAACGTAGGTAAATTTTTTTTTCTGAATTTTTTTTCCAGTAATATTAGATTTAACACATTATAAATTTTTGCTTTTCAACAAATAAACTTATATTTTTAGCGTGCTATAATTAATTATTTTAATGTTCAATTACTAAAATTGCAATAGATCAAATATGTTAGAGATGAGTTTTTTGCGTGGTATAATTAGTATGCTTGCCGGCGTTGCGTTAGGGTTTTTTCTATGTAGAAAACTAATTGATTTTTTACATGCTGTAATTAGTTGTTTAAATATTTAATTAGTAAAATTATAATAGATAAAATATATAACAAATTAATTTTTTCCCCGCCTAAAAGGAATAGTGTAATCGAAATGGGAAGTGGTTCGTATATTTTTTAATTGTAGATAATCTAAATAAATCTGTCAACTTTTTTTTTAAGTTTTTTTTCCCCAGTAATATTACATCTGACACATTAAAAATAAAAATATTGTAAATTTATGAAGAAATAAACTTAATTTTTTTGCGTGCTATAATAACTTATTTGCCGTATAAAAAGAACAGTGTAATCGAAATGAGAAGTGACTCGTATATTTTTTAATTGTAGATAATCTAGGTAAATTTGTCAACTTTTTTTTAGTTGTTTTTTTCCCCAGTAATATTACATTTGACACATCAAAAATAAAAATATTGTAAATTTCTAAAGAAATAAACTTAAATATCTTGCGTGCTATAATGACTTTTTTGCCGTATAAAAGGAACAGTGTAATCAAAACAGGAAGTGACTCACATATTTTTTAATTGTAGATGACCTAAGTAAATTTGTAATTTTTTTTTGAGTTATTTCTTTTTCCCAGTAATGTTATATTTCAAATATTAAAAATGAAAATATTGTAAATATTTTTTTAAGAAATAAACTTAAACAAAAGAGTATCAAATTTAAATTGAAAGCCAAAATTTTTTTATATAAGATTTATTAATCATATTATTATATTAAATGTATTTAAGAATATTGATATTAATTTTCTTAAAAAAAAATTCAAGGTCATATTTCTCTCTATCTCTATATTTGTAGGCGATAATATTCAATAAATATTAAAATATATAATTAGTTTCACATACTTTAATTTGATATAAATATACAAATATATAATTAATTTGACATACTTTCAATAATATATTTAATTTAAAGGACAATCTTAGGTCATATTTTTCTCTCTATATAAATTTTTAGGCGATAATATTCAATAAATATTAAAACATATAATTGGTTTCACATATTTTAATTTGACATAAATATATAAATATATAATTAATTTGACATATTTTAAATAATATATTGAATAACAAATAAGAAAATAAAAAAAAATAAAAATCAAAGATAAGGCACACTTATATATACATGGACAAAAGTGGGGATTATTCCATAAATAAAAAAAAATAAAAGGATTTAAATACAAAATGAAAAGTATAAGGGCCGACATGAAAATCAAATGTCAAGGGATTAAAATAAAAAAATTCAAAGTTTAAGGGCTGAAATGCAAATCAAATATATTATCAATTTTAATCTAAGGATAAAATTACAAAAATCGAAACTTGTGTACCGAATTTCTTGATTTATTTCAACCTAATTTGGAAATTAAAAGAAAGAGGACTGAAGTGAAACATTCACATTTAATTGATTTCAATTAAAGGACCCAATCGAATTAAATTAAAACTTATCTAACAAAAATCAGGATTAAATACAAAATTTAAAGTTGAGGGACCAAAGTGAAAAAGTCACAAACTCGGGGGCCTCTTCTGCACTTGTACGTGCAGGAGAGAGAGAAAGGGGGTCAGCGTGTTTAACCGGCAACCGCCGCATCCACCGCCACACGTTGAGGGTAACGCGCGACACCGGGAGAAAGACCACGCGAAGGCGCATCGGATGGGACGGTGGTAGACCATCTCCGGCCATTGGATGATACCGCACGCGCCTCCTTAACAGGGCGTGAGGGTGAACATCGTGGGACACGTGCTCCGCACGCGCAGAACGTAAATCGGAAATAATATTAAAAAAGAAAGGTCAATTACCGGTACGTCGCTGTTGCCAAGTCATCAATTTTGTCTTATTAGGGGTTAAATTAATACTTAGCCACTTTCAAAAAATAATAAAAAATGAAAACTGTGGCGAACCGGACCGGACCGGTCCGGAATGTGCAATGACCACGAAGCCCCTCAGGCCGGCGGCGTCTTTTGTCATTATCGGGGGGCAGATTCGTTAAATCACTGTTCAAAACGGCGGAAAAAAAAAGGTGGACATCCGCGCGCGCAACACCAGATAAATTTCGTGTCCACAGTGACAATGAGTCACAGTGAACAATAATGAATAGTAACAATCGTTTTGTTTTAGTGTTTTTGTTAATTAGATTGGTGGTTTGTGTTACATCGCAAGTTAATTTGAAAACTTTTAATGTAAAAATGGATGTGGTGTTTTAAAAGAAGTACGAAAAAACTCTTTACTCAAGCCATTAACTTGACTTAATCCAATAATGTCGTGTAATCTAACATTTTGATTCAAACATTAGGCAACAATAATAGACAAATTTTAAAACAATCATCCGAAAACAATTAATTAAATAAAATAAGTTACTAATATCATACTCAAAAAGAAGAAAAAACATGTTGAAGACTCATCATCACTCCATTCTGGACATCATCAACCACCAAAAGATTTCATAATGATTGTTCAAACCTCACTGTGAAAGACTGCATGACAACACCGTAAGAAGTCTCGTGGGCCGCTAGAAGAACAGTTCAAAACAAACAAACAGAACACAACATAATGAAGTAAACAAATTATATTGAATTCAAGTATATAATTTATTTGAAAAAATAAATTTAACAAAAAATAGAAAAATAAAAAGATCTGAGATAACTCAATTAAATAAATAAAAACAATAAAGCAAAGGAGTTTGAAAGTAGATAGGAAAAGAGAGCACAATTTTCAATTAAATAAATACTGAAGGATAAAATTAAAAAAATAATTTAAAAATGATAATAAAACCCAAGAAAACCCGAGCAAATCTTCTAACACTGGGTTGGTTTTCTAAACTGTTAACTCGTGAAATCTTAGACACAAACTTAACCAAAACTCAAATATAAATCAATTTAATGTTAAATGATGAAAATAAAAAATATAAAAAGCATCCGAGTAAAAAGAAAAACTTAGCAATCTAAAAATAAAGATAAAATCCAGTAGGAGAGAAAATGAAGAAGGATGGAATCTTAAAAAAAATTAATTCAAAAATTATCTTAAATTACATATATAAAATCATCCAAAAAATAACAACAAGACAAAAATTCATGTATTATAGTAAAAATAAAATTAGCAGTCCACAAAATAGAAAAATGGTTAAAAAACCGAGTTGGGTTTGGGTTGAGTAATGGGCTGGTGAATAAGATCGAATTTAATTCACCACCATCAATTCAAATAAAATCTTGATCCGAACCATATTAGATAACAGCTTGGGATTAAAAAAATTGTTCTCTCAAGTTCGAGTTATGTGGTTACTAATATAATAATCA